>CM067345.1:58567300-58649800 GCA_034190875.2 Urechis unicinctus
AAAGGATGGTCAACATGGTAAGTATCGTGGACAATACGACTAAGAAGGATAAGGTGAGTGTCGTGGCCAATACGACTAAGGTGGATATGGTGAGTATCGTGGCCAATACGACTATGGTGGATATGGCGATTATCGCGATCAATGCTGATATGATGGATATGGTGAGTATCGTGGACAATGCAGTTATGGTGGATATGGTGATTATTGTAGTCAATGCGACTATGGTGGAAATGGGGCTATTGACGATAAAGCGAGTAAAGAGGATAAAGCAAGCACTGAGAGCATTGCTATTGTATGTTTGATAGAATATACAAGTATGTTCATATGATGACTTAGGTAGCTATGGTTTGGCTGATATGGAGAGCCCTGTGAATGTCGCAATGAAGGGCTGCGCTGTCGTATTTGTTACAAATGGCAAGTATGATGAATGGTACAAGTAGTATTGTTACAGCTATATCGCCATAGGGTGAGCAAATATCGTGTATAAGCTGCCAAGGGGCAATTAGTTTTGATGGGGAGAATACTGTTTAGTACCCCCCACTCTCTATACTACTACTCCTCACTGGGCACATACGCAATAGCTGTTATGTTCAAAATAAACATGTCGATGAGAAGTGTATAGAAGGTAGTCATTAAATGGATTGACTTCTTGTGAAATGCGATCAGCTACCATATTAATATTCAATTTTAACCTCTATGAGTCTCATTCCTCAGATGGCCATTACCGATGTTTTCTAAATATCTCTGAAATGATCATATTCCGCCTCTAATGAAAAGCCTACGCAACAAAGTAATTACGTTGCATTTAAGCGAATGATGAACGGCCGCGAATATATCGTGGAATTATTACCCCCTTCAGCCCCTCCCGTATTATTAAGCTTGACAATCTAGCTGCATTCTTAGTCAGGAACCAATCTCTAAAACTCTACAGCAATGTACTCTGATGCGATGTAAATAGTATAAAATACCTTGCCTCCCTCGTCCAACTGTGTCAGCATAACTGTGCGTTTGGAACATTGTCACGATATCATGAGCCAAAACGCAACTAGTGTCCTTTTTGGACCTGACGTCATATCAACATCAAACATCAGTTCGCGATAAGTTTAGAATGCAACCGATCTTGATGTAAAGATTGTTGACATTGATCCGATGTTTTAGTTGAATTCCATACGAACGAATCCCGATATTGGGGTAGATTTTTGTCTTCTGTAATTAAGTAGTCATAATATGAGTTTTCCGCAACTGTCTGCTTGCGCAGCTTTGTTCACTAAGGACAAACCAGGTGTAAACCTGGTGATTAACATTTTATATGAACTTGTGTGAATTGAATCAATTAATACAAGCGCGCCATCACAGAACGTAACGTGAGGCAGAAGACTGTAAAGGCGACACCTGTGGCTACCAAAAGGGAGGCATCAATCACAGGCCTAGCTTTAACGCCTACATTTGGATTACTGCCGGAGGGATGACCTGGTTATACAAAGACAAACATAAGGCAGCCATCACATGCAGGACATTAGCAGGGGTTGCAAATAATAAGGGACCAAGTAGTCTGTAAGGCTCTGCTGTACTTAGAACAATACCAGTGCGACCTTTATCCCAAGTGGAATGATTTCGTGACTTTGAGTAATAGGAAATTTACTCCGCTGTAATCAACATCGTTTCCACTGTAATGAAGGCAATCGATGTAAGTAACACATCAAATAGCATTGAGTGTAAAACACAAAGGCGGATGTTTCACTCAATGAAATACCTACTATGTTCAGACGAGAGCTGTTCGTCATAACGCGAACCTAAACCTTCCAAACACCGCCTGCGCGTCAATGATATTGGCGCCTGTTGAAGTAACGGGAATAATAACGTCATTTGTGATCTACTCGTTTGCTGTGTTGGGTTTGTAAAGAACCAGGATGGGGGGGATGTTGTCACACAGGAAGACTGCGAATGGTGAAAGACACGGAAAAGAAAGACGTGTGTCTGGTGTCACAGCTTACGATGGTGAATGAATTAATAATGCATCACAACAAAAATACGTCATTACGACTAACCTTCCGCACTACGTGTGGCGTGATAGGCCACATGTCGTGGTGGGTGGTGGGGGGGGGGGGGGGGGGTTGTTGTCAGGCTCAACAGAGTCACGGGATCAAAAGCTGATAACATAGGTATCGATAATGACATCATCGTGCATGTTCATTACGGACTACTAAGCATTGATATGCCACTTTGTTTTATCACGTGTGTGATGTATCATAGTCAATCACCAGTATTACGCTAGGATGTGAACATGACACACAGTCACTGGTATAGGCCTTACAAACAGAATGTGGCTTTACTATCGCTTCCCGTGTCGGCGAAGGTGACCATTCTGTCTGCGAACTCGAACTCTAAGTCTGTATCAGGTGGTGTGAAGCAAGCCGCTGATGATGGTGCTCTCACTAGGCGTATGAAATATACGGTACAGACAAGTGAGGTACATTCGGTCCAGAGAGAAACTGAGAGTCTTTGTTTACTTAATACTGGACTGATAACCGTATTACTGGGCCAGGTTAGTTGAGATATCGGCACCAGGTGCCCATGTCACTTCCATGTTTGTAGTGTTGATGGCGGCGGCTGATACTTGAGGCTGAGAATTAAGTCCTTCATCACCAATAGCAACAATATGGCACAGAATGTCAAGCCATAGAGAGTCGTTCATTGTATCAGCTAAAACCCAATGCCCATAATATAAGTCGTCGGTTAAGGTAATTCGTGAAAGCTCATAAGCGAGGGAACCAAAGGGACATATTAAACAAAAACATTGCTTTTAGATCCTTTCAACTACCGCTTGACTGAGGTGCCAGTGAGTTTGCCGTGCTGTGTGATTTGAATACTGTTAAAAGCTATACCATGAAAATATATCCTAAAGCGCCATCAAAATTGCGATAGACGCAAGGAGAATAGTCGTAATGTATTGGTTGGGTGTGGCTTAAGTAAACCGGGTTCGGAGCGTGTGAAAGGAAACCCATGTGAGCCCTGGTGTGGGGACATAATAGTAAGAGAGTCATGGGATCCCTTTGGTTGAACGAAAACGCTTGAAGGCATACAATCGTGCACTGTGTTGAATCATAAAATACTTTTTAGTAGGCTCTCTCTGTTTTTCATGATCCTCACTATGGTTTTTGTTTTCACGAAAGTGCTGTATATGAATAATAATATATGAGTCGAGAGCGCATTATCATATGAAGTAAATGATCTATTGGTGTCATGTGGTTTTTTCCACGAAATACCATACATAGCTACCAACAGATTGCAAATGCAGCTGTATTTGGACACAACTTTGATTTAAGATCATGTTAATCATTACTTCATGGCCAAACGCCACTGTTTTTTTTTAATAAAACTACACAGTAAAAAACACGTTTGAAGCTATCTTTCTCTTCCTCTGTCATTTACCACCAATCACTATATTTGCTGTTGTGAGGCCTTCTACTCACATTATGTACATCAGTTTCTATGTCAGTCAGTCTCTCAACCTGTCCCTATTCCACTACTCTCTCGCTCTTTTTACCTCTTTCTCTATTTTTTCCTACCTCTCTCTCTCCCTCTCCCTCTCACGCTCTCTGTCTCAGTCTTTGTTTCTGTCTCTCTTGGCCAATATGTCTGTGTGTGTGTGTCTATCTCTCTGTCTCTCCATCCGTCCGCCCCCCTCTCTCTTTCTCGCCCTCTCTCTCTCTCTCTCTCTCTCTCTCTCTCTCTCCATCTCTCTCTCTCTCTCTCTCTCTCTCTCTCTCTCTCTCTCTCTCTCTCTCTCTCTCTCTCTCTCTCTCTCTCTCTCTCTCCCTCTCTCTCTCTACCCCACACGCATATATACACACACACACTCATACACACATAAACACAGTACCGCTTTGCAGGGGAGCATACAAGTTTTCACTGACTGCAACTATGTGTAATTAGCAATCGTATTATGCTCTGACAGAGGCTGTTATATTGAACGAACGGCCAGGCATCGATTTTCACTTTTGTTTGCGTTGACGAGATCATCATGCTTGTGCTATATTGATGGTTAGCTGACATATAGTCGCTGGCGAGGAACCTCACAGTATTGTCTGCTTTTAACCGGCATGTTTTAATGACGTAACAGACATGAATGTTGCGAAGTTTCGAAAACGCATATTAAGAAACTGCCTTTGTACACTATTCCTTGATGGACAGGTTTGTGTAAACACCGAAAGACTTCTGCGTTGACATTTTAATGTATTTCAGAAGATAACTCCTCTGTTTATTTATGAATTGGTCGGGTCCTTTATCGGGTTCTGACCAGAAATTACTACATTTTAGACGGAATCCATTTTCAGAGAAATCATAATATTTTAATATCGCAGTGTTAAGCCATCAAGATGATTATCGTAACTTGATCACAATTGAAATGCAGTCTGTGTTGGCAATTAACGTGATTTACTTATCGACAGTATATGATTATCTCATGTAAATTTGACAGTAGCTGCATTCTTTGTATACGAACACAAACTGCTTTTCAGTTAGGCTGACTTAAAGAGGTAAAATATGTTACTGCTAACGGCCAGTTCGTGGTTTAAAAACTCGAAAGAAATGTCATCGACAGGATTCTTGTGCATTTATGTGCTATAGTATATATACTCGACACGCTCAGTAGTATAGATTCCGCACATTTTAGAGGAAATTAGATGCATCTATGTATATAAGAAATATACATTGTTTTGAATATAATTTCAAAATAAACATTGTTGTGATACTAACTTAATGTAAGTTTTTCTTTGCAATATCGGTCTTTACACTACACAACACGGCAGCCATTGAATTTTGTTCACACTCGGGCTTGCGTTACCTCCATTTCGTCCTTGTGGATATTATCATAAGGATTCTCTGGCACTACAAATGTCGGTCCCTGCATTCGGAAAAGTTTGTTAATGTCATATCAATGTGTTACAATCTCATAGTACATACAGAATTAATTTGATAAAGCTCACCTCTAATCCCTCAAAACTGCTCGCGCCAGTATCTGTTTCCTCTGTCTGCCCGGGTTTTGTTGAGATTTTTCTCATCTTATGAATCCGAATCCATGCGCAGTAGATTAAAACGCCAAAATGAACGACAGCAGAAGTTCCAAGGAGTAGTGCTAATGTAAGTGTTAGGCTTGTCCAAGTGTCACAGTGACCAAGACTATCTGCAGTATGACAAACATTGTACATGTAATTATGGTGCAGGACACGAATATATCGAAGCCGAGTACTTCATTTACGTAGCATATATCTGCAGAATTGATAGTTAGGCCCAGTTGATCGCTCCAAGGCTATCGTCGCTTCACACGTATTAGTGACTAGTGTATAAATTCTAGTTAACTATAAAAGGAGCGTTACGTGAAATTTTGAGGAGGCTCATTTGCTTTATATATGAACCAACGGGTTATATTGAGACACGTGATTTCACTTACTAAATACCGTAACACTTCTGATCCTGGACACGGAGGAGAGCTATTCGTTATTTACAATGCGGATCTTGACCTCCCAAACACCATCCGTGACGTCACTAATAGTGGTACTGGTAGATGTAGAGGGATAAGCAACCACATGTACCTTCCAGTCGTCTGTTGTATTAGATCGGTAGATTATCTGGATGGAGGAGATACTAACGCATCCAGACGACTCGGTCTGGTGACCAAGGAAACAGGATATAATTCTGAGGTAGGAGCATAATTAAACAACAACAACAACAGGGTGGGCGACTTACCGTCCATTCCACTTTTAATGTGGCTGGCCAGGTGTGTGTGACAGGTGTTAATCTCACGTTAGTGACCTGATCAGGATCTAAAAGCAAATGGAACGAGGAATGGCCAAAGATTTACCATATGCAACAACAACCAAATTTGCATTACGATACCTATGCTGGTCTTGATAAGTTGAAACTGAACGACAAGTGCAGATCGAAATATATATATTTACATATATACACACACACACACATATATATATATATATATATATATATATATATATATATATATATATATATATATATATATATAATATATATATATTGTATATATATATAATATATATATATATATAGAGAGAGAGAGATATATGTATATATATGTATATATGTATATGTATATATATATATATTTATATATACATACATATATATACACACATATATATATATCAATAAATATAAATATATACATATATATATCACAATATATATATATATATAAATATTTAAATATTTAAGTAAATATATATATTGATGCATTTGTATAGATATATATTTATATATATACATTAATGTATTGACACATGGATATGTTTATATACATAAGTTTATATTCAAGTACATGTTTATATATTTAGATGTACAAATAAACACATATATTCAAATTTATATATGAATGCAATATATTTGTATATATATGTATATTTATTGATATAAATATCAATCTATATATATATATACATAAATATCTATATGAACTTATATATACAAATACATATAAATATATATATATATATATATATATATATATATATATATATATATATATATATATATATGTATATATATATATATATATATATATATATGCATATATATGTATTTCGGTATTTGTACATTCAGACATATGAATGCATATATATATATATATATATATATATATATATATATATATATATATATATATATATATTTATGCATATATATATGTATATATATATATATGTTTAAATATATATATATATATTTATTTATATGTATATATATATATGTATATATTCTTAAATAAGCATATATGTATATATTTAATTACATATTTATATACATGTTTATATATACTAATATATAAATAATTAAATACGCATATTTATGTTCATATCTATATTAACATACATTCATATCTATGTATATTCATAAATATTTATATTTACATGCTCACATATAGATATATATTTGATGCATATTTTTATGTCAATATCTATGTAAATATATATATATATATTTATATTATTACATATTTACATACGTATATAAATGAATATAAATATATATGTTGGTATATGTTTATATATATATTTATATATATATATAAATATACATTTAAATATATATATATATTGATATATATATATATATATGCATACATATATATATATATATATATATATATATATATGTATATATATAAATACATATATATATATTTATATTATTATATATATATATATATGTGTATATAAAAATCTATATAAATCGTATTATATGTATAGTTTGATAGCAATATGTTGCGATCTATTTTGTGTAGACTTACCCACACAGGGTGTCTTAACCATCCGTTCTGGCGTTCGTCTTGGGAACATCTCAAACAAGACGCCGTTATGTCGGTATACACTGACTCGCAGTGTGTACCAGTTGTTGGGTATCACGCCGTTGATAACGGCGCTGTATTCATTCACGCCAGGTACATGAGATACATTGTGTTCCTCTGATGACGTCGGTAGATGGGATCGAATCAAATTCAAGTTCATCTAGAGATAACAACTAGCACGTATATCGAGAAGCAAAGCAGTCAATTATTGCATGTCTGATGACGAAATACAACGGCATTGAGTAGTTGTGTTAACTAATGGTAGACTCACTGATGTGCGTGTCACATTTCTCTACAATATACCAGTCATGACATCCATCAGGACATTCTCCAGTAACGTGATCACATGTCTTATAACCTCCTTTACAGTGATGATCAGTGCAGGAAGACGCACAATTGATCCCGTAAAGTCCTGATTCGCAAGCTGAACCAAATATACAAGATAGATACGCCAATTATAAGTACCAAATACAGTTCGAAATACCAGAGCGAGTGTTAAGTATAACATGAACATCAATTCAAACCGATAAAACGCACATGTAGAGCAGAGGGGTGGTTTAAACCCAACGCATTCGCTGCATCCGACAATTTTATTGCAGTCTCTGTCACATCTTGAGCAATCTGCGATAAATGCGATAGGTGTACACGTTAATATATTTATATTATGCAAATTAGCAATGTTAGTGTCGGTACGACATCCTCACATGATGATGATTGTCTGGTCGACAAATGCAATATCACAACCAAAACCCATAAAGCATATGGTCGCCTTCACAACGTAGATCAAGTGTGCGACCCTTTACCTGTATAGAAGTGGCAACTCACCAACTGCAACTGCTTCATAGCCCATCACCACAACTTCACAGATGTTGATGATGTGTGGCTCTAGGCCACCAATTCTCTGTACGCTGACGAACCGACCAATGAAAGGCGAGGTGCAAGTCAATGTAACACTGCCTCCAGCCGGAACAGGACCAGGATAGTAGAGACATAAGGGGTTCTCACTAATGTCACTACTGTTACCCACACGAATGTTTACGATTCCGGTGCGTGGGGAGCCTGAAAAAAGTTGTTAAGCCTTATAGGTGTTTTAAGTAAACATGTATATACATATGCTTAAACCATGGATGGATTGATCATTAGGTTGGTAGATATGTAGTTATTTATGTTATGTGTGATGTGTGTGTTTGTGTACATGTAAGATGACGACTATGTACTGCCTTCAGCAACCGCCATTCAGTGCCTGTGAAAGGCACAATATCTTACCAGTTGTGTGCATACGGTTGAATATAGTGATGTTGACGATATGATAAAGTCCATTGAGATCCACGCTCCACCAGGCGTAGTTTGTCAGATTTAGAGCTGTATGAGCGCATGATGCTTCCTCCTCGCTCACAGTGGACGGTAGCTTGCCGTCCACAGACTGGTAAGCGTACCACCGTTTGAACACTCCACTCTGGTTGATGGCTTTGTGAAGAGCGACATTTCCTGTTAAAACGGGCATTTTATGTAAATGGCTAATCGTCACTTTAGCCTTTACAATGACCTTTGATGCATATTGTTTAGAGATTAGCTTTAACCTACCGATTCTGCATCCGGGTCCTCGCCAGTCAAACCTCGTCTCGTCGCCAGCAGGTCGTGGTTGTCCATCTCTACATCCATCAGGACACGCGCCCGTCTGGCTGTCGCATGGATCATCGTTGGCGCAGTTACAGGGAAATATACAGTCACTGGAGCCCCCAAAGTAGCACGCTGTAACAATACGGCATTGATAATTCGTAAGGTTCAATCTCACCCATGCTTTCTATGACAATACAATATAGGGTCACATGATCAAGTACTTCCCCTGGTATTGACAAAGGAATGTCCCCTGTCGCTTTTAAATTGTAATAATGCGTTCCAACCTGAAGGTATCGATGACAAGTGAGACTCTTATGTATTTCGTTGTTTTGCCATTCACAAGTCTCCAGACGTATCGAGTAAAAACCTGGTCCCTAAGTATGTGTTAATACAGCCAGGGGCACATACGAAATATTTCATGCACGTTCACAATCTATGATGTTTAATATTTGTCAAGTTCAAGTTTCACAATTTAGGTCCTGCATCGAATGGACAGACTGCTGGCAGATAAATTTTGCTCGTTGACTAGATGTTAACAAACTCCACACATAAGTGCTCCATTTGGATACATTTCTTAGAAGTAATGAAGTCCAATGTATCTATTCATTTGTCAGCATTGCACTAGCATGTAACGCGATTCGTTGGTTTTAATCATACACGTGATCATACAATTTACAAATTTCTCAGACATTGGCTACACGCTGATTGATGGCCAACTCTCCTCATTGTCAGTGATAACTAAACTGTGCTTGAAGTGCCTATGACACCTTACATATTTGATTTTAAGTAAAAGCTGAACGAATCGATGCGGATCAAATAGTGTTGAAAACATTGGCCTTCGACAAATAATAAAAGAGATATTTAACGTTCTTTGAGCGAAGCGGTATTTCGTGTGAGAACCTAGGTCAACCGGAAATGACGTATGTGGTTTAACCTAGGTTAGTCGCCCGAATCAGCTTCAAGAGAAACCACGTTGTCAACCGTGAATTTTGTGTAGTGTAGTTAGTCGTGCCTAAGTGCTGTGTGGCCGGGAATGGTTCGTACATTACTTCAGGAAGCGTTCGATTATTCAGCTTGCTTCACCGATTATTCAGTATATCTCGGGAAGAGAAGTGGCATAATCAATGTATATCTCAATGTGGCGTACTAAGACTGGTGCCTTAAAATCGACTATTTATTTCAATTTATGTTGTGTGCGGGTGAAGTGTTTGTAAATTTAACCACAAAAAATTAATAAATGCATTATGGTTCATAAAACAACATGGACAATTGATGCCATCGGCACTTTAAAGCCCTGCAATTTTCCAAACAAATTCTTAACGACTACCAACAGTGGTTCATAGTGAACATTTGGTATACATTATACACGTTATATAGAGATAGCCATATTTGTTGAGCTGCTATTAGTGATTAGCGCAAAATATGATATAATTTTGGAAGGCCAGGGCTTTAACTTTGCTCAAAAGATCGATGTATGTCAAAATAAGCTTTTCTCTCTATGACAATCATGCTAAAATATGGTTCCTAAGAGAAAAAATGCGATTCGAACAAGTGCCAGAGACTTACTCATGATACATAAAAGTTACTTACCTCCTTCGATATATCCATGTAACGCGAGTACAACAACAACCAGCCATATAACGTCTACACCGGCCATATCACGTCGTGCGAATGATAGCTCTTGATGACTGCTTTCGTTTGGTATTACCAGTACTTACTGCTTCAAGCAGCTCCAAAGTATATATATATATTAACATTTACAAGTCTCGTTTCAGTGGGGTGTTAAAGAGACCTTATATAAAAAGAAAACATCTGAGGCTTTTATCGACACACTGGCTGTTATGCTAACTTCGCCTATATGTGTTGTTTTTGTTCTCACGCACTTAAGATCACGACGTGTGAAAAACATTCATACGCAGATCACTATAAAGTCAAATCTGACAGATGTGCCCGAGCAATTACCCTGTCTAATGATTACAGTACTATCGAAGATCATAGCGTGAAAATATATTCCCAAACCATGAAATAGCGAACTATGTCCACGTATTTGATCAACGCGTACACATTAGTACACATGAGTACACAGGGGCTAAACAAGAAACATAAGCAATGTGCTTAAGCGCAGTTACTCTTCTGATCATCATGTGAGTAGTACAAAAGTGAGTGTGGTTCATCGTGCCACAATGCATCCATAGTGAGAGCATCACGACCCCAAGCACTGCCAACCCGATATATCATATCAAGAATATATTTACTACTAGAACTAAGCGTTACGTACATATACTTGTACACTTGCCGTATCTGGCAAACAGCCTTTATTTCAAAGTGCAAGTTTCAATCAAGGAATCTTTGCGGTCGCTTAACGGCACCTCGCTACCGCATTACAACTGTGTCCTGGTACTATTACAACATGATTTTCTTTTGTTTACAATAATGTCCTTGTTCACATTCTGCAACCTATAATTCTGGTATAGGTTGCATCGGAACTTATTGGAGGCCTCTTTTCAGAATGAGCTGCACTTGGTATTTCTGTTTAAAACCTATTGTTTGAGTGTTGAATATGAGTTTCTTGATGACGGCTGGGGTAATCATTGGATTGTTTCTGGGAAGTACAACACTGACTTCCCGTCCACTTTACAATGCTAGTGTGAAGTCTTCATTGGGTTCTTAGTTTAACTGGCAATAGGAACATTCTGTGTTGAAACAATGGAAGTCAAAAAGCATGACTAGATGCGAAGTCTTGCACAGAGGATGTCAAATGCCATTGTAAGCATTGCGTTCGCAGATAGTGGCCACATCAGGCCTATGGCGTAGTATAGGTAATAGGGATTCCAGCAAACCTCTAAAATAGAGACCACACCTACCAACGATAAGCAATCCCCCCCACTTCAGAGCATCATTTACCCAATTCGACTATTCTTTTCGGGCCCTAAGGTCTCAAGATCTGCGAAGAGCTGCAGTCTCCAGACAGCAGACTAAGTGGCGGGGAGCCCCTCGGTAGACCATGAGACGCCGGGGGTAAGGGCTAGGGCCCACGAGTTGCAGGGTTAGGGGGAGGGAGGTTTAGAGGAGGGTCAGCCATGAGTCGCGTGGGTAGTGAAGAAGGAGGCCCAGGGCGCCACGAGTCGCAGGGGTAGGGGATAGGGCGGAAGCCGTTTGAGTCGCAGGTGGGGTTTTCATCGCAATTTGATTTTTTGTGTAATTTGTACCCCCTTTTAGACTAAATAAACAGTAGAGTAATGACGCCCCACCACATACGCGCGAAACAGGCTCAAGTCTACTATGCTAAAATCCACGGCAATGCCCTGCCACCCTATCCACGGAAAAAAGTCGCCCTCCAGAATAGTCTGCATCCACTCTGACGACGCCGAGACCGGTTACATCCTTGAAGTCGACCTAGAGTACCCACTCGAACTTCACGACGTCCACAATGATTACTCCCTAGCCCCGAACGACTCCTTGTTCCGAACGAGTAGCTCTCCAGCAAAACCTTCTTGACGAGTACAGTGGAACCGGCGTCGAGAAGCTGGTACCGAACCTGAGGAACAAGGAGAAGTACGTACTCCACTACAGGAACCTCAAACTGTATCTGTCCCTGGGGATGAGGCTGACCAATATACACCGCGCCCTATCGTTCACCCAGAGCCCCTGGATGCAACCCTCAGTCGCAAGAACACCAAACTCTGCAAGGCCGCAACCAGTGACTTCGAGAAAGACCTCTCCAAACGTAAAGGAGTGGTCTTCCTAGCCTTTGGGGCACCAAGATCTGTGACCGGTATAGCCGGCAAACGCGGAGGCTTGGTCTTCCTAGCTCGACAAGTTTTATCTAGCAGGCTTTCCTCAGTCTCAACATGAGCGGCCACCTGGGCCTTCCTGCGACCCGGTTCACAACCCCCTCAAGCCTCTTCTTCTCATGAAGGCGCTTGTGGTTATCCCTTTCATATCCACAATCCATACATAATTTTAGGTTATTTTTCATGCCCTTCCGACACTCTGCAAACAGGGCCTGTCACAAGGGTCTTTCTTCGTAAGTAATATGCAGGGACGCTTTCCAGTTGCTTCCATTACTACCGATCTTTCTTTAATCTAATTCGTAATACCGTCTTGTGGCAGATGGGTATCGGGCGGCACCACAAGCAGCTCCTCCTTTACAAAGCCACGGAGCAGTCCATGGCTAGTGATACATTGGCAACAGCCATAGCCAGGTCAAGTGGGGTGAAATCAAGATGTGGAGTCCCGCCACCCAGAAGCATCTTAGCAAGCTTGGCATAACCTATTGATATACCGGAAACAACTGGACCGTGGTACAGCGCGTTGACAAGCATTTTTCCATCAGTAATTGGTGTTGTCATCGTATTCCATGTAAAATGGATCCTTTATATGAGCGTCCGGAGGTGCTGACTTTACAAATCCCTCCACCGGCACCACCTGTTAGGGTGTGAGGCCATTAGTTTCTGCCTGTAACAGTACAATGCTAGTCCAAACACCCCCACTCCGCCGACAAACAAAGTTGATTTCGAACCCATCTGCCCTGCGGCAGACCCCCGGTCAAACTGGGGGGCGGAAGGAGGTGGTTGATTTTCAGACTGTAGAGCGGACTTAGCCTCCCGCAGCTCTCTCAGAAGTCGATTTTGTTCAGCTTTTCAAGCCACAGCGCCCTTTAAGCCTGCCTCAACCTTTTTAGAGTCTTTTGTAGGTCTCTCCTTTGGTGCAGGTTGAGGATGAGGCGCAGGCTGATCACTAGTCACCGCCGTTATCTCTTGATTTGCGTTCTCTATGTTACCTACTAATTTTGTTCCTCCAATTGACAGCACCCAGACAGGTCCTCTGCAGAAGGAGTGTTGGACGGTCGGTCCCAGATGGTGGGGGTGCTTGCTACAAAATTGGCAGTACTTGGCGGTTGTTAAGGCCGCAGTAAGCAGAGCCAACATCATACCATAACGATGATAAAGTTCACATGTGGCAGTTCTTAGCACGTGCCCAACAAACGGGTCTCGAGGTACGTAAACAGATTTGGCTGATGTTCTGGGGGGATTGGCAGAAACATACAAGCAACGCTAGAAAACGCGTCCTGTTCAAGGAGTTGATCAATAATGATATCAGGATCCATGAATATACGTATACACCTTCGAAGTCTAATATATCGTACTGCTCCCCAGACGAAGAAACCTAAATTACTGAAGCAGCTGCCCAGCATCACCTCAATTGACAGCATATCCAGTGGGTTGATCAGTCTTCGGCAGCAGTTTTGCGTGCTTGGTCTTTGCTAGTAGATGTTGTACTGCGGCACATTCCTCACTCGTTTGAATCACATCATTCTCTCATAGGGCGTCTTTAAACGAGTCACGATCCTTGGTGTGGAAAAATGCCATCGAATGGGTCTGTTCACGTATATCCTTCAGCACAGAGTTGAATTTTCGGATGAGGACCCAGACACTTTGTTGCGCATGGCGGCCGCTAAAGGCCAGTTCAGATAATATGTCTTTCTTCTTGGTTAGGGCCTTTGTTGCCGAACAGTCATCAATAATGCAGAGGGTAGGTTCGCCTTTGAAGCAGTGGTAGAAAGCCCTCAAGTGGTTGTGGAGCCGCTCCCCTGGGTCAACCAAATATACCTCTGAATCATCTCAAACCCATGACCGTGTCTGATAGGCCTCGTTGAAACGCATTCTTCACGACCCTGCCACTACCAAGCACCTCGTCGTCATCACTCGTCTTTTAGTCGAGCCACAGAGCATATTTACTGCTTAGGTACTCTCCTAGGGAGACGTCCGACAATGCCAAGTCTTTTACTGCTATTGCTACACTGGGGTCTCGTTTACTTGTTGCTGCAAAGGACTTCTTCACCTCATCCCACTGCTGGTAGCCGCGCATGCCCTGGGCAAAGAGTTGAATGGGAAAGCCCTCAATGGTCACCTTGCTCTTCGTAATTTTTGGGTTGTAGAACGACTCTGTCTTCCTGGCGAGTGAGGCACCATGGGTGTCTTCAAAGAGCAGTAGGATGCCTTTCATGCTTTTTGATTGTGTACAAGCTTTCTTTGACGAGGCCATGCAGAATCGAGAGCCGACCTGTGTACTGGGTGCGCATCATGCGGGCCAACTCTGGTTGGATAACCATGTGATACTCCAGCGAGATGCCATCAATTTTGTAGCTGGCACCGGTGTCACCTGTTGTGTGAATCACGCTGTTGTAGTCGTTGAACGTGAGCTCGTATTCTGGTCTTTCACTAAGCGCATTCTGGTAGAACGGCATGTGGCTCTCGAGGAGTTCAAAAACAAGCGGAACGAAGTACCTGTTACTATACACATCGACTGCGGCATTGTCTTCTTCTTCGGTCTCATCCTTGTGTCCTTCCCCCACTCGTATCTTAGTTGTGTTTCTGTCATCTGATGTGTCAATGCCCTGGTACTGGAGGCCCTGTCTCTCCTGTGCGGTCCGCCACAAGTCGTGGTAACAGTGGTACACATCGCTGTCATCAATAGACATGACGTCATTGCCAGTAATCTTGATTGTCATTTCTTTAACCACGGCGCGGCCCAGGTTTGCACAACGCTGCGGTTAGCATCTGTCGAGGTCAGCGTGATTGTAAAGGCCAGCCATGCTGTCCCTGGAACAATGACGTCGTCTGCGCCTATATTGGGGAAGCTAACCAGCAGTTGTTGGTTCTGGTCAATAGTGCTTGGATTGCTAGTAATAACTACAGACTGTTGCATTCCCTTTACCCCGAGGGGCTCGCGTATCCGGCGGTGTAGGTTTAGTTTGTGTCCATAAGTACTCGTCGTGTTAAAGTTCTTATTTACATCTTTAACATAGTAACATGGAATTTGATAACCCAACATATAAAGACGTAATGGAGGAGGATTACGACCCTGGAAGAAATGATGAGGAACTCTCTGTGGTCCCTATCCCAGAGGCCCCCTCTCTCCCACCTGTTATAGAAGGGGACATTGAGATGGATACGTCTATAGCACAAGGAGGGTGACTCGTTATAGGCGCTGTCAATGATTATTATGATGCATTAGCTGAAACAGTTCACACACTAGCCCTCGGCCGCGATTATACAAAGTTTTAAATTTTTGGTGGAGGGTTACGCTTGAAGGACCTGACATAAGGATTACAAATTCTCGCACCAAAAAAGCGCTTTCACTTCAAACAATAGCTGGTACCCGTGGGGGGCCTAAGGCCGTCCATGATGGTTTTGGTTTCACTGAGTGGTCCCAACAAGCGGTGTCACAAAAGGAAGCAAAAGTCCTCCAAGGTGTTGACCAAGCAGCTGCCAAGGCCGCAGAGAATTTAGAAATGAGCGGCCCTGAAGCCATGAGTGGGACGAGGAGTGGTGCGGAAGAAACATGCTTCATAGAGAACCTTCATAAAGCTATAGGAGACGTGGGCACAGAGACAGATGGTCTGACATACCGAGAGTTTGTAGGACTTGACAAGGCTATGCAGACCCAGAGGGATGAGCTGGTGAACAACCTAGCTTAGATAACCGAGATATCCAAGGTATAGGGCCCAACGGGAATCTAAAATGGCACGACTGGAGGAGGATTGGAGGGGTGAAAGTGGAGCTTGGAGATTACAAGCAAATGAGCTTGCAGAGCTGCAGGACCTTCGTAGTGCCCGTGTTGAGGCTGCCTCTGCAACATTTGAACGTCTGCGATCCAAAATTAACCGCATCAGGGAAACGATTAACAGACTTCTTAACGAGGACAAAATGCTAGCTGAGCGTGTATGCAACTTGTTCCGGGAGCAGTACATAACAATCCCTT
The DNA here is from genome assembly GCA_034190875.2 of Urechis unicinctus. Taxonomy (NCBI): domain Eukaryota; kingdom Metazoa; phylum Annelida; class Polychaeta; order Xenopneusta; family Urechidae; genus Urechis; species Urechis unicinctus. Next base: position 58,584,069 of record CM067345.1, read on the forward strand.
CCATCCTCATTGTGATTGGATTGGCAATCTCGACCCTGGTAGTTGCCCTGCCCGGCGTTGGAGGGAGCACTAGTCCAACCCCGGAACCAACACCGACGCCAGCTTATAAGCCCAGGGTAAAGGAATGGATTAAAAAACAGCTGAACTCCTTGGCAAACGTCCTGAAGGGCCTAGCTGGTAAGGCAGTAGCTGTTCTTCCAGGAATCATTGGCTCCATTGTATCATGGCTGCTTAAGTCAGCTGCAAAGGTGGCTGGTTGGATGGCCGAACATGTTTGGGCCGCAGCTGTGGCAGTGGGGGGAGTAATCCCCCTGATACTCCATGACCTACTACGTAGCAAACCAAAGCACAGCTAAGCCTATTGCAATTCCGCCTACATTAAGAGCGGTTTTCTCATCCTCGTGCACCCCACGCAGACTGGTCTCGGCCACGCCGACAGGATCCGGCCCTGGAGAGGGGACTCCCATTTCTGGCGGAGGGCAAAGGCTTCCTCTATCCGAAAGAGCAGCAACCGCGTTGACATCAGTATTGCTGCCGATTTGCTGTTCCACAGTCGCGATGGTAATCAGATTGTTGTACCCAACAACGTTTCCAATGGTACGGCTCATATTCGACGGAGCCATGTACAGGCCCGTTCCAAACACATAATCAACCTTTTAGAAAGCATTCTGCAAGACGTTCTGATACCGGCGGATGGATGATGTAATGTCCAATGGGGAGTTGATGGGATCCTCAACGTTGGCCTGAAATTGCTTTTGAATATCAAAAGACGTACCAACACCTAGCATCTCTGATAGCGTCTGCGCCTGAGCACCAATAATGGCCCAGACATAGGTCCTAATGATGTTGTTGATACGTGAGATACCTGGGGAAGTGAACCCCTCCGATTTTTCCAGGATGAAAGTACTCAAGGCGATGTTTGCCCCTCCTGGTTTTGCTTTATGAAATCAATGTGCAGCTTGTCACCCTGGAAAACAAACCCGTTGGTTGATTTCTTAAATGTTTGCCTGATGGATTCGTAGAGGTTTATGTCTCCGTAATGAGTGATGACCCTTACCTCGTGAGTTTCTGGGTTGGTGAAATAGATCTGCCCTAGTCCCTGGTTGCCACCCTGTATTTTCCAGTCGCTGTTTTCGTCAACCCCAAACTCGTGGCAGAGCTGGTGGTAGATTCTCTTGTCGAAGGTATTGTTGGTAGCCGACCAAATGTTTAAAGCGGTGAGGCTGTGGCCCTGCAAAATGCTATTGACAATTGTGCAGTTGATCTAAACTTAGGTCTTAAGTCAATCACGTATACTGTGGGTTGGTATAACACTGAATCATATGTGTCTATTAGGATAAGGCACATTTCTACAGGACAAGAAGAAGGAGTCATTTTGCCCCCTGGTCTCTGGAACTCCAAACTTCTGCAGGATGAATTTACAGCTCTAGGGCTTACTTTGGAGAATAATGCCCATGCTAGGACTATTGCCCTCTCAGTTCCTGATGAATGGGCTATACAATGTGGCGACGGTGTATTAAGAATGTTGGGTCTTGATAAGCCAACTCTGGCTGGAGGATGAATTCCTTCAGGTCGTTATGATGCCCCCTAGCCCGTCAAATTTCGCGTCTTTAATCCACTTTATGTCCACCTCGATCAAGTCAGTACCACGCACTACATGCTTGATGGTGCGCCCACTACGCTTCTTGAAGTTGTGGGCTGTTGGGCTAGCTCTTTCGGTGATATTATAACCACGAACTTCGCTAATCCGGTGTCAAAACGTGTTACTGTCGGAGCTGTGAATGAGTTGAAGGTTCAGATAAGGAATAATAAGGGACGTCTATTGAACAATCACGACTTTTCCATTGGTGTTGTTCTTCAATTTACAAGATAAAAAGCAAGTATTTATGGAACTCATACCGAAAGTATGTTGATGTTAAACATACACAGGAAGACAGGGACCTGAGACAATACGTAGCTGAAAAAACAAAACCCCTCATTACTATTTGGGCAGAAGTAAGTGGCGCCCTTTGCAGAGGATATAGGTGGTCGTTTGGTGAAAGGGGTCAAGACTCTCGAGACGTAAGTTGTGGATATACCATGTTATCCAATGGTCAGATCATTCGTATGCGGTTGTCGTCTGGTACGGGCGCTGACACTGGTGCTGTTACCGTAGCAGTATTTCCTGTTATAAATGGGAGAGCTCAATCAATATGAATATGTAAGCTTACTCATAGAACAGGCTGTTCAATTATCTTTAGCCCAACCTTAACAGATGGAACAAGGCAACGTTATTAATTTTTATGCACCCACTGGAAACTTGGGGGCGACTTGTACTGTAGTATCACTCCTTATTCAACTTGACTTTTAGACTTATGTGCCTATAAGGGTAGTATGAGACAACAACGGATGAGAATCCAGGCCACTCCTATCGGCTGAATGAGATTGGTCTCAAAAAGCAATACCTTGAGAAAGAAATTGAAAAATATGGTGCTATGTATAAAACATATAGGTGTGTAGTAAACTCAATGGACGCTGTAGACACTGCTTTAGTTACTGTGGTTAAGTGTTTTGGCGCAAGTGATGCGGGTCAGATGTCTACGGTGGTTGCTGCCCCTAGTGCTACAGTCTTTGGTGCTATGGGGGCAGTGTGTGGGCTGGTTGCGATCGCATGAAAGGTCATCAGCCGGCAATGAGCCATTAAGGTGGAAAAACATGATCAGATCCGCATTCTGGCGCAGAGCAAATTGAATACCATAGCTCTCATTGTATCGGCGGCACTGATGGTTATATCTCGCATCATGAGTTTAAGCTCGTTTTAGTTGTGCTCACACAATATAGCCAAATGAAGGGTGAAATTAAGGCCAGATCTGTAAAGATGCGTCTGACTGTTTCAATCAATTAAAAAGACGAGAGCATGCTGTGAATGACCCGCCCTCAATGCATAGACGTTGCGTAATTAAGTGCAAAAGCCTCCTGGTATGACAACTGCTCTCCACGTTCAGCAGGACCACAGAGGCCCCTAGATTACCCCTGCGACCCCACGAGGAAGGGCTGCATCGGATAAAGTGACGACTCCGCTATCATAGGGCAAAACTACTTTAGCAGCTATAGTAAGAAGCTGACTGAAAAAAAAACTAGTAACGAGGGTGTTCGCTTTAGCGCGCCCTGCCTCTGGGTCAGACTTTTGAGGAGGTTGCAATTGCGGCATTGGAGAAGGTGTACGACACCAAGGTATCTATATTCAGGGTGGCGCAACGGCCCACTCTCCGGATAGCTTTTGTGTGCTCCCTATCAGGTAGGGTGGGGTGGATGCTGTCTGTCGGGGGCATCCCGAGAAGGTTGTGTAGCTCGAGATAAAGTGCCCCTAAACTCCTACTGGGAGGTCGATTCCAAACATGTATAAGCCTCAGGTTCTGTTGGGGTTGCACCACTGTCCAGTGGCGACCATCAGGGTATTTGTCGACTGCGTCTTCAGGTTGTGCACCTACGAGGACCTGGGAAGGGCTGAGGCATATAACCAGGTGTATCCCAAGGATCGGAAGAATTATAAGGAGACGGTGGCTTGGTGGTGGGCGTCGATTGAGGGCCTTGAAGACGGCAACTATGGCGCGTACGGGAGGTTTAATAGGTGCCTGAACTTGGAACAGGAAAATAACAGTCCCTGGCTGGGAAGGCCGAGTGGGACCGCGGAGAGGCCGACAAGGGCGTTCTACTGTTGAAAGCTGTTTACGATGAGGTTGATAACTGCTCATCCTGATCCCGACTTTATCAAGCAAAACAACGCGGTCAAAGGATGTTTACGCTTAAAGACCTCTATGGATAAACCCTGGAGGCTAGTAGTATAGGTGACTGGCGGATCCCCTGCGACTCATGGGCCTCCCTCTGCTCTACCCACTGCGACTCATGGCACCCCTACCCCCTGTGACTCATGGGCCTCCCTCGCCCTCGCGACTCGTGGGCCCTAGCTCCTACCCCCTGCGACTCAAGGGGCTCCCCGCCACTCAGTCCGCCGTCCATAGACTCCAGCTCTTGGCAGCTCTTGAGACCTTAGGACCCAAAAAGAATAGTCGAAGTGGGTAAATGATGCTCTGAAGTGGGGGATTCCTTATCGTTGGTGGGTGGGGTCTCCATTTGAGAGGTGTGCTGGAACCCCTATTACCTATGCTACTCCTGGTCTGCTTGCCATTAGTGAAATCTCCCAGAATGCTTTACAAATGTTGTAAACCAAAGTGTAGTGAGATGTTGGGCTACATCATGGACTACTGATTGGCATACTTTAAAGTTTTTGAATAGAGCGTGGGTGTCAAGTGGATGTTGATATGATTGTTTCATATAAACTTCGACATTAACCAATTGTAGCAACTATCAGATACTGCAAGCATTGAGAAGTGTTCGAACTTCTAATTCGTTCATCACTGATACGCAAGTGACTTATTTACTCGTAGATTGTTTAAACGATCAACATTGAGAATGAATTGATATTTATGACCAAGGCTAAGATTGGGTACGATTTATTGACATCGGACTGTTCTTATGGCTAGCCGAATCAGGTACGCGTGAAAAGAAGCCTAAATAATACCAAAGGTTTTAAGCTAATAAAGAAGGCTTCCTTCGCTTGAACGAAACCTCTTTAACGCCCAGAATCACGTACTGTATGGGGTCAAGAAACCAAACTTTTGTATCTATTGACTGGCGTGACTGGCCATCGTTTAGTGCTTTGACCGGCAATGTTATGTTGCAAGACATGCTTAGTCGTTATTCTCACTACGGCTGGCGTGGACGTTATACATTGTACTTATGCAACGTGTATCATGAATCGAAATGTCTTGAGCAGTAAGAAACCATTCAGTATCATTTGCATTTAAATGGCATTGGCCAATGAAGCGAAATCCGAGTCTTATCATTGTTCCATAATTGTATTTGCGTTCACTCAGTAAGTGCAAATCGACACCTATAAGTGGCTTTGAGATAAAAGTCATTGATAATACCAATTTTATTAGTAAACGCATCTATGAATTTGATACTATAATAACTAGGGGAACGAAAGCTATTGACGTTTGGTGTTCAAGGAATTATACTCCGAAATTGTACTACTACCTGGATCATACTAATCGCAGTGCCAATGACAATTTCACCATCAGCCCTTCTTCCAACACCAAATATTTGATACAGGTATTAAGTTAATCAACCTACATGCTATTATATATATTCAACTATGCCACCAAAGAATTGTCATGAATCCGCTTAAATCATGGGGCTCGCCTGCCAAACACGTTTTTGTTTCCAGCAGATGTTAGCCTCAGCTTAATATCATCATGTTTCACACATTTAAATGGTTCCACAGGAAATGCTGACTAAACACAGCAGCGGCTCTATGAACAGCCACAATGGGATGCATCAAGGACTGTGAACGTGATTTTAATTCTGACCGGAACACTTTTTCTTCCTGGTGCTAACAGGCGAGAGGCTGCATCAATATGGGTACCAGACGAGTGGCTTCATTAATAATTGCACCAGACGAGATGCGTCATAAATATGCGGTACGCAGGTTGGTTTATAATCTCGTTGAAGAACTAAAATCTGACAAATATGACAATATAGTAAATGGGTATGACATTATAGTACATTCTTACATCTGCCCAGATACCTGGGAAACAGCAAACAGTGGATATCTTAGTCTGATTTTAACGAGCCTATTAAAACACATGGGTAGCTCCTCTAAGCCCTGTACTTGCTGTGCAGATTATCTCATCTGGTGCTCGCCCTTATAAGCCAAAGAATGTGAACTGGAGGACACGAAAATCATCACATTAATTGTTGGCAGTTGTTCTCTGAAATGTGGCCTGTTAAGGGATTACACAATGACTTGGATTAGTTATATTCGGAGGGTAACCTTGATGCATGTTACTAGCATGGATATGGCGGTTATGGTGGACATGGTGGATATGAAGAGTGTGGTGGATATAGCGATAATGGTAGATATGAGGAGAATGGTTGATATAGCGAGTATCGTGGATATGACGAGAATGTTGACAGAGTTAGTATGGTGGATATGGCGAGTATTGTGGAAATGGCGAGTATGGTGGATACAGATAGTGTGGTAGATTAAGCGATTATGTTAAATGTGGCATCCGTGATCGTATTTTTCGATGCTGATCAGAATAGGATGTGTTAGACGGATGACTTCCGCGTGAAAGGATGACTTCTCTATGGAGTTATGACTTCCGCGTGAATGGATGACTTCTCCATGGAATAATGACTTCTCCGTGAACGGATGACTTATCATTAGGTTAATGATTTATCCGTGAGCGAATGACTTCTCAATATATTGATGACTTCTCCGTGGGTTGATGAATTTTCTGTAAACGAATGACTTCTCAATAAATTATTGACTACTTCATAACGTATAAATTCTGCATATATTGATGACTTCTCGGTAAACACATGGCTTCACAAAGGTTTGATGATTTCTTCGCGAACCAATGACTTCTCCATGAATTGATGACTTCTCCATGGATTGATGAATTTCCTGCGAACGAAAGAATTCTCCATTGATTGATGACTTCTCCGTAAATGGATGACCTTTCCATGGATTGATGACTTCTACACGAACAAATGATGTCTGTTTGGATTAATGACTTCTACGTAAATGGATGACTTCTCCATGAACGAATGAATTCTCCGTAAAGTAATGACTTCGCCGTGAACAGTTGACTTCTGCCTAGATAACTTCCCCGTGAACCAGTGAGATCTCTTTACATTTTTGTTTTCTTCGTAAACGAATGACTTCATGGATTGGTGACTTCTCCGTGAATAGATGACTTCAGCATGGATTGTTGACTTCTCCGGGAACGGATGACATCTCCTTGGATTGGTGACTTCTCCATGAATGGATGACTTCTGCATGGATTGGTAATTTATTCGTGAATGGATGACTTCTCCGTGTATTGTTGACTTTCACTTGGCTGTCAGTGTTCTGTGTCATCAAGTGGTCCCCAAGGATATCGTTGTTTGCCGTCGCTTAATCATCAACATGGTGAGTGCACCTCTAGGTCATATTTGGTTAAAAATGCGTGGTGCTAACGAGGCTACATGCTATGACGGGCAGACAAAGCAGGTATGCATGTGACGCCTTAAAGTGGCAAAATTCCCAGATGCTAGCGATGTTTAGCAGGGCTTAACGTCGCCCTTGTATAAATTTACATGGATATAGTTATGCTGCTTTCATTTTCAGTATGCATTCAACAATTATGAAGCAAATTGTAAACACGCTTTACATCCGCTACTTGCATCACAGCAACGATACAAACTACAAACTGAAACCACACGCGTTATCTGTATGTGGCCGTCGCTGTATCAGAGCATGTCTGATAGCTAGTTCTCTTTGCTTTACAACCATTGGGGTGAACAACATGATAGCAAACAATAAATAACATAACTATTGAAAGCGGGTAGTTATTTCACCAAACCTGTTCTGTCACGTAAACAATACATTTACTTTTGACACGAACATTTGCAGCATTTTAACCATACGATGGCATTTTGCACTTTAATCATGTATAATCCAAAAGGTTTTCATCTTACCATTCAATGGCGAACCGTAGTCGACTTGCATATGCAAATATACTAACATGCATGTATGTTCACTAGCCCCTTTTGATCTACTCAAAAAATGTGTTGTCAATGACAGCACCCAGTATGTGTTACGTTAAGTACGTCTAGAACAATCTATACCTTGCGCCATGTACCTCCATCACTGCGTTTTGTACCATGCGCATTGCAACTTCTACACATTTCGTCATGTACATATAGTGCGAGCTATAATTTGTGTACCATGCACATTGCACCTTCTACACCCCTGTGTCGTGATCGCTCTGCACAATATACGTCATGTATCACATGCTCGTAGCACCATCTACGTTCTATATCATGTACGTCTGACACCATGTACCATAATTGATGTTGGTTTCCATGTTCATCTGTCTACGCTAACGATATCTCCATATATGTATACATGTATGTGCCCAACGCATCTCTATTCTCCTCTGTATTTTTCTTCTTATGCGTTCAAGTTCACGAACGTCGACCTTCATTATATGTTTGACTCTATACACTTTTTTTGCAAACCTTTTTTTCTCTACATTTGTGTCGTACACAATGAACAACCATCTACATTAACGCATCTGCGTCTATGACCTTCTCCTTGAAAGTCTGTTTACACGTGCATCTATCTTAATGCACGTCTATCTATGGGTGCGTTTATCCCATTGTACGTCTATCGTCATCTTTACACGTGTGTCTGTCTTCATCTAGGTTTGTTCGTCTATCTACAGGTGTGTCTATATTCATCAAGGTTGGTTTGTGTACCTCTTTTTTCATTCGTATGCATGTACGACTATCTTCACGATGGGACAACACGTGCATATTTCCTTCTGAATGGAACTATGTGCTACGTTTTAAGCAGAGTAATCAACGAAGAATGCGTAATGTATTGCCTCCCAGTTTTGCTTGGAAAACTGCATTGTTATTGCGGTTTTCAGAGCAGCACTGAAGCATTGATTAATGTACACTGGCACTGGGAACGACCTATACGCGACCTATTACGTATCTACGGGTATGTACGGGGCATTATATGGGAATGCAAAACAAGTCTAGTTAGCAGCGTCCTGTTCAGAAAGCATAGCATTTATCCACCAAACAATAAATTTTGCCCTGCATGCAATGAATCCCAAGCGCCAAGAGAGTGACCTGCTTCTTAAACTTTGTATTTATATTTTCACACGTTATGATGTGTTCGCAAGTCCTCATCCTCCTCCTCCATATGCAGCAGGCGATGTGTGATGGTTAGAGGCGTTTTATGATATAACCATCATGAGTGAGTCTGTCAGTGAAGCCGCACAAGAGCCTTGGAACATCATTCCTAACCTTGCGGCCGCCACCATTGTACCTGTGATCTTTGTTATTATTTTTGTTGTTGGCTTACTCGGTAATGGAACGTTGGTATACATTATTGTTCGCTACAAGAAGTTCCATACCGCTGCCAACATCATGATTGTGTTTCTGGTTCTAGGCGACTTGCTCCTCATCGTGTTGTGTATGCCTTTCATTGGCACGATCTATACCTTTGTTGGCTGGCCGTATGGATTGAGCATCTGTAAGATGGCCGAGTTTTTCTCCACTTTGTCCAGAAGTATATCCATCTTCACCCTAACAGCCCTCAGTGGGGAGAGATATGCTGCGATTGTTTACCCCTTTAGGATAGTGCGAGACCCTCATGTCAAGCGTGTATTCATGATAACCGCTGGTATCTGGCTTCTGTCTGTTGCACTGGCCATGTGGGATGCAATTGCCTCTGACGTCAACACCCTGGTTGCTCTCGACTGTTCTCCTACACCTGAAGCATGGGGTTTAGGCTATGGACAGTTTCACTCAATGTTCCACTTCGCGATCTTCTTTGCCATTCCTGTTGTCATTATCGGTGTATCATATGGTCTTATGGCGCGTAGCCTGTGGATAAGCGGTAGTGCAATGCTAACTGGGCCAGTCGCAAGACGTTTAGTAATACGACAGAAAATAGCCAAATTAGTCCTCACCTTCGTCCTCATCTTCATTGTGTGTTGGTTTCCGCGTCATATCTACCAACTTTGGTGGTATTACGACCCGTCGGATTTCACTGATTTATGGTTGGTCTTTAAAACCACTGGTTTTTGTTCAAGCTTCATCAACTCGTGTATGAATCCCATAGCAATGTATATGAGTTACTGATTTCGGGAATTGTTCCACAGACATTTATTTTGCTGCTGTCGACACCCTTCGACAATGGCACGTGAGTTTGGGCATCTATTCTTGACACATACCGCACATTAATGGAGATGTATGAAACGACAACTGAAATTATCCGTTATATATGTTTCAGTGTCGCAGCCAACGGGAGAGATTTGAATTTGAATATCGAGGTCGTTGCTGCTGTGTCTGTAATATCCAGACTACGGTATGCTCCCGGTATGCTCCCTGAACCGGATGGATTTGAATAAAGCAGTGTTGTTCCCAACATGGCGTCCGTGTCACCCGTTATTACAGTGTCAACACGACCAGCTTTTGGATCGAGAATGGCATGCTTCTCCTCTGTTCAAACGCTTTGGCGGTGTTTAAGATATACATGTGGCTGGCAAACTGCAGCTTAACCAGGACGCAAATCGTTGTCGTGAATTTGACACTTGTAAAAATATTTTCATGAGGCAAAATAGGCTGGTTCCCTAGCCTATTACTTCTTCTAGACACACCAGCACATCGACGACCCGTATTTTATGTCAATGACCCAGTACAGTAACTTTGGCTGAACATGTACTCGCAATATTGATATGTCTTTTCATTCGCAATCATGTTGTTTTATGCTGAGGAGATTGCTGGAGCAATATGGAGTGGTCATAAATAAAAATAATTCGTATACATTATTGTTCGCTACAGTGCGTTGATGCGAATGATTATCCATCAGTCACATAAATAATAGTCGACGGTACTGATTGTTTACCAATTGTGGGAGTGATATTTGTGTCGCATTCCCAGTTGGAGCGAACATGATTTAAACAGACGATGTCTCAGGATTAAGTCGCCCCGCAATTGATTTTGGCTGCAAAACATAGTATTAGTCGCCCTTAATCAGAACATTTGTCAATTATACACATTAATAAGCCTCGTTAATTCCGTTTACAAGCAGATTTTTGTAAACGGCTGATCTAGTAGATATCCTTATCATACGCACCTACAATGTGAGAGTGGTCGTATCTTAGAAAAGATGTCTTCACTTTTCTTGGAATATTAGCTCAACTGAGTTATGCTGCGGCGGCATATACTGTGCCCATGTTACATTGTACGGTAAGGCCAATGTATACAGCGATGAGGTTAAAGTGACATTATCTATCTCGACCATCACGGAAGTGAACATCAAACACACACAGAGAATGTCACTTAATATCATTCGTCTGATTGTACGCAATCCACTTATATATGCAGTACATCATTCAACATATCATAACTAGATAATAATGAATGAACGATCCCCTAGCTCCTATGTCTTATACACATAATTAATGCTCCCTAGCACCGGAAGCATCCATCTTGCAATGACCTGTTTGTATATTGTTTTGTATTAAACAAATGGACTTCGTTCTTATCTATATACAAACACTCCTTTGGCGAAGTTGGAGCTAGCGTGGGGAACTGTGGCACAAGGTATTGAACTTTACAACACATCACACGTGCAGCACATAAGTAGGCATAGCAACACTCCCATGGGATGCTGCTCAGAGCCTAAGTTGATATAGTTATTGAGATACACCATGGCCGTTAAATGGAAATGCCCGTACCCTGATTGTACATATGAGACTGACGAGTATTGGCCGCGCTACTAACCATTCATGGCAACATACATCAGCATGCGGGCGCCAGAGCTAACAACGCGAAGGTAGAGAAGCTAAGGAGGCCGACTATATCTCTAGCGGGTACCGGAGAGGAATGGGATTACTTCCTGACAAGGTGGAAGGAATACCGCAATGGCACCAAACTGACAGAAGGCGACATGATCCCACAGCTGCTGGAGTGCTGTGAAGGGGAGCTCCGAAAAGACCTCACCAGGGCTCAAGGGGGCAGCCTGATGGGGAAGAATGAGGAGGACGTACTAGCGGCTATGAAGGAGCTCGCAGTTAAGGGCGAGAACATTATGGTGGCCCGGGCTGCACTGGGAAACATGTGTCAAGGGCGAGAGGAGACTATCCGTTCGTTCTACGCCCGCGTCAAAGGGCAGGCGAACACTTGCAATTACTCGATGAAGTGTACATGCGGCCAGACAAATAACTTCGCGGAGGAGATCGTCCGTGACGTCATCGCACGTGGAATCGTGGACCAGGAGATTCAACTGGACCTGTTGGGCGACACCAATCAGGAGATGTCCGTGCCTGATATGCTGAAATTCATCGAGGCAAAGGAATCCGGAAAACGGTCTACTTCACGACTGCGCGATGCGCCGAGCGTTGACGCGGTTAGCAGCTTCCACCGAGGAAAGCAACAGGACGTACGTACGCGCAGCACCCATGCTGGCCAGCAGCAAGGGGATAGCCGGAGAGGTCCCTGCATCCACTGCGGGGAATACGGGCACGGCACTGTCCCGCCATGGAAAACCCGGGAATCGGAATGCCCGGCATTCGGTAAACGTTGCAGAGGGTGCAACCTTGAGAACCATCTGAAACGTTGCTGCCAGCAAGCCACAAGACGCAAACCCAAGCCGGACCGATTGGATATATGCAATGAACAATCAGCTGCATTTGCCGAACTGTGCACCGTCGGAGAGACCGTCAAACATGGTCTACCTCACATGATCAACTTGGACCACCACCTTTACGACAACATGTGCGACAGGTGGCGGAAGCGACCATCAGAGCCACAACCATTCATTCAGATGAATATCTCTGCGATGCCAGAAGACTACGAGGCGCTTGGCTTCAATCTCAACAAACGTGTGAGGGCCGTAAAGCTCCCTGCCATGGCTGACACCGGATGCCAGAGTTGCCTGATCGGCGTGAAAGTTGTGGAGAAAATGGGTATGAGCGCCAGGGATCTGATACCAGTCGCCATGAAAATGAAGGCAGCCAACAACGATGATATCCGCATACTGGGAGCCGCTGTCATCCGCGTCTCGGGGAATACGGACACCGGCAGCCGCGTTGTAACACGACAAGTCGCGTATGTCACGGACACATCTGACAGGATCTTCCTCTCACGCGGCGCATGCGTAGATCTCGGTATGATTTCCAAGGATTTTCCGACCCTTGGGGAGACGCACAGGATGGACGCGGCCGAACAACAAGACAACGGTCTCACATCTGCATGTGAATGCCCACCACGCAAACAACCACCACCGATCCCTACCAAGCTACCATTACCAGCGACCGAGGACAATGTCCCAGCGCTCCAGCAGTTCCTGCTCAAGCATTACGCGGACAGCACGTTCAACACATGCACCCACCAAACCCTACCGATGATGTCAGGACCGCCGCTGCGCCTCGACATCGACCCCAACGCTACTCCGGTGGCAGTCCACAAGCCTATACCAGTGGCCACTCACTGGGCAGGCCGAGGTAAAGGCCGGGCTTGACCAGGACGTAAGAATGGGAGTGCTTGAGATTGTACCAGTGGGAACACCTACTACATGGTGTCACAGGATGGTGGTATGCGCGAAGAAATCAGGCAAGCCACGTCGCACGGTCGACTTTCAGTCACTGAACGCACACGCTACTAGAGAAACACACCACACTCAGTCGCCATTTCATCAGGCCAGATGCGTACCGGACAACAAACGCAAAAAACAGTGTTCGACGCATGGAATGGCTATCACAGCGTCCCTCTCTGCGAGGAGGACCGTCACTACACCACCTTCATAACCCCATGGGGACGCTACCGTTACCGAACAGCCCCACAGGGATACATAGCTTCGGGAGACGGATACTCACGGCGCTACGACGAGATAGTGGCCGACATACCCAATAAAACCAAATGTATTGACGACACACTCTTATGGTCCGACACCATAGCAGAGAGCTTCGTCCAAGCAGCAGAATGGCTAGACATATGTGGGAAGAATGGGATCACCCTGAATCCCGAGAAGTTCGTCTTCAGCAGACCTTCCGTGGACTTCGCCGGTTTCACCATCTCCATGGATAGGGTGAAACCATGTGACAAGTACCTGATCGCGATCAGAGACTTTCCCACCCCGAAAAACATTTGCGATGCCAGATCTTGGTTCGGATTGGTGAACCAAGTCGCATACGCATTCAGCATGGCCGACGTAATGCAACCATTCCGACAGCTGCTCAAGCCGAGCGAGACATTCAAATGGGATTCGGAACTCGACGCCGCATTCGTCACATCTAAGGCAACTATCATTTCGGAAATAGAGAATGGAGTACGCATCTTTGACAGATCCAAACCGACATGCCTCGCCACCGATTGGTCGAAGGAAGGTATCGGGTTTTGGCTCCTACAGAAGCACTGCCAATGTAAGAAGATGACCCCCCCTATGCTGTCCTGAGGGATGGAAAGTCACCCTGGTGGGAAGTCGATTCACCCATCCGGCGGAGTCCAGATATGCACCCATCGAGGGTGAGGCACTTGCTGTAGCAGACTCACTAGACAAGGCAAGATACTTTGTACTTGGATGCAACGACCTGATAATAGCAGTAGACCACAAGCCGCTACTTAAACTGCTGAGCGACCGATCCCTCGATGACATACCAAACCCGCGACTGCGTAATCTAAAGGAGAAAACGCTGCGGTACCGCTTCAAGGTTGTCCACGTACCAGGGATACGTAATAAGGCCGCCGACGCCGTATCACGCCACCCAACCGGACCAAACCCACCCAACAAGCTCACCTTGCCAGACGACGCTACATCGCATGTGACGTCATACCAGTGGCCTACTCGCCACTGATGGGTATTCACACCAGAGAGCCCGAGCCGGAACCAGAGTGCACAGCCATGGCGGCCCTGGACACCCTCCGTTCAGTGACATGTGACCAGGTGCGCGAGGCGACAGCGAGCGACGTCAGCATGGATCTCCTGCGTGATATTATAGAAAGTGGCATCCCAGAAACCCGAGAAGACATGCCAGCACAGCTTGCAGAATACCACAGATTCCGTGGAGACCTACGCGAATCTGACGGGGTCATCACCTACAAAGACCGCATTATCATACCCCCTGCTCTGAGAGAGGACGTCCTACGAGCCCTCCATTCAGCCCACCAGGGAGTCTCCATGATGACAGCTCGCGCAGAGTGTTCCGTGTTTTGGCCCGGCATATCATCGGACATCATGGCAATGCGCCAGGGCTGTGAACACTGCCACAGAATGGCGCCATCCCAGCCGAGTGGACCACCTACACCTCCGACAATGGCAGTCTACCCGTTTCAGGCCGTGTGTGCGGACTTCTTCACTCATAAGGGGGCACACTACCTGGTGGTCGTGGACCGATACTCTAACTGGCCCATCGTGACCATGACACCTGGAGGCGCAATCGGACTGGTGGACAGCCTCCGCAGGGCATTCGTCACATACGGAATCCCGGAGGAGATGGCCTCGGATGGAGGTCCAGAATTCACCTTGACCGTCACCAGAGCATTCCTGGATACCTGGGGAGTTCATCACAGGCTATCATCGGTGGCCTTCCCCCATAGTAACTGCCGCGCTGAGATTGGCGTCAAGACAATGAAACGCCTCATCGTTAATAATACCGGCCCGCGGGGTGACCTGGACACCGACGCCTCTCAGAGAGCCATTCTCCAGTACAGGAATGCACCGGACCCAGACACTCGGATGTCACCAGCGATGTGTGTCTTCGGCAGACCAATCAAGGACTTTGTTCCCATCCTGCCGGGGAAATACTGGCCACATCCCACATGGTGTGACACACTCAGGGCTCGCGAGGACGCCCTACGCAAACGTCATGTGGTGATGGCGGACACGTGGGCCGAACATACCAGAAAATTGCCACCCCTGATCGTCGGAGACAGTGTCCGAATACAGAATCAGACCGGGCCGCACCCTACGAAATGGGACAGGACTGGAGAGGTCATAGAGGTCCGCCAACATGACCAGTATGTAATCAGAGTGGACGGATCAAGGCGCGTCACAATCCGTAACAGGAAATACCTTCGCAGATTCACACCGATGACGGAAATAAACGAGCGTCACCACACTTCAGACGGCCTATTGGCGCCACCGGCACCGAGACACTTGGTTGCCACCACACCAACCAAAGCGGTGCTGGTTACCTTGACACCGGTAGAACCATCGCCGGCAGTCGGCTGACGGGTGACGGTCCCGACGCCCGCTGTAGCAGATCAATCAGTCTATCAGTCTAAACCACTCCGCAGTCTTGACTTGGGAGGAGATAGATAATAATGAATGAACGATCCCCTAGCTCCTATGTCTTATACACATAATTAATGCTCCCTAGCACCGGAAGCATCCATCTTGCAATGACCTGTTTGTATATTGTTTTGTATTAAACAAATGGACTTCGTTCTTATCTAATAACCTCATCATAAGCAGAACCACTCTATTGTCAATCTACCTCGTTGTGCAAATCGGCCACGTTGGCTACCACAAATACGTGGAGAAACTGGTGTAATTCACGTAGATAATACGCGTAAAAGGCAAGTTGAATTCACGTGGATATGGAGGCGTGGAAAACACGTGTGCTCTTCCACCTAAATTCAACGATACAAAATATCTGTATTCAGGTGTTTTTTACTTCCTCTTTAGTAATTTTTTTGTTTTTTAATATATTTCACAAGATCATTGAACCAAGTACATGTATTTCTCAGAAATATCCAACTATAAGTGCTACATGATCACAAATAACAATATTAAACATGTTTTAAACATTACGAGCAAATGTCAACATACAAAGGCAACAAATTAGTGGAAAAAGGCAGGTTTGTTCATGAAACACATTAAACCAGTCACTACATGCATGAGCATCATGAATATACACAGATATAACATGATTTACTTTAACCCTAATAAAATGCAAATTATAAAATGTACTTAAAAGGCCACTGAAATGCAAAACCGAATTTTTGTTTTCGCATTTTGATGATAATTTTTAAGTGACTTTCTGGGTGACGTCACCTAATTGACACAAATCAGTCAAATTCGTCTAGGATGGCTTTCATCAGTAAACCACTAAACAAAAGTGAGTGAATGAGTTTGATGACTTCATACAGGAAAGTCTGCGAGTTTGATCGGTAATATCTTGTCTCAGTCATACTGTTGTCAAAATGTCACAAAATCATCTTCATAATTAGATGACAACGCAAGTTTGAATTTTGCATGTAAGTGGCTCTTTAAGTAAACGATCTAGTCAAATCTATGAAAAAATATAAATGTGTGAGTAAATCAACAATCATTACCAATAGGCAATATTTAAACTTCTCTTGGGTGCATTCCTCAGTCGGTTGGCTAGAAAGACATTAACAGCAGCCTCGGTGAACCCATGACTCTTTACTACACTTTCTGCACAGTACAAAGAGGACAATATAAGCTATCTAATTTCATACATCGTACAACTGACTTTCATTATGTATTGTGTATCATTAAAATCAAAAACTATCCTGGACTTCCAAGTAATTAGCCAACGGTGAACCTACCGACAATTAATTTGCAAAGTGCCATTTTCTCAAAGCTGGCTTTGTCATCTTACCCGTTCATGTTAAGCTTGCACTGCAGGGAATTAGTGATTAAATCTGCAAGCAATATGTCTGAATGAATACAATTGGTGCATGAAAGTTTCTTAAACATTGCCAATTCAGACAAAATGCATAAGTGCAAGTTGTTTGGATCATGGATTTACATCATATACATATACATAGAGAATCGCACCTGCTTGTCAAATCGTTCATCGTATCCCGGACACTGGACAATGATTTTCATACACTTCTGAAACTGACACAAAAATGTGGCATTTGGAAAATATTTCATTGCTGTTTATTAGATCTAATGCCCACTCCTCCTTAAAAAAACTGCAATTTTACATACCCACAAATTCTTTCTCTGGTTGTCCATAAACTGCCCATTAGTGCTGTTCATCTGCACAGCTTCAGGTAGCATTTTGCCACTATCGGTCAGCTCTCTCATCTCTCCTGCCTGTTAAGTATATCCCTGATTTGCAGAGGCAGGAGAGGCAGCGCTCCTGAAAACCTGTGCACAAACAAATTATGCAGTGTTCAATTACTATGCTGCTGACTACAAACTCACAAATAATTCCTTTCTCAATAGCAGCATTAAAACAGAGAAAATATTTAAGGAAAATATTCACAAATGTGCACTTATGTTAAAGGAAAACCATCATTGCTCAACCAACGACTGTTAGAATGAGTGACAGATGAGCCATGACTGTGGGACTGAGTGACAAATGAGCGATGACGACCGTGTGGAACGGATTGACAGATGAACGATGACTGTGAGATAGACTGACTGATGAACTATGACTGTGAGATGGACTGACAGATGAACGATGACTGTGAGATGGACTGACTGATGAACGATGACTGTGAGATGGACTCACAGTAGCCCTACAAGACGCCTGGTATAAATTCATGTAACCGTTACACCAGAGCTAGACTGACAGATGAACGATGACTGTGAGATGGACTGACAGATGAACGATGACTGTGAGATGGAGGAACAGTCAACAGATGAACCATGGCGTGTGTACAAGATGGTTGTGGTGTATTAAGGAGCAAGCCTCCAAAAAACCACGAGGCGTGCCTACAGCCTTTCCGCTGCAACTAACTAGCTGCAACGGCTGGCACTTTGCTGAGAGCGATAATACAGGTTTCATGCACCAATGAGCATAAAATCATAAACCATGAAGACATTATACACGGCAAGCAGTTTTTGTACAGCTACTTGAGTAAACTTATTTTCATTGAAAGAATAACATTTGAATATGACTCACTTGTAAACTTAGAAACTGTCAAAAATATAGCAAATGAATTCTCAACATTTGCCAAAACTGCAGCAAATCGCGCCAATCAGCGGTTAGCGGTTAACCCCCGGTGGGGTCTCCACCACGGACCAGCAGGTCACGGGTTCGAACCTCGCCTACGTTTGGAGAGTATCTCACCTGAATTTCGACTCATTATTCCAGGAGACCCCTGTCACGATAGTAACTAAGCAGATGAAAGCCAAAAACCGTCATCATCCCCAGAGCTCATAGATCGATAGCACCAAAAGTTGTGAAACCCATTATATCTTGGCATATCTAGCACAAGCCTAGCTGGGGCTGTCAGGTTAACACATGGCCATATTTCTGGTATAAACTGAAAAAAAAGAATATTTAAATAATAATTTACAAATGGGCCCTAAAATACACGTCTTTTCCACGTGTTTTTGACACGTCAATTCCACGTGATTAATACTCGTGGAATCCACGTGGATATCACGTGAAAACACGAGGATCCACCAATTCACCAGAAATCCACATGATTTCCACGTGGACTCAACGTGTTGTGCCCACTGTGATATATATATAAAATATATATATATATATAAGTATTTCTATACATACATATATGTATTACTATATATCTCTCTCTATATATATAGATATATAAATATATATATATATAAATATATATATATATATATATATATATATATATATATATATATATATATATATATATATATATATATATATATATATATATATATATATATATATACAGTTTCACACTTCAGCAGAACATTGTCGTTCTAAAGGTTCTAGTGTATTTATGTTTCTGACTGCGCCAGCTCGAAGAACACTGTAGTACAAGGGCACTTTCTGACCCACTTCAGCACATCAAGACCCACACGGACCCTGAGGCTCCCACACAGGCACATTTGCACCCTCACGAGAGCTGTAGCACTCACAGAGGCACTCTAGTACTCATAAGGGGACTTTAGTGCCCATACATGTACTTTAGCACCCTCACGGACACTGCTTATGCCAGCGGACTCAGCAGAAAGTACAGCAAATCATGGACCACGTTGAGAGTATAGAAATAGAGAGGCTTTAAATGGATCAAAAACAAGATTTAGATTACTTTATGGGGGGCTCTTTATAACGAGAGTGTCAAAGGGCTGGTAATGTTTTTAGCTTACGATACAGAGCAAATGTCTAGCTCATTTCACCTGCAACATCACTTGTGCAAAATTTAAACATAAGATAGACCAATCTTAGTGTTCGAGGTAGCTGTTCACCTCCAAACCAATCACAAAGCGTGCAAGAGCTCAAATATACACCCGCCACAAATCACGAGATCGATATAATGCTTTAGTTTAATGTAGGTAATTCTCATCATAGATAATGCGGTACAATGTCTACCGAGTCATCGTCTTTGATGATGAGTTGTGTCATCAAACACTGCAGGTAGCGTATAGATGAGTATATGCGTGTTTTTGTAATGATTCCTCAAACATTGGTCAGTCGTTTGCATTTCGGGCACACTAGCTCTGCATGTGACGTGATCGCAAGCGACTATTTTCATTTGCCTCAAAATAATTGCTTTTTACTCTCATATTCTGACAGTAATTGTTACCGCTCTCACCAATTGAATTTGTAACTCACAGGAAATGAATGATAAATTCATAGAAATAAATTGCCATCATTATTGCATCAGTCAGTTCCGTTGAGGTGCTGCTATTGAAGTCCATCTCCATACGGCTAATGATACGATCGATTTGCCTGATTGTTCCGCTATTCAAGAACGTATTTATTTTGCTATGGCCCATGCAATGCGTATGGACACTATCTTTATAGTTCTGCAAAAGTAGGAGTCTTTATCAAGTAAGGTAATTTCAAGTTAATATTTAGATAACATAATACTTGGGTGTAACTGAATATGACAACCGCCCGAGTCATATTGCCTCGAGGATTTGACTTGCTGCCCAATGGCTTCCCGTCAAACGACCACAATGACTGGCTCTCTACCAGCCCCTACGGCTGTGCTGGACAGAAATCGTCCTCATATAATGTAAACTTATGCCACATCATAGACCCGACGCACCAGCGATCGACTGCCTGTCTAGTATGCATTAAATCTGACCACAACAAGGCCATGCCAATTGTTAATGATCACCCCTATCTATATTGCCTCCGTCGCTTGCTTGTCGCAATCTTGTTACATTATATTGGTTAAGCTAATCCAATACAGTGAGGCCCGGTGTTTATTTACATTTTGTTTCCTTGTCCGTATACCAGCTTTCGATCGTCCTCAATGGAATAGATTGGAATAAATACAGTCGGACATTACTGTGAACAGGCATGCAATCTTCTGCAACCAATCCATTGGCGTGAGGTTGTTGAGAAGTACAATATAGTATTGATCCACCACCAGATGGATTGCCCAGAAATAACCCAATGAGACCCGTAACAGTTACTGCTCCATGCGGCCATACTGAGAGCGTATCAAATGTTGGCTAAGTATCCTATAAAAGTTGCCTACTAAAGCTGGTACGGTTGTATCTTTACCAGGTCTACTTTAGCACCGCGTCTCAATTCGAGAGCAACTCGAATATGTTCGTGATATAATGTGGCTACTCGCAGACATTATGCTGCCTGTTGGCTTTTTCCCAACACCGATATCATCACACAATATCGTGACATTCCAAATGTTTAAGCATCTAAATATTCAGCATTTGGATATGT
Organism: Urechis unicinctus; assembly: GCA_034190875.2. Taxonomy (NCBI): domain Eukaryota; kingdom Metazoa; phylum Annelida; class Polychaeta; order Xenopneusta; family Urechidae; genus Urechis; species Urechis unicinctus. The sequence continues at coordinate 58,605,299 of CM067345.1, forward strand.
CCCGTTGGATTATGGTGTGAGCCGCTTCTGCCATTAAAACAAAACAACCAATCGCCTAAACCATATCGGTCCACAAAGATATATTGTGTAAGTGCCTAGAAAAGGGGTCATATATAATCCTTTCACTGCCAATCCCCATTCTCGCTAGTTAATATGGAAGGCTAAGTGGGATGCTAAGCAGCAATGTTTCTCAGACTGAGACATGGCACTGTCGAGAATTATAATGGACATACACGTTTTCCACATGATAATCCTTTGCATGACAATTAACTCTGGAGATAAGTAAGTGCATTCAATGAAGCTTACGTTATCAATCTGGTCGAAAGCTGATGTAAACACCAAACGACATGCACAGGGAAACCGTCGCAATCTATCAAGTAAGATATATCATAAAATACGTTTTAATCCACTGCTCGGTAATCATTAGTTTCAGCATTACAAACCAAGCGACGTGATTTAGTTAGGTCACAAATGTTTCAATAACTTGCGCTGACTTTTTCATGGTTTTTATAAAAGGGTTACATCATTATGGCTGCAGCTAAGCAGTACATTAATTAATTGCATTTACCCATGCGGTGATGTTTCACCACTCCCAAGACATGTTCTTATCATCTGGCAAATAAACAATCTGACTTCCCTTCCATGCCATAGCATGAATCACAGGCAAAAAAGGATCACCAAAGAACAATGGAAAATAATGGACAAAAAACAAAATTAGAAACCGTGCAAGCAGAAAATTAGAAGCTTATGTTGCATCGCCTAACCTACTTGTGTGTGTTTTAGTTTGACGTGGCTGCATATGATCTATTCTTTGACTGATTGTTATGCTAGATAGAAAACTAATATTGGCTAAGATTTCGGAACAGAAATGCAAAGATATCGGTTTTCTTTCTCGCAGACGCTTGACATTTCGTCCCAGCCTATGCCTCTGAGACAACGACAACATTGCTTTAGGGTATTAACAAAACATTTTGTAACACAGGGCAAGTTAAGGAAGAACTGAGACAGCCGTTTGGTTGTTTCGTCTCATTTGTTGGTTGCAACCATCATTGACGACCTGGAACCTGTTACATAACAATACTATTGCACTGTGCAGCGGCTCTTGGAGGTGACAAATGAAAACTTCCGTAAACTATTGCGTAAATACCAATACACGATATTCATGTTCACTCATAATACAGATGACAGTTAATACTGACTAGTCCAGGAGAGTGAAGTGTTTGATGCGAGTGTTGATTTGTTTTTTGAGAAATCAATGAATACGATGAATATCACGTCTTAAATAGATTAAGTTCCATGCCACAAAGTCTTCAATGACAGTGTCCTCTGCGTGATACCGTTGGTGAAAGAGTCAACCCTATGAACAACCCTGTGCATCCCGACAACCCGGTGATGAACGCGTAAATACCGACATATCAATAATGGACGTGTTCAGAAAGTTTGCATATCGTCGTCCTCCGAATTGGCGGCGCCACATGAGATGTTGTTTATTGTGCTATAAATAACTAAAACGGCTGCCTCACAGATCATACCATTCAAACCAAGCTTACATTTACATGTTCTTAGACCCATCATCAGTACACTTAAATGTTTATCAGACGCCATTCTGACCATGTAAACACAACATATATGACATGTGAAAACACGAACTGAGTTAGAGTTAGTACAAGACATCGGAATCTACGACTACCACTATTTTCCACTAGGTATGCGTACAAGTATTTGTGTATAATTAATCTCAGATTTATATGTGTTTTGTCATTCGAGCAATGCAATTCTACATACATAATATTCTGGGCGACCACGCGCTTATATCCTAACGTACATGTGTAATACGAATCACTTTGGTGACATGAACAGGAATGTTAATCACGAAATCAAGAAGCATGCATGCCGCCTCCAATAATGAGTAAAGCGTCTAAGAAAAGCCGAGTGCAAATGTTTTTCTGCATTGGCCGAATAATTGAATGCTTATATCGTCTACATACCACAGTTGCGATGCTCTAATACGCTTGATGTTTTGTTATTGGATAGCAGGTCGCAACTGTTTAGATAAACATTTGAATGTTGTTACCAGTCACGTAGCGCAATTGGCGTCCATCCCTTAATTGCAAAAACATATTTTTATGCTTATGGCTGTGTGCAATAACCTCACTTCCACGGAAATTATCTATCGGCGGTCGCAATCCCAACGTAAATGAGAGCATTACACAGAAAAAGTCCCATCAGCATCTTATGCTCATACTTCGTAATGCAAATATATTTTATTCATGGATGGGGCGTAATGCAGTCCGCTGTTATCCTTCTGAGTTATCATAAGCTCAACACAACCACGTTTGCCAAGTTCTGCTTTTGAAGATTAAAGGTCCACTTCCTTTCCTGCACAATTGTAATTACAGCTTTGCTTGCCATACCTGGACCTGCCAAAGCGACTGGGAGTCATATTTGTTCCCTGCAACCGAGTATCAAATGAAACACGTTGGTGTTTAAGTTTGCATGAACATTAAGTCGATATTTACATAACCTTTTGAATAAATCCGCAACATCTAATCTTTTTTAAACCTCTCGCACTATTTAGGATTAATTGTACCGGAGAATTCCGAGTCCTCCTCTTAATCAAACACCACAAGATATTTGGATAATGCACCCTGCACATATTAAATAGGCCATTATCGTGTTTAATATTCATCATTTAAAAAAAAACATAGTGTATTATTTGTGATCACCCAGAACTGGCACGCACAATAATCTTAAAATGCTCAATTCCCTCCCCTTTTCTTCCCTTTCCTTTCCCCCCTTTCCTCCGCTGTGCTACGTACTCGGTGTTTATGAAGGCGATATTGTCAAATGATGGTTGTGTCCATCTTTTTCCAGATAGACGTCTTGTAAAACGGATACATGAATTAGGGTGTGGCCTAGTTGGCCAATGATGCTTCATTATGTTTGCTATCAGCATCAACTCAAACATCGTTTATGGCGGCACATATAGCTCACAAATAAAATCGTCATTCTTATCTAATTTATAAAACTGTATATGGAATCTAGCCCTCAAATGTTTCAGAGCTTATATTGACCGGAATCTGATCAGACTTCAATGTTGGCAAAGATAACAATCAGGGAAGCTGTCTCCCAAATAGGAACATTACTGTACGCCGCATTTATATTGCTACTTCTCACTCAACCAATCTAAGTAATCAGCGTACTGAAAAAATCCTCCCAATTTTGTCAATTACAAGCCACACTAAATATTGAGAAAATTTAACTAAATATGACTTGCTTTGTACAAATAAACTATCCCTGAACTTGGCAAAAGCTGAATGCACGTGATTAAAAAAACTGGTCAAATATAATTTTACAATTTGAAACTATTCCTATATAGGCAACCAACTCTTGTAACTCTCTCACGTAATCATGACAATTATTGTGATTCTTGATAAGATTAAACACGACTTGCTTCAACAAACATCAATTATGCTATAAAATGCATTTCAAGTGCCTCAATTCCATTACATTTCAACAACAAACAAGCCATTCGTATTGCGACAAAACAAACAACTAATATTAATTCAAACACAATATTCAACAATCTCTTTAAGTGCTACCAAAATATATTTCCACTCCATTTGCACATATAGCAAACATCCACATCCTCAAATGTTTATTTGTTCTTAACAAATAGAATTTGACACAAATTATACAAATCACACAAAAGCCTCCCAAGCACAAATAAGAATATTTCACAACGCATTCTTCAAAAGATAGAGACTAAGTATATAATCAATCGCAAAACAATATACAAACCATTGCATAAATATGTATGAGGCAACAAGAACACAAATACACTGTCATGTGTGTAATAAGTCTCAAGAATATATTCATACTACGGCTCATTTAATAATATAACATGTTTAACTCTAATTGCCACCACCCCGAAACCTATACACTCGACATAATTCCGTATGATTTAGTTTAACGACAGGCCTACTGTCTCAGATGGGTCTCCTGCAACAATTCATTTGTGTGTAATTTTCTTCATCTATTTACATGAATATTTTATGAGTTCACTTAGAATAAAATATTGGTTACAAAATCTATAACTGTTTATTGGTGTGTTTTTTAACTATTTGTTTCAACAACATTTGTATAGTGACAAAACAAAAATGTAATGTTTATTCAAGCACAATTTTCAAGCAACATAATAATCCCAAAGTGCAAGAGTGTTGCCAAAGTAGCAAACATCCACCTCCATACAACTAGACAAGCACCTTTTATCTTTAAAACTACGGCTAATGCCACCAGAATCATTTCATGATATAAGATGTTTCACTATATATTACCAACAACATCCCCTCCCCCACCCCCTTCTCGACCTATACTCTCAAAATAATTCAGTATGACTTAGTTAAGCAGGTGATTCTCTCGATAGCGACCATCTTAGAATGGTCTCCTATCAATTAATTTGTGTATCAATTTCGTCATCCATTTGCAGGAATATTTTATGAGTTCACTTATAAGGATATATTTATTACAAACAGGTTTTATAACATTTCTGTTTGGCTTATAAAGAAATCTGAATTAAAATCTAGAACATTTGACATGGAAGGCAGATGGCTAACACACGAATACAATGGCCTATCGCTAGCGCTATTTCCAAATGTAAATCACTTCAGCATATGCGGTCAGTTCGTGCACCTTAACTATTCGCATGACCATCAACACATACTCCTGAAATCATATCTTTGAACGCCAGTCAATGCACACGAGAGCAGCCATTGTTTAGTTACATACAAGGACAGGCAGGCTTATGGCAATAATCTGACTAGGCTAATGTACCGCCATACTGATTTACTACTGGCACATTGCCTAGGTTACTGCTTATAATATCTATCGGGGATTCTCAAATGACGTTGCACCGAAGCGCTTGTTACTGAGATATCAGCGCATAGAATGTCGTTTTAGTGAATAATGTCTTCCTAGACCTCACTTGTTTATCCCAACCTTTATTTCACACAATGAGCCTCCACTTGGTTTTAATCCTGACCCTATTATAACAGCTTTGACCACACCTCGTGACCTCATCAACTACTACCACGATATCACATCATGACCCAACAGATTTCATGTCCAATCAAATATGGAGCCTTATGATAATGAGATCATTGCACTCCACATGGAGCTTTCGTGTATGCGCTTTATCCACACAAAGTGTTTGTGCAGTAAGTATATTTCCAGGCGTTGCTTTTACTCATAATGTGAGTAAATCGTTATCTCTATTGTCATTAAATTTGGTGCATTAACTAGATCACGACAAATTGTGGTTGATACGGGTCAGTGGCAACTAAATGTCATGTCTAGACGGAACCTAAAACGAATTTCACCAATACCAATGTCGAATACCTTGTGGCTGACCCTGTCCAGGGAATGATGAGAGCAGATATGTAGGGATGCTCTTTAGCAAATTGAATGAAATTAAAATGGATGCAGACAATCAACTGGATATTTCTCCTTGATCACTTATGTTTGCATGTATGTATGTATGTATGTATGTATTTATGCATGTATGCCTGTATGTATGTATGTATGTATGTATGTATGTATGTATGTATGTATGTATGTATGTATGTATGTATGTATGTATGTATGTATGTATGTATGTATGTAGTATGTATGTATGTATGTATGTATGTATGTATGTATGTGTATGTATGTATGTATGTATGTATGTATGTATGTATGTATGTATGTATGTATGTATGTATGTATGTATGTATGTATGTGTATGTATGTATGTATGTATGTATGTATGTATGTATGTATGTATGTATGTATGTATGTATGTATGTATGTATGTATGTATGTATGTATGTATGTATGTATGTATGTATGACTCAGCTACTTAGATGAAATAGCCAATGTCAAACTAAGTCCCAATAGTACCTGGCTAAATTTGTAGTCACGCTATTAGCTGATATATTTCTATTTTAATGTGAGAGTCTTGTACCAATAAGCTAAAATGTAAGCATCCATAAATGAGTGTTTAGATTATGAATACTAAAGCGAAATTTGAGCACCAAACTATATGTAGACAAAACCCCCAAAACGCACAATCTGTCAACCGAATATTAGAAAAAAAGTTCAGTCTTGCAAGCTGAATATCCAGGGCTGATATAGTTAATTATTTAAATGATTTGTTGAAGTCCAAATTTGCTAGCGTTGCAGCAATCCAGGACTTCGTCAGAAGAATGTACGTTTGGGCAAAATGCCGGTGTCTGCTACTTACGATAGTGCCAATGTAATTTACTTCGCCAAGACGTGATCAGCAGAATTACTACAATCGTGTGATCAACATCAGTTTGTAAGTAGCTCGTGAACGTAAACGATACAATTAGGTCTAGACAGCGAGGGAGCTCCAACACACCTGTTTGCATAATATACCATAACTCTGAAAGAGAGGCTTGATGGTGATTGACTACTTCCTGCACACTGCTGATATCGCTGTGTTATGCTCTCTGTAAATTACCCCGCCTGTGATAAAACTTCCCAGCCACCTGCGCTGCCTGAGCAATTTATATTCCGTCACGCCTATTAACTGATGAACGCTTTCTGTTTACTATGCCAATCGCCTCACATGGCCAGCAATAGGGTACTACTTATTGTAATTTTACAGCACCCTGCATTTGTGACTAGGTTGCAACCCACTATTAACATGATGGCAATCATTATGTCACGCAAAGCTAACATGAACCCTAGTATTCAGATTCAACGGTGTCCATCTTTACCCTTGTTTAGAACATTGTTCACAGATAATTAATCACCATTCCAATACAAGAACAGTCATAAGCTGTTTTTCAATGCATCAGCGACAGTTCAGACGTTTTATGATGATTAAATTGACTCTCTAACTGGGCTGATATACCTCTATTCTGTCATCGGAGATATATTTTATAGCTCGACTGTGTATCATGCGCATAATTTGAAATATCTACCCTAACGTTTTGTTTTCCTATCGTGCCATTCAATTTCGCTTTGCACTGCATACTAACGCTCGGGCGTCATCATTTACAGTACTTCAATAAGATAATATTTAACACTAATGTTACTGAGTTGTATCGTGTTTCTATTCTATCATAGGAAAACGACTAACCCCTTTGAAGTTTAGTTCATGAGATCATATGTATGCATCTAGTTCGATTGTCACTTTACCGTGAAGACCGACTTAACGTTAATCACCATTAGCATCCATCCGCTCCAGCTAACAATTAATTTATTCGTTCGGTTCAGTGGGTGCGAATAACCATTTTAAGGGATCGACGAACACGGGAGTGTCTCAAACTATACTATCATAGTGGTGCAGCCAATGCGTTTCAGTCTGAGCATGTGGAATAAAATTCACTTTCTTTCGCTCTATTTTCCAAGTCCAAAAACTCCCGATAAACACGCTCTTGACTATGTGATAGAATGAGCCTCGGGTGAGGATGGGTGCTTGTTAAACAGGGTTGTGGCCAGGGGTTTGTTATCGGCTGAAAAAGGTCAAATATGTCCGGATTTGTGTCAGTTGAGGAATGGCATTAGAGATTTCTTGCGTGGAGGATTGACAATTCTAGCCATCACATTATCGGGTTTCCGTCGCCGCCGCTAGGAGGGCCACGGTCGTGCACAACGATTTTGGACCGGAACGGAAGACATGTTTCTCTGCATGTCAAGCTGTCAGCGCTTTGTTACCTCTTTACAAGTTGCTGTTTTAAATTCCTGCGTTGCTGCGCGCATTCTTGCTGCGTGTTTCTATAGCTGTAAAGGACATGGAAGACGTCGCCGAAGGTGTCAAGCATATTCTGAACTTTTCGTCGGTGATTTGTTTGATAAGACTTCATTGTCATTGGATCACGCATTGTGGGAATAACCTACAAGGCCAGGTATGTGAGTTGGGATTCTAAATAATTGAAAGGCATCTCGTCATGTGCGTTTGCGTCACTGTTTGATGCACTCCATGAACTTCACCAATGATCTTCTCTTTTGATGACACTGCAAATATTTGCAAAACTTGTAGATTAAGGCAAATACAGCTGGTTCTCGTGAGTACTAATGCCTCATATACGCTGTTATTGACGCTAACCAACGCGTAACAGCATTATTAATTGACAGGATGGATTCTAAACTATGCTGCTGATGAGGTGAGACAATTAATTTCGTAATTTAAAGAAATGCTACTCTTTCTTCAGTACATATCAGTAAATAGGCAAATATTCTTATGTGAACAAATAGAACGCTAGCAGTCGTAATTATAGTTAAAAACCTACGGATCCAGTGATACCTATGAATATGGAATTGTGGTGACCAAGATCAAATATATTAGTGCACAGTTGAGTTAAAGGCCCTGCTCAGGCACGCAGGAAAGCCGCAAAGTACGTCACCTAAATTATCATGGATATCTTTGAAACATTAGATTTGCAGTTGACAGCTTCCTGTATGTAAAAAAGAGAGTTAATGGAAATATATGATGTGGAATCCATTCCCTAACAAGGCGGGCCATTCAGGAGATGACTTCCGACATTGGAGTCTTCAGTCGATATTTGGACGTCATTCACATCCGAAACATAACATACTTACTCCCTGATATCGTCAAAATCCCCGTCGATCATTAAGTCCACACTGTTAGCGTCAGACAAGCAGCCATCGTGACGACTTGCTCGATTCAAATGTACATTTAAAATTGAATTCCTCTTACAACAGATGAACGATAAATGATCAAGGTGATCAATGATATATATTTCGTCTATCTGCAAGACACCAAACTGACACGTGTCATGCTTTGTGGAGTCCAGCAGTGCCGGCATAGTATGGCCGAAACAATTACTCACACATGAAACACAGGGGAAAACACACTTTTTGTATAATATTATGCCAGCTGACCCTCAGGAGCCGATAACATCGTGTAATAAAGCACTCCGTCAGAATTTCAACTGAGGAATCATGCACACGGGGCAATACTTAATTTATTGTGTGCGGTCACGTGGATAGAAGCTGTACAATTATCATCTTCTGTTTTGTTAATGATATTTGTGGCTATAGCAGAAGAACCGCTTGCATATATGTTGTTCAATGAATGGGATAAATCAATCCATGCCGATATTTGCTAAAGGTACATTGTCTTATGTCGCTAAGTAACATAGTACGCCATTGCCAATGACATGCGACACATAGATCACAATCAATTCAGCTAACTTAAATACTTGGGCTTGTGTCATATTTATTGCCATCTTGTTTTCTTTTTCTTTTATCTACACAGATGCAATTGACAGCAATTAATCACAGTTGTTCGATTATAGACACATAAATGACTTTAAAAGCATGAACTATCTCGTCCAATTTGCATTTTTCAGCCAAACTGCCTGAATAAAACTTTTAATTTCATCATAGAATTGAGAATTTGCATCTTTACCATCTTAAGATGTCGCCAATTTTATTAACTAATTCACCTAAGCTGCGTTTATCTCGTGTAGCTATATAAAAGATAAACATTCCATTATTCACCGCCTGAAGACACGTCTCTGATGCCAATATCAACCGTACAATACTATATCCATTGCAATTTAATCTAACAATCCCTAATGTTTTTGACTAAGGTAAATACAAACTGTCGGTGAAGGCGACGATCTAGCTATGGACCATACGCCTTTTCGCATTAATATGTTATGCACGGGTTTCGAAAGCATTAATCTCTTACAACGATAATGAGAATTAGTTTTATAAAGACAAATCATTGATGGATGGCCATTTACAAGTGACCGAATATATTTCATCAATCAGAGCTAAGAGTTCCACTGAGGACTTATGAGGGCTTGTAATTGGCCAAAACGAATACTGACAGATATATATGGTTAGTCTCGTAAATGTGTGGTGGATTTTTGATTCACGGTAGTTTCGAATGCTGCAGCCAATAGGTCACTATAACTTTACCATAAAAGCATCGCAGCCTCTATAGTACCTATTTCAAGATACTGGTACTAGGTGTAAGTGTCTGAGAAGGTCGATGTCGCTTAGACTCATCATATAATGCCTCGGACGAACTGCATGTCGGCGATCTCATCAACGACTGCATAATTACATCAAGGGCGAATGTGTTACTGGTTCATTTAAAAAATACAGACAATTTTCGTACGCTGCACATGGAGATCGTGTTTTTTTATGCTCATACAATCTTTCTTGAATTCACAATCACAAACCTGCAATCAGAAGTGACTAGCTTTGACACAAGATTCAGAAAGCGATTCAGGCGTATTTGGCTGCAAATGATTACTTAAGTAATGGCGTTTAAACGATTTGTATTGCACCCAAAACTCGCTGCAATCAACCAGTAATGACGATTATGTACCAAAGACAACCAGCAGACATCAAGACGCCGTTAATCTTGCCAGTCAAAGAACACACTTTGGTGAGCCAAAGCCTCACAAACGACATGCATGTAAGAAGAAGCGTTTGTTGCATCCAACAACTAAATTCCTGAGCTCTCTTCTATAGCTTTCACAATTGAGGAACACCCTTGAAAGCTCGTTCTATTTGACAGGTAAGAATCCTCGATGACCAATCTGTCTGCTTCCGCCCGTCATGCTTATGCATATAATTGATGATATGGATGATTGGTGACACTTTGTAAGCATGGACCACAGTCTGCAAATTAAGCTCGCTACTCTGGGCGCTTATATTGATGTCAGAAGCAATACGCATTCAGAATTTCTCTTAAAAGGATACTCGGTCAATTCAAATAAAAATCAACTTGAATCTTTGACAGACAATTTTGTCTCTTCAAAATTAAGACGTGGCTACAAAGAGGCAATGCAGGGACGACAGTGATGGATAGAATGGGAGGTGCCGGACGTTAAAGAGAATTATCATATCCTGTAGGAAGCAAAATATTTTACTTTTAAACGACTGCTATAACCTGGGGTCGCGACTTGTGTACGACTCCGGTCAATCTTCAGCGTGTTTGGTTCGGGTTGTGATTTGCTTTACTTGATCTTGGCTAATCGGGGAAATTGAAATGGATTTCTAGCTCCCAGAGAGAGATCCCATTGGTCGTCAACATCCGTAGGGAGCAGCAGAGGATAACGCATTAATTTATAGAGAGCATTTGCCAAAGATCTGAAGTAAGGCAAATTTAACAGTATCTCGAGCATTGGGGGAAATTACACCATGGTGCAGGCCACAGTACTGACGATACCAGCTAGGTCTAATTATCATATCACCTGGGACTGACAGGCTTACGCACACATGGGGCATATGGTGCACCTGGTGACTTGGTGCATGCATATGTGCATGTCTATCAGTACTTAATGTACATTATGGTGGAGCATTCTACAGATATCAAAAGAGGTTAACTTTAGCATATTGAATGTCATTGGCACTGTTTATCTGAGGTCACAGGAGAGCAATGCCGATGAAAACATGCATTGGGGAAATTACAGGGATAAGGTTGGTATCCCTGTCCGAGATTAGGATGATGCCCTCTTAAACATTTAATCGAGGATTTCTACTGCCAACAAAAAAATTGTCTAATACCCTGTAGACCTTCAGGACTGAAGAACAGTGGCGTTCTTTCACACATAACGCTGATTTATTGCATGTTGAATTTATCGGCCGCCTGGCATTTTCTCAGCAGGTGACGCAATATGCTGACCACGGTTACGTTATCATGACAGTGGTTGTTAGGCAGGTTAACCATGCACATGTTTCATAGTGCAGGAAGTTCATTTTCTCGTTTATTAAGTTGGGTCCAGTCCACGAAAGAAGCTGTTTGTGCTGCATGCTAGATTGGTTCAACCGAGGAATCGCAGTTGATTGCCTCACATGTACTGCTTCACACAATTTTGGAAATGGAAAAGTTGGTCTTAGATTATGAAAATGCCCCAGCATTGGCCTGGAAGTGTATGTCAATACTTCTGTAATTGTTGAGTTACAGACCCTGTTCATAGACACTGGCGTCTTCATATTACAAGTTATCAAGAATGTCCATGAAAGCATCGAATAGTCAGTTAACATAATCTCGCCTGGTACCGCCTGTGATTTTTGTGACTTTATCGCCGCGGGCTCGTTAATGAAACTTTGGTATGCACTAAAGTATGCTTGAATAGATTTAACACACCAACATCATGATTGTGGCCCTATGGCGATTCTCACCGTATTGTTTCTGTGTGTTTTTCATTGACCATATTGGTTGGTATATGTAAAATAGCCGATTTGTTGTGAACTAAATCACGAAGCGTAACCATCTTCACCATACACCATAGCGACCATCAGTGGGAGAGATATGTTGCGTTATAACAGTACGGGACTGAAGCGACTCTTCATAATTTCTCTTGTTACACATTGTTCAATTCGCGCTTGAATCCAATGAGAATGTGTATAATGAGTAGCATGGTCCGGTTGCATCCATGTTTTAGCTGTTATTACCTTCCACTAAAGTAACATTGTGGGTCTGTGTGTTAAGTGTTCATGCGTCCTAAATATCAATACTGTGCGTGTAAGTTGCATGATATTCCATTGTAAAGTCGAGACGTACTGCATTACTGCGACGTATTTGTATTCAGTTCATAAATATACTCCCGTGTCTCAGACTACAGGTTAACAAAGAGACAGGAGGGTGAAGCCGCATGTTTACCAATATTACAGAGAAGTTTGTTACCAATATTACAGAGAAGTTTGTTTGTAATGATCAGTATTGCATATATAAAACTGCTATATGAAATTATTTTAATGAATTGGTGAATATCTGATTGGCCGCTCGAGATGGCATGCATGATCGATCAGATGATTACGGCAGACTGGACTTTGTAGTAATGCCAATTTAAAGAGAAAAAAAAAATAAAGCATGAAAGTTAGTGGATGCTGAATAGAGTTTTGGCATAGCATAGATCTTCGTCAATGTCATTAGACAGTTTGAGGTTTAAGCACTCAATTATAATTAACCTAATAACAATTCTCGCCCAGAAAAACTACTTTTTACGAATACATATGGTATATTGTCGTTATGTAAATATCTGTTTTCAGTCCCCAATGTAATAGGCCTATCGGGAAAATGCAGGCCATTAGTTCCAAATTATGCGGCTAAATGTGAATTTATTTAGAGTCCCACATGATATAGAAATTGTCCTTACTGGAAAAGCCATGTCTCTTATGTGCCTTCTCTATTTCGTTTTGATCTAGATCGCTGAGACAATACCAATGATTGACTCGGCATTTTTATTGTATAATTTAATCATCAAATATACTACAGTAAGCTTATTATAAGAGTGTTGCATGGACGGCAAACTAAAGACTTCATTTGCGATATAAAGGCTTTTTATGAAAACGAAAATTATTTGTCCTTAGTCGCATATATGACTCTTTTGCTGTACGATATATTTCAAAGTAAAAACTCAGTATAGGTCTTAAAGACATCCTATAAAACATACATAAAAGTGGGTTTTATGTGCCACAACAAAAGCGTTTCGTTCTTCAGTTGCTCATAACTGCAACTGACGAATAAGTGCATTATGAATTGAAAATCGCATGTTTGTTTGATTTTATTTTGTCATTGTAATTATAGCGATTTGGCCGATGTTATGTTATGTAAGAAATCATTAAAGATATATAGGATTCAGTAAGATTAGGTATCATTTAAAGAGTTAAACTCTAACCATATCAACTAATACTGCCATAAACGAAATTGCTCCTTTTCGATGGCGAAACTATAAAATATATGCAACTCTGCCTCATACCCTGCCATCGTTGCGATGCGACTGCCTAACTTGACTGCATGTCTGCAACTAACGGCTGGGTTGTGAAAGCTGATTAACCCATCAAGCACTATTCATCCCTCCTGGACTCCTAACTAATCACCTCCAGCTGTCAACTTTCACATATGCTTAATTTTGTCACTTGTCGTGCATGTTGTCCCAGGATACTTAGAGGCTATACTGAATGTCTTACATTATATAACGACTAGCTGAAATGTCGCGGCCCATAACACCATGGTTGTCATGGGCACAGTTAACAGTTAGAATTTCTTATGCTCCCTCAAGGAACTATTAATCCGTTGGGCCTATGGCACCCATTAAGTTGCTGCCCCTGAGCCAGCAGATAGAGCAAAAGATGTTTGGGGAACATTTGGTGCAGCCCTATATAAAATGCAAATGGCAACTTAATTAAATTCATAACAGCTACTGGGTTTAACAGCCTTTCCGACTAAAAGACACAGCCGCATGAACAACTGTGAGTAGAACATTATTGTTCTGGTTTGCTATGACTGACCTTATTTGCAGAATAAGTATAACTGTGGGGCAAATCGGTGTCGCGTACTTGGTAACAGAACGCATATCATACAACAGTGAATATTTGCTTTCCTAATTAGTTATCGTCAGCCAGGTCACTTGCAGATGATTTCACGTTCTATTGTGGTTTGATGGAACACGACTGGCAGTCGGTAAGCAAGTAGATCAGTAACCAAAGTAACCCAAATTGCCCACAAATAATCAACGGCTTAAACCAGGCGTAATAATGTAATGGATTCGGGTCGGAAGGCCACAAATGTGGCTGGTGCATAAAGCCTGTAGATAACTGTTGCTTGCAAAATTCATCACAAGGCATATATGTATGCAGATATGTGTTATAGATGTACCATATCGGACATACTCTCATCTTGTTTCTGAGCCAATTTATGTTCGGAACACGGCCGATTCGTGATGTTTATTGCCAATTGTATTGCCGCCCACTCCCCTGCCCCCCCCCCCCCCCCCACCCCCCCTTAGCCCCATTTACCGCAGACATTCTGTCCTCGCTGAAAGCGAACCGCTTGTAATGCACATTACCCGCGTAGTTGAGGTAATATGGGAACATATCTGATTATGTTCGGCTTTATTTTATCTATATATTGCGGTTCGGGAAGCGGTTTATGCAGACAGAAATTTTTACACACCGTTTAGTTTGATAGCATATCTATAAATGTTTGTTGGCACATGGTGCTTATACTAGCAGTTCAATTGATTTGTGAACAAACATTAGCATGCCATGACTTTTGAGACGCGTCGAGTTTTTTGGAAGAATCGATTTTATTTTACTGTGTTATCAATTTTAAAACTACAGGAGCAATGAATTTCTACTTCGATGTAATTCAAGCATCGCAATCATTCCATTCGACCCGTTTCTTCCTTGCTGCAATGGGTTCTTATGGTCAATATATTTTTTTATGTTGAATCTGTCATGATACATTGGATTCCCCAAAGCATTACACTTTTTCAGTTATCTTATCAAGCGGGAAGAATAATAATTTGTGAAAAGTCTGACACACACAGATTGAGAAGCAAACACCATATGCTTAAAAATAGCATTCTCACGTCTTCCAACAAAATGAGCCCATATGCGCGACCTGTGTATCAGAACCATGGTATTTACTGCGGTAGATATATGCCATATAGGCAAGGTATATTCCTGCTATTGATAGTGCACCTTGAAATGCCTATATAGGATGTCTTTTCTTTTCCACTGACAGGAATGCTGGTGGATTGTTACTAAGCTAAAATATGTGTGCTAGCTTGCGTTTTTGGACTGAAGGCGACATGTAAACAAAGGGACTGTTCCCTTTGCAAGCGGTGATATTATACCATTCGCCACTGCATAATGCCACTCGCACGTAGTAGATTTTATCTGAAGTGACACAACAATTCACCACGTAATAAGCCATTTGCCTCATTGCAAATTGAACAGTCAGATGTGAATGCTTTTATTATCTGTTGATAAGACAATGCAGTTTTCTCAGGTAAAGAACCGTATTGGTTGCTTCTAAGTAGTTCTAATTTTTGTAGCTGCATTCAGTAAACATATGATTGATAACATAACACATATATTGCTATTTCTGAATGGGCTGAATAATATCGGGTTATCAGCTGTTTCGCAACATTTAAAATGTACTACTGCCCAAATAATAGTACATGGGTCAATGAAAGACCTGTCGAACTGGGTTTTTTTTCTATAACATGTAGACGCCTTAATACACGTTTGAAACGTCGGACTTTTTAAGCAGTACTATGTGAATGCTGGATGTACCCTATCAACATGAAATCACCGCATTTATTAGTTCCTTCCCGTTCCTGTACGGTAGTTCTGCTCGTGCGCTCGTAAGCTTTTGTGGTTTTGAGCTGCCATATAATTGGTGTTGTTTCTGTGTGTTGTATTTTCTGGAGTGTAGCTGTTATAATGCAACCAAATACGCGCTGTACTTATTAACATTGACAACATTCTGTGTCACTATTGTGAGCATTATTATGAGTGTAAATAATTAAGCAGGGGGCCACTCGGGGGGACAATTGTGCAGTTTAACTATATTTTGCCTCCATTAAGTAAGAATATACATTATATCTACATAAGCTACAGTGTGTGGTTAAAGCTTTAAGGTGTATTTGCAGTTGAAGCACGCACGTTCATTTCACATGGAATATTTTGATCCAAGTTTTATGCAGAAATCCATTCCACTTGATATGAAACCCATTCGACTTGATATGAATGAGGTCCAAGAACAATGCCAATATATGAATGCAAGGTCGTTGGTCAGATAATGAAATTAAGAGGACGGACAGAGTGTGAGGCCAAGGTGTGAGTTTGTGTAGTTGGGTCAAGGTAACCATACAATAGCCAGATATATTAGCGCGTGATTTAATCGTACAAACGGCCTCATGTCTCTATGATACTGGATCTATGTAGGTTATTTACGCATTAATTGATACTCATATATCACAGATGATGTGACTTAGCTTTTGTAGACAAGCAGTGCCGTTATGCGCCATAGTAGTTCTGAAGTCAAATAAACATTTTGTTGTATAAGACCGTTTATCACTGGTACACCAGTAAAGGCGGTCGCAAAGTTCCATCGGCGGGCGACAATGGCGATGGGTTCCATTTCAATGCATGTCCTGGGATGAGTGTGGATAAGCCGTCCGTTGCCGCCTACAAATATTAATTTTGCGTTTATTCTGCCTAATTTAACAAAACTGTCACCCACTGATCGATATTGCTGCCTCTGAGTGTGGTTTTATATTTATATTCCAATAAATAAGCGTATTTTGGTAACCGCAACAATATGTTACTTATTGATAGCAAAATGTTGATTGAAAAATTAGAGAGCTTCATCGTCACTTGCAGTAGACAGCAGTATATTAAATGTGGTGTCTAGTTGACTGTGTGGATTGACCAACCTATCGGGTTTGTGTACGAGCTACTTTATAGAGTTGCAACGATCCAAAACTAGAATGTCATTTACGTTATTCTAAATGAGAGAAACAAACCCTGTTGCTTGAGTATTGTATGCAATTTCATATCTTACGCGAATAGGAAGTTATTCCTCTAGGAATATTACTTCTTGTATTTTTCACATGTCGATAGCACTGCACAAATCAAAACAATTTAGCACCGCTTCATGGGAGTATGCATAAGTTGACCCATTCAAAGATTGGTTTATTGCGGGTACAGCATCACCTTATTCGCAATAGCGCGCCATCGTTGCGTAAACAGATGAATTTGCTGTACAAAACTCTTGATTAAAGATGCATTGCCCATCACGCTAAATTACAATTAAAGAGATGGATGGAAATTCCCGACTTGTTATCTGTACATCGCGCATTGATGACGCATGCACTCACTGCACCATTCTATGAATTCAAACATCTGCAGCATAATTTTGCAATTGATGCTTCTTTTAACATATGATGCTTCTTGTTATATACCATATTTCGTTTTACATACGATGCATCTTTTTACATCTGGTGCATCTTGTTACATCTGATGCTTCTGTTTATTTGTGATGTATCTTGTTACATAGGATGCATCTTTTTACATCTGGTGCATTTTGTTACATCTGATGCTTCTGTTTATTTGTGATGTATCTTGTTACATAGAATGCTTCTTTTTTGTGTTTATATTAATTCTGCGTTTAATCTGCCTAATTTAACAAAACTGTCACCCGCTTATCGATATTGCTGCCTCTGAGTGTGGTTTTATATTTATTTTCCGATAAATAAGAGTATTTTGGTAACCGCAACAATATGTTACTTATTGGTAGCAAAATGCTGGTTGAAAAATTAGATAGCTTCATCGTCACTTGCAGTAGACAGCTGTATATTAAATGTAGTGTCTAGTTGACTGTGTGGATTCACCAACCTATCGGGCTTGCAACGATCCAAAACTAGAATGTCATTTACATTAATTATTTGTGATCACCAAACAGCGGGTGCTTGCAATAACCAGATGTTGGTAACAGTGTCGTACAATGAGTTTCTGTTGAACGAAATTCAAATGCGAGATTCAAATGCGAGTGATTGAGAAACAACACTGAATCTCATCGTGGCTTCCAGTTCCATCCCTCTTTGTTGTGTCTCAATAATTGCTTTAAGCAACAGTTATCTACAGAATGAAATACTGGTTACGGTCATCTCTATAATCAATGCCATTTTCTACATCATCATCCCTCTTCATTTAGTAGATGCCCATATCGCACTAATCCGAGTACGTACAAGTGAAATATATAATATGAAAGGACTCATTAGAAACACTGGGAGCCAACGGATTGTAATATAAATGCTCAATGAATGGCGTTAAAGAATGCGGAAACATTTGTATTGCCCTGTCATTTCATTAATTATGTCCCACAAAACGGCAGCCGTTGTTAACTCAATAGTTGTTGTACGCTTGGTGGAATTGGCAAAATGTGGGTTGTTTTCTCTCTATATTAACAAGCTACAGTACCCTGAGAGGATTCTAGGAAACAAAAACGCTATTATTTTAGCCTCACTATATACACTCGGAATGTCCGAGTAAAAATCGAAGTGTTTGAGAAGAAACTTAGGTGGCTCAGCATATCAAGTTAAACACTTCAATTATTTCTGGTCAAGTAGTGAATTCCAAGGTGTCGGTAAGCATTGGCACCATACGCTCCTAACAGGTACACTTGAGTTGAGTAATGTTAAGATTCAAGCGTAATGTGCTACAAGGTTCTGTCATCCCTATAGGATATGCTTCTGGTATGCAGTTGGGACAGTGGTGAGGTTAAATCTGCATTATTAAGTCCGTCTTAATTCGGAATGGGTAACGTTTTGTCTTTCCTCTAAATATACGTTAGCCAAAATTACTGAGCATGTACAGATTATCCGGATGCTCATGGATCGATTAAAGGCATTATACTTAAAGCATCTGCACGCAACCTTACAAACAGATAATGCACTCTTGTTGTCTTATTCACCGCTTCATGCAGTCTGCGCCGATTTTCTCTGAGGAGTTTAGTGTACTAAGCGGTCTGATGGGAGAACATCTTTTTGGACACGTTTATCAAATATGCATATTGGAAGCCGAAAGATTGAACACTTTTGCGGGCTCAAGTTAATTGTTTGCCTGGCAAATAGTATTTATCACTCGGCGTAATGTGGGCAAGATAAGTATTCATGGTTGTCAATAATGACCGAAATGAGCTCTTTAACAGGAAATTATTGTAATTACGAATCGACAATACAG
Organism: Urechis unicinctus; assembly: GCA_034190875.2. Classification (NCBI taxonomy): domain Eukaryota; kingdom Metazoa; phylum Annelida; class Polychaeta; order Xenopneusta; family Urechidae; genus Urechis; species Urechis unicinctus. The sequence continues at coordinate 58,624,829 of CM067345.1, forward strand.
ATATGTTTACGTCCGCCTTGTTAGTTGCCATTTAAAAAAAAATACTTGAAAGCGTAACAGAGATATAGGCGAACGCTTCACCGAATCACGTTACCACAGCGAACACACGTTATAAGGCTGACCTGAACACCAAGCTGAAGCCCCTTTTACATTGCGTCCAATGCTCTTTTCACTTTTTGAACGATGTTTATTCTAGCTTTGCTGTCACGAGTGGCAGATAAAATCATCTTTGTGGTGAAAGTTTTCGTGATAATTCCTATGAGTTAAATTAACGGTCGAACCAAGGTCCAGTTATTAAAATTCCATTAATCATAAATGAAGGGAATTGAATATATATGAACTAGAAACCTTTAATACGTAAAAATGGTGCCAATGCATCTACTCACGCACGCACACGCACTTATACACACACACACACTCTCTCATCTGCGCACAACGTGGATCGGTTCTGAAATTGACACCTGGCGTGTTCTTTCTAGTTACATGGGCTGTGCGGCGTTCTGTGCTGAACAATTTCTCCAGATATGTCTATTTTGGTAATATTACAAACTCCTTATACCTTGGCAGTGTAACCGATTACTCTTAATGTTTTTGACTACATAATCTACATTTATGTGCACCTTTGCACCAATGTGCATAGTACCAAGATCTGTGGTCACAGCAACACACAAAACTAAGCCTCGTTTGCATTGTTACAACTCTGCATCCTGAAGTCACTAACAAGCATGGACGACTCTGGCGTTGCCAACAATAAATGGCTTATATCAGTTCGTTGAGCCGTTTGTCATTCCCTAAAACTAGACAAGGCCATTTTGTTTACAAATAGAATTATCATAAATTATGCCAAAAACATAACTTAAAAAAGCAAACACAATTAAGAATATTTCAGAACGCAAAAACTTGATACTCTAGGTCACAGCCCCCCCCCCCCCTCACTAGCGCAATATCTAAACGCAAATCACTTCAGCATACGCGGTCAGTTTGTGTGCCTTAACAATTCGCATGACCATCATCACAGAATCTTGAAATTCTATCCATGGCGTCAGTCAGTCTGGCGTTCATCGCTGTGTGAGGCGCTTATTGTCATCAATTCCCTCCTCTAACAGCTCGATATAACATCTAGATTGAAACATGTTTACCAATTGCTCAAAGAAACATCTTCCAAATGAAATCAATAACAGCCTTTGTCCCTTTCCTCTATTCGATAGTAAAACCTGCTAACTGGGTCATTTCCGTCCATCATGTCACAGTATAAATTTCACGGTGTAGAGCAATTGAGTTTCACACGCCAATTCATTTGCAGAAACATCCGGATACATGCTAACACGAGCTTCTTTACCGCAGCAGAACTTCTTCCATGTTGAAGATAGCCATGAAAATGTAAAAAAGTTAATTGACGCGTTAACATTATCAAATCTGCAACTTCGCTTAGTAAAATGTGATTCCACGCACTACTCTTATAAATCAGCATATTTCAACGCGCCATTCTTTTTGATAAATATAAATCCGTTCGTAACTATCTTATTAAATTGCCTCATCTGGGCACTTGTAGGCTAATGGTGCATATAGGGTGTGGTAATCTAATGGTTTGTATGGGAACTGGCAGGCTAATGGTTTTTCTCGATATTGGCGGGATTATAATGCTTCCGAGGGTAGACATGAATAAGTTACATACCAGGACAGGCAAGCTTATGGCGATAATGTCACCAGTCTAACAGGGCTAATGTACCTCCATACTGCTTTACTACTCGCACATTGCTTATGTTACTTGATAAATAATCGATCGAAGGTATTCAAATTAGATTGTACTGAGGCCCTGTTGTATCAGCGCATAGGATGTCATATTGGCGAATAATACATACATAAACTCATTTATTCAACCCGTTCTTGGTTTCATACACTGAGCTTCCATTTGACGTCGATCCTGACCCGACTCTAACATCTTTGACCACATCACTTGACCTCAAAACTTTACACTGCCTTTTGACCTCCCACCACGATATCACTTCATGACCCCACACGTTTCATATCAAATCAAATAAAGAGCCTCATGACAATGTGATCACTGCACTCCAAATGGAACATTCATGTATGCGCTTATCTGCAAGCAGGTCCCTGAGTTTTCCTCGCGCAGTATAATTTATCTCGCTCTACGCACATTCTAACAAACAAGGACAATATGAACGTTAGCGAATACACAATAGATACATGCTATTATACAAAGATATTTTGAGCCATCACTGCCTTTAGGCAGAATAAGCTTTTCTGAGGTGCTGCAGCTTTGCAGTTATGGCCCCTTCTAACAGACAAAAAAGCTAACCAAGGTAAGATTGAGTTTTGTCGTGATATAATCTACTGCTACACACAACCATCATACACCATCTGTAGTTAATGTTTGTGCAATACGTATATACCCAGGCGTAACTTGAACGCATAATGTTAGTATGTCCTTATCTCTATTGCCATAATATTTGGTGCGTAAACTTGATCACTACCAATAAGGGTCGATGCGGGTCAGTGACACCTTAATGTCAGCGTTTTAGAATCGGGATGTAATTTGCTTAACTTAATGTATTTTAAGTATATACATGCCAAGCTATCGGTATCCAATCCTTTAGCTGGGCGTGGTGGAGGGGGTCAGAGGTGTCATTCTGACGTCATCCAAAAGTGGATAAGTGGTTTGAACAAATTGAAGATTCTTGAAGCAATACACTCATCTACTTAAATGAAATAGCCACTGTCAAGCAAATATATATACCAACACCACTGTGGCCTAACTCTGATGGCAAAGGTCACACGTATTAATCAGGCCATCATCATTTGTCTGATCAAAGGTAAACGTTAAAGCCACATCCTGCTCGTCTGCATAGAATTTAACCCATGCCATAAATGTGGGCCAAAAATAAGCCTACCAAATGATAATTGTACCTGTCTAAATTTATTGTCAAACAATTTGTTGATATATTGCTTTGAATATTTTATTGTGAGGGTCTTGTATCAATTAGCTAATCTGAACATGTTACCATCAGTGAATGAGCTGTTGTATTATGAATATTATACAGAAATCAAAGTTAAACACCAAACCGTGCATGGACCTTACCCAACAACCGCATATATTTTTACCCGAATATAAATTTAGTCTCTCTTGTTGAATATCTGATACAATTAATTATGTTACTGATTTGGTGAACATTAGGAAATTGTAAATTATTAATCCAGAAATCAACATTTGTTAGCATTGCAACAACCCAAAACTTAATCAGAAGACATCGAAAGCACGCTTGTTCGGTCAAAATGCCTGTGTCTGCTACATTACTTGGACAAGAAGTGATTAGCAGCATAAGTTTTATGAGTTACTCATGTTCGTCTGCGGTACGATCGGCAAGCATAATGAGGTTCAGACAGCGAATGAGCAAAAACCTGTTCGCGTCCAGCCTTAATATCCCATAACTCCTAAAGAGACGCTGAATAGTGATTTACTATTTCTGCACACTGCTGATATGACTGCGTTAAGCTCTTTGTAAATAACCCCGCCTGTGATAAAACACCCCAGCCATCTGCGCTTCCTGGGCAATTTATATTCCATCACGCCCATTGACTGATGAACGCTTTCTGTTTGCTATGCCAGTCGCCTCACAGGACCAGCACAGGGTAGGGATTATTTATTTCACTTTGACAGTATTCTGCATTTGTACCTAGGTTGCAACCAAATATTAACTTTATGACAATCAATTTGTCACACAATGCTAACATGAACCAATACTCAGTTTTAATGATGTCCATTTTTACCCTCGCATGAATCATTATTCACAGTAAATAAATTTCCGTCTATGAGGCGAAGCATATTTATGCAATGGTAAACAAATTTTCGTTTGATTTCCATACAAGAAGCGTTTCAAGCCGCCGTGCAATGCGACAGCGACAGTTCGGATTTAACTCAGGAACCAACGTTAAATAGCTACAATGCAGAAACGTTTAAAATCAATTATTATAATGCGTGAGTGCATCCTGATCAAACAGTCATTACCGTAAACATCAGAAGGCACACCATGCGGGGTGCGAAGGCGACATTAAATTTCCCTAAAAAAGATTCAATATCAATACACAGAAAAACTATTGCATTAAAGGTACTTACTTTGTTGGATTAAAAACAAAAGACGCTTTGCAGCTATTGTTATTCTGGTAAAATGTTCAGCAATGCTGCTACCTGGTTGCTAGGTATGATATTACCCGCGTCTAATGAGATGTGTCGCTGTAGTTGGAGTCAAATGAGCTAGGGTAATTATCCTAAATGAATTACCCAGTATGCGTGATTGCTCGCCCAGTTGACACCTGAGCATTACTTATGATGTGAAATGAAAGATATATAAAATAACAAATACAAGCTGGTTTGCTATTTTTGATCAACCGAAATTGAAATGAATTTACAGAAAATTAAACAATGCATACACGAGGATGAATATGATTGCTACTGGGTGAGTGCTTCATTGCACTTGTTAGCGCAGAACTGTGCTGCATGTTTTCTCAAATCTCCGTCTCCGTCGCACAACACTATATCATACAATTGGCGGGGGGTAGAAAAGTCGGCGTCGGCAGCGGCTGTTATTGCCGCTGCCAGCCTTAAGCAGGTCGTGCTCAGTACCGCCTGCATTATTCATTTATATCACTGCATTCAAGGCGCTCTATTGAGTTATGAACCTCGTTAACGTACGTCGGCAAACATCATCCAACAATTATCATGGAAGCCAATGCGAACATTATGTTATTTTACAATATTACTAATTATAATTTTCCACGTGACGTAGATTCAAGAAGGGAATCACGGCGAATTCTGTTCAATATTTGCGATTCAGTTTTGACGCTACTCTGAATTTCTGTAACACAAAACGCCCAGGCAACGTTCGACCGTGAAATAAAGAATTAATTTCTTAAACAGGTGCTGAGTACACTATTGCAATTACACATTGGATCGGCAGTTGACGATGTCGTCGCGATATCGATATAGCACATGACGGATGATATGTGACATGACGTCACTTCGTCATGACCATTCGTGGATCAACACGTCATGAGGCTTACCTTGGCAAACACCGAGTCCCGTGTTACAGTATCCGCATAGGACACCACAGCCCACATTAATTAACTAATAGTCATCTGTAGGCGGCTTAATTGCTGGACGTTTGTCATACTTGCATCTCCTCCTCTCTACTAGGTACTATAAACAGCGCCTCCGCAGAGCAAGAGTGGACAATATAATATGACTTCAGACTTGAAAAGCAAATTAGCTAATTTAGTCATGGAGAATATCATATGTCATTTAGACTTCCGTTCATATAATAAACCTGGTCACGAATTCTTGATATATCATCTCCATCGCGAAATGGAACCTAAATAAATAAGTAATATTCGAAGCATCCTAATTTCCCTATAAGCTCAAACTATCTCTGCTCATCTAACCTGTATAAATTATGATTTGAGTGATCGCCTGTCATGCAAGATGGCAGCATGCAATTCGAAAGCATGCAAATCCCTGCCAGTGTCAATTTCTACTTCTCTAACCATGATGCACAGTTGAGTTACAAGCCCTGCTCAGACATGCCGGAGAGTATTCCACCTAAATAATCATGGTTGCCCATTTTCTCACTCCAATCAGCTGACGCTATTTCGTTTGTGTGTCATCCTGGGCCTTCGTTCCTGGAAGTTGAATATAGAGTTTCCATGGTCGATTATCCATGATAGTTCAATACTTTATTCAACTAAGAACCGATAATGTCATTTGCGGCTACGAAAATTAGTCAGTGCAAGACAGCGAATGAAGAAGTATTAGGCATGGAGATTCATGTTGTGTCAAAATCACCTGTGGCGGATGCGCCAAGAGGATCTGGTAAAATGTTATGAGCAAGGTTTAACGTTATGATGTTTACAGAAAAGGGCTCAAAAAGCAAAACCTGTCCAATGATCGTGACAAACATTGTTACGCTACAAGCACACCCGTCTTCTTGATTCAGATTGAGCGTGTGATGTGTATTGGTGAGCTGTTGACAACTGATCTTGAATCTGAAGAGCTTTGTTATATTGTTCATCTCACAAGAGCAAATCATTGATTACGTTGCTTTTCTCCGTATGTCCATATGCCGCCACTAAATCTATCAATCAATAACTGGGAAGAGCTGACATGTGTGACTCATAAGTATGATATTATTATATATGCGCTGCCCTAACGTTTTATTCTCCAAACTCGCCATATCCACTGTTCTCATATAATTCACAATCCTCGTCACATCTACCATACTCATCATACCATGCAAAAATACTCTCATATCTAACCGAGTTGAAATGCCCCATCTCTGAGCCGTATATACAAATCACAGCTCTAGCCATGGTGCACAGTTGACTTACGGGTCGTGCTCATGCGTGCAGGGAAGTACCACACCCAAGTTATCATTGATGTCCATTGAAATGTTTAATTCGCAGTTGATAGTATCCTGCCTGGTATTCAATTCATTCATTCTGGCAGCTTTGTATATCATATTGACATCTGTGCTTCTTGATTTGCTAAGAGCAAATTCTTCGACTTCTCCTATGACTCTTTGATAATGGACGGAAAACTGTCGCTATACGTAGAAAAGATATGAGACCATGTATAATACGTTACTGTTAACAGTTAAAATAAATCGTGAGGATGATGGATGGGAATCATTTGTGGTGCCAGGAATATCACCACAGGATTTTATTGTCATTGGCGAGATGCACATCCCCGCTATTAGGACCGAAGTGCAACACAACATAAGCCGTGATATTTCGTCATATCCCTACTCTTCAGATTAGCCAATGTCCGCTTGTTGAGGTAAGGCTCAATGTTCTACTTTGCACCATTCTAAGTCATTCCTGCTACAGCTTAAGTGAATTTAATGGTCGTCGAATTGAGGCTAATGTGTGGATAATTGGTCTTAAAGTTTAGCACATTCAATGATATATTCAGAAATAGTTAGGTAAACATCTTCACAAATGGGCATGGTCTGTAGGTAAGGTTCGAATTGTCAATACGTCAGATTTCCTGTATTGTTGGGATACAAATTGGCGCGAGTAATCATTACCTTTATCGTTATTTACAGGATCATAATGACCCATGTTATTATAATCATGTTTCCATGTTGACGTTTAACAAGATAACTAAACATTTAAATTTTTAGATGCCACTCAAGTTTAACTTTCTCTGTTATAAGTGGTTCAATTTATCAAACTATGTACACAATTTATGTAAAATAAGTTGTCGAGGGCCTCGTTGAAGGTAAGCATCTGATGTGGTTTAGTGATTTATGTTCTACTTCTATTCACAATGATGATATTTACTGTTACAAATTGTGTCCGACTGGACAGTTCTTTTATAGAATATCTTAAGCGAAAATCATGTCATGTCTACGAAAGAAGCACAGTTTATCGTTGAAGAAATCTCACTCACTTATGTCAGGTGCAGAATGAAAGCATGATAAATTACACAGAGTTAATTTTGAATCAAATATTAAGATTTATTTGTGACGTTAAACATTGGATAAGTTAACTCCATGTCAGTTGGACAATGTCAAGCACGATAAATGTTTAACAAGAGATAACCAATCGGAACAGCATGCAATATAGATACAAAAATCACATAGGAATCGATTAATACGATGTGATCACTAACAACTGATCAGTGACCTAGCTCACGAATATAATCGCTGGTATTTGACCTTGATTGAAAGTAGTCTTATTTCCAGGGGTCTTTCTGAACGTGAAATTGACGCCTGCATTCACTTGTCCTTTTGTACCATATCGACACTGATAACATTTGTATTATACTGATATTCTGTATAATCGGTTTCGACGAACGCGATATTTTCAGGGAAACGGACGCCAACAGGGAGGTGAGAGCTGCGCCAAGTGAAACCGGAGTTATACTTCATCATCTCATTGCCAGTGTCCGCCAGCAATTCACCTTCATCATCCATCAGCTTCACAACAACTCCATTATCTTGCCAACTGCTACCAACATACAGACCGACGCCAGTGATCCACACGCTTCTGCTGCACTGGAAATCAATAGAAGAAGTTCCAGGCTAATCCCATGGTTCATATAGACAACCCGTATATCTTCTTATCTGGTATTCTTCTCCTGGTTTGCACTTAGCCATATTAAACACCAAAGGCCCTTTAAACTCATAACCGTGTTCATGGGGGGGGGGGGGGGGCGATGTATTCCAAGATCTGCAAACGCTCGACGTTAGCTAGCAACTTCGATTCCTGCGCCATTTTTGTGAACTCTTTGATTAACATATCAGGGAAGCGTATCAGATACAGACAACTACCTAACACTGCTCGTCTGTTTTCGTCTGTGAGAGCGTTTGCTTCAACAGTACACTGTGCATCGGCCCAGCGCAGACACGCTGCGTATACACCTCAGGGTGAAACGCAGTAAATCAAGTCAGATTCCAGTACCTTCTTCAGACTTTGGTGAGATACACGAGTGAATTCAGAGGAATCAAGAACCTGGTTGGTGTTGCAGGAAATAAAATCCATACAACATTCCGATAGTTTCGGCACACTGGACACTCTTGTTGAGAAAGAGGCACACATTGTGTGCATCAATGGTGCCCATCAGATAGTTTGTACATTTTCCCACCAGCTGAGGCACTTCATACTTCCTAGCGGCGTGTAAGACATCCAAAGCGGTATCTATCTTCAGTTCTATCTGCTCACAGTACAGAAACCTGAGAACAACAGGCCAACATATCAATTTACTATCATAGAAAACACATCTTTAAGCTTAATCCTGGAAAACCGTACGCAAATTGAAATAAGCAAAATAAAGTATCTGATTTCCTTATTTTACTAATTTATATGATTAATCTTTTCTAACGGAATAACATCTCAAACAATAAACCAACTTCAGCAATGCGTCGAACACTACCGGCTTCACATCCTCCAACACAATATCATCCATTCGTCCTGCCGTCAACATGGCCTCAAATACCGGCGACCCACACACCAGCACAAATCTGTGGGCGGCTATCTTCTCTGCATTGACCTTTCCTACCTTTAAGGTCACATCACTGGCATATCAACCCTCATACATGAATCTTTGTCTCTCCTGAAGTGACAGTCCGGTTCTCTAGTCACGTGCTTCTTCTGATGCCATGGTGTTAGCACTGTTCACCTGGCAATGACAATCATGGCAAGTTAACAGCGGAAGAATGGGTAAACTTAAATTGTGTAATGGCATGAATTCTTATGAGCGAGTTCGGATCTATGGATGTCGATTGATGGGGACAGCCACTACCATGCGTGTTAATCATAAATAACCCAGTGTAACCTAATCTCGCCGATTTTTGTACAAATACTTATGTCAAGAAGTAACAAAATTAGATCTGTTCTTGACTGAGACATCCGCTATAAACGTCTGTTCATGAGAGGAATAACGCTTGATGTAAATCATGATTTATGTGCTTTTGCTTTAGTGCGTGTTCGCATCCTAATGAGCAACCACATTTTACCATTATTACAGACCTAGGCTCTACCTATAAGCGTGAAATACGCAGTGTACATCAAACCAGAAGATCCGAATCTCTGTATGGTTCCCATGGAGTAGTATAGAGAGTAGAGGTTCTGGCGCACCGCTACTCATCTATACTATTCCCCCCTTGGCAGCTTACACAAGATTTTTGCTCACCCTAAGTAAAGAGAAAGGCGCCTCGAACCAGACCCCGCAAGCGGGTCCGAGGCTCTTTCTGCACATTGCACTGCAACACACCGTAGTCCTGTCTGGAAGTGGTGTAGAAGGAACCACAGGCAGTGCCCGACCAGCAAACCAAAGTAGCCTGGAAAGCTCCATATCCCGAAGATGAACCAGAAGAAATATTTGTGGCCAAAGAAGCAGTGTCCGAGGTTCCAGTGTATATTTTGCAGTCGAGGCTCCCATTGTTCCAACGACAACTCCTAGCACATGGATATGTCATCCATTCGATCGACTCAACGTGCGACTGCTCTGGAGTACTCAATAGGGTCAAACTAGTCTCCTACCTAGTGGAAACCAGACACTTTGAAGAGCAGGGAGATGTATCGTCTGCTATGTCCAGAGACCAACCCACTATCCTCGACAACACCAACTCTGTTGGCAAACATGTCTGCAGTTAGATCCAAACCAGCAAGAGGGGCTATACGATACAAACAAAGATCTACCACAAGGTCGTCTCCAATTTCAAAGCAGGAGAGATACGAGAACCAATTGGTGGCCATGTAGCCGACTATGTTGATTACCTGTAAAAACACCTCCGCAAAACCCTCTTTCCTCCTTCTTTTGTGGAGTAGTGCTTGGATCGCCAAATCGATATTGTAGTATCGTTTTTTCTCGAAGCAGGCAACGCCATCCAATTCTAGCATTTCTTTTTCGAGGAAGTATCTGCAAAATGGCGCACTCTCACCATAGAGGTCCCCATTGTCGTCTGCTGGTTGCAAGTATAGAAGAGACTGCTCGTTGCCTCGCCAATTGTCTGATTACCGGCCGTAGAGATTTTGAATACCACTTTTTTCGCCATTCTATTCATTCCCTCTGCCCGTACAGAGTGTTTGCCTCGAAAGAAGGTAGAGTCTCACTTTCACAAATACCCGAACACATAGAGATCGTCTAAAAATGATGTGAGGCCGGATATGGGTGGCAAGTGGGTTATCCCTTTTGTTGGCCGTTATATAGTCCACTTCTGCTTTATCAAGTACCAGGTTGCTGTCGTATGTGTTTTCTAGTAGGAGATGCGCAGACACAGATTGGCGTGCCCAACTGTCTGTTTGTTGTAGCCATATGCTTTCCATCGTTGCTCGAGTTGCTCGTGGGAATACATGTTGTATGCTCTTGTGACTACATATGTTCAAATGGAGTGTGCTTTGGTTACCTATATAGTCCATTCGAAGCTGCCAGGTTGTTTGCAAAATGTCGCCAAATTCTGGGAGGCGATGTAGCCTTTAGAATGGAAGGCTAGTTGTCTCGAATGGAAACGAGACCAAATGAATAACATGCTGGGAGGCTTGTAGGTTCGAATAGGCAAAAAAAGAAGCCGAAAACAGGGTAGCCGCAGCCGACATTTGCGCATTTGTAACCTGTCAAAGTGGGAAAAGTATGGGTGAGTAGCTGTGCGCCAGAACCCCTATTCTATATGCTACACATGGCCCACCTTAATGGTTTTCCCCAGGCCAAGGTCGACTTGGAGACACTTTTACAATATTCTATGATTCAACATTACAGCAAACGGTTGTAGCTTAAACTCACCTGTACTATGAACGACTCGCTGGTCAAAACTGCTACTCGTTCTGTCCGTTGGCACTTCTTCGGCAACAACAAGCGAATCTTAAAACGAAACTTCTTCTACAACCGAAGCAATCACTTAATAAATCTAATCCACTGGTAAGCGTTATGATAGTCCAGCAGTAGTATAGAAAATACCGATACTGGCGCACCTTACTTAATTTAAACAGCATGGGCAAGTTCCGCTTATACAGGGTTTTAGATTTTTTTGCTCCCTGCAACTTTTGTTGCGACACCCAACATGGCTACGCGGTCTAAAAGGCGGGTTGACTCCGACCCCAAGAGGCCGGATTCTGTGCTTGTTCTAATAGGCGCACGCATTATTAGTTAACCTGGTTTAAATTTTTATTTTAATATCAACCCAATGTATAAATTAACCAAGTAATAAAATTGAACTAAATAACAAAAAACACGATGAACGTCAATGGAAGCAGGAAATATCTTTGCTGTAATGTGAACCTCTTTTCAGTCGTCTGTATAATGAGGCGGTCGTTAGAAGTATGGAAGGCAATTAGTCGGGAAAGGGCAGAAAGTATACTCGCTAAACACGTCTAATGTAATTTGTTCTATCAGACCTTATATGGAATATTTCGATTCAGCTAATTGTTGAAAAAGCATGACTCACGCGTTTTCCTAATTTTTACAGATCTAATTTCTTTTGAAGTCATAAGTCAAACAAAACAGAAAAGGCTTTCGGTGCCCACTTTCATTTCTATTTCATCAGTTCGTTCCGACGCCGTCTAGGGGCATGAATATTGTTCGAGGCAAATTCTTAACTGCTAGAACCATGCGATGTCAGTCATGTTACCTTTGTCTCCAGGTGGGGGCAGTGTTAGATGTGATGGTCATATTGTTTTTGCCTTCAAAGGATACGACGTATACCCTTTGTCTTTGTGCAGCGTTCAGCTATGCTTCCATTGGGTGAGTATATTTGCAAGTAACTGCGTCAAATGAGGTAGGTTGTCGTAAAATGCGTCCACACAACGGGAAATAACATATGTTGTCAGTACGGTGACAACTATGCGTTGATTAAGTTAACATCTGCAACATTTTTAGCGTAGTTTGTGTCTTTGGTCAACCATATATCATATTGTTCAAAGTGTAATCATCATCGGTGAAAACAATTGGCTATGTCAGGTAAGTAAATGTGATTTACCTGCGTTAGCATTGGAAATCAACGAAACAGCGGTAATTAAATGAGTAATAGAATTCGAAATGTTGGGGACCAAGTAAAATCATAGACAAACTGAAGTAGCAGCATTCCACGTGATCAACGCCAAAAGCCAATGTTGTAAACCATAGCCTTTTATAACCGATTCTGCCGCTCCTGATCAGGATATTGGATATAAATAGAGGTTATTAAATCGACCTATGTCTCACGTAATGATGCAACCAAAGTACATTTATATTGGGTATAATGTTGCTGAGATTGCATCAGTCGTCCCTCAGAACGACCCCTTTACACTATATCTGCTCCATTTGTGCGTTTTGTACAAATGAAGATTCATGAGGGAAACGCAACCAGTCTTATTCTCTTTCAATAAATACTGATGAAATACGGAGCAATCATAATGCATTTTAAATGACATTCTCATTAGAGATATACTAATCACGGTAAAGCTTCGGGTGTAGCGTCAAATTACTTTGTGAATTAATGAAGATCCTCTTATGTTATAATTTTTACAAACACACGGCTAGAAAAACCTTTGATAATAAATGCTGCAAGAGAGATCATCTTGTAACATCACGCGGGTGCTTAGGATTGATGATCGTCGCTGACAAAAAGTTAGACGGTCTGCAACAGAATAATTGGTTCAGTTGACAGTTTGTGACGCAAGTGTGCGCTTTGATGGCAGGAAATGCGCTTCCTGAGAGAAACAACAACGGCCCTCAGGCATATTCTATAACAGGAATATTGGTATGTAAACCATACGACGAAAAGCCGCTGAACAATTGTTGGAACCAAAGAGCATCCATTATTAATTTAGTACAGGCTTTAGACGTTAAAATGTAGGTATTAATCAAAAGAGCATCCACTATTTAATATACAAAGCACCGTTAACATACAGCTTAATGTTTTATTTCAGGAGATGCAAAGACATCCCAATAAAACAGCTCCATCACTATACATAAATAGCCGTATTTCCTCTGCTTCTCTAAGGAAGTTTTGACACTGCTCTTCTTATAACATTGAAAATATTATGACAGGAAGCCATTTTCGTTTACTTTGCGACTATCGTGCACATGTAGTATGTATTGAACGTGTCGTTTTAGTTCTGGACAGAGGCAGATTTTAGAAGGTTTCTATCAAATGATTTCAAACATTCCCTAATGTGCAAAAGTCGGTTCCACGACCTAAGCCTTTAGAGTAACGTTTAGTCAGTTAATCATTGCCAGCCGTACAATATACATGGCAGTGTATAGCACCTTTTTGCAATATGCAGTCAGTGGTCGTAGAATCGACTATGGCCAATTTGAGATGGTTTATATTTTTAGTAGGTGCATATCCCATTCGTCATGGATATTTTCTGATACCTCAAATCGCACTACTATAATAATAGCTGTAGGTCTTCCTACTGCTACGAGGGACAGTAAACAGCAATCATATATCCCTGCTGCGGACAAAACATGAAACTGGTTCTTTCTATCCCATGAGACCTGAAGGGTCAATAACATAGTATTGATGGCAGGAATGGTCAAAACGACACGGGACCGATGACAAAATAGGAAGCAAGCAATTCGATTATCTAGCATACAGTCATGTACAACAAAAACAATCTACGATTTGCGATGTAAGAGTAAAAATTAGCCAATTTATCATGTTTGTCTTACAATATACAAACAACGGTCGTAGAATGGTGTGTTTGCCAGAAAAACTATTTAATGGCATGGTCTAATAGACTACACGTCACGCTGCCGGTTGACCACTCATTTAGCGGCTCCGGAAAACCGATTTCGGTCTTCTTGGGGCCACACGAGCAGAATAAAGACTTCCATTTACATGGGTAGTGATGCTTAAAGATAACAACACAATCGCAATATCCACCAATCTCGTCACATCCAAACTAATGACCATAACTGTACTGCCATAAGTGTTCATCAAGTAATCGCAATACGGACACATTTCAAAGAACTGTTATTGAGTAATATCTACAAGATAATGGCTTTATCGGTAGAATGGTTGTCAACTAAACCAAACTCTAGTTACGGGCAGCACACTGTTTGTTATGTCTTCCACATTGTCTAGTGTTGCTTTGTGGCTATCTGACACTGATGCCGGGAAGCAATAATAATGATGATTTGAAGTTATAATAGCTCGATGATCAAAATAATTGTGTGACCTCATGTCACAGATTTACGTGTATGTTCTTAAACAATGCAGAGAACATTAATATTTTCGAACAGGTTAATTATTTCTTAACAAATTTCTCTAATAAACACAAAATGTACCGCTATTTGTTCAACCGTCTCTTTTTAAATCGTGATCATTTGAATCATTGGCTGCCCCATCTTGTGCCATGTGCCCAGCCTTTGCATAGTTGCGCTAATGATAGCCTGTATTCATTTCCTCCGCTCATGCCATGGAGCGCCACGCAGTTACAGACCTAGTTCAAGCACGTCTGCATTCACGACGTGTACGTGTTAATGACCCTTGTTGGTGTGGCTAACCTGGTGCGTGTGTTTAACCTGGTGGGTGTGGCCAGCAGAGCAGTACAATGAAACCTCTTGTTCGTCATTTGTGATTGTGGTCATCAACCTTTGGTATGGTAGGCCGCTCACCTCTGATGTTGCTGTCGTTATGCAGCTTCTCCTAGTCATATTGAGCTACTTGAGTCTGCATATCACGTGACAACTGATGTACCAATAATATCGCATTTATGTAGAAAAAGTTGAAATGGCACTGGGTCAAACAGAAAACATTCTACTATTGAACTCAAGTCAAAGAGAATATGCTTATAGGGAATGTCATGTGCAAGATTTAACCCAACATCGTTTTATTAAATACGTTTTCACCAATGGAAAGAAGGATTAGCAGTCGTCATGATATTAAATCCCATGTTGCACTGAGTTAAGACCACTATATCCGACCTCCATGGGCCATACTGTCTTTCGTCTGTGGTAAGCCCAGGATACTGGTTGACACAAATGTTCACCATACTCACCATATCAACTATACTCTATCGTCTATCCACCATATTCACCATACTCATCAAGTGTTTTGTCATTGTTACATAGGGTAGGAAAATGATAATTCTATGAACTTTGAACCTTAACTGTTGCTGTCCATATTCCTGCGTATTGATGACTGCATTGGGGAAAGTGTTTATTTGTTACAGTTACAATCGCTTAAACCAAACACCCTCTGATGCACACTTTATTGGTTGGATCACGGGTGCGGTTATGGGATATTCCCAACCGGGATCATTTGACGGCGTAGTGCATGCAGATATGGAGCTATGCCCCCATTTAGTGGAACGCCAAAAAACAGAAGGGTTTTCCAGGCACTGTTGCATCTTGATTACAGTAAAGTCCAGGTGATAACCCCTTGTAACAGAACCTCTGCGGACCGCGGCATGTTTGTCCACGATTTATGTCATATTGTGGCAACTGTCTCAGCACCATGTTTTGCATCTTTCAGTTGTCGGAGGCGTGACATATATTTTATTTGTAGTAGTACGTCCATGATTAAGTTACCCCCCTCTTCCCCATTCTTCACCTGGGTTTTAATTTTATGGCCAATCTTTGAGGACATCCTTATTTACACCAGTGCTTCATTCGTGTTTAACACCTCAGTACATAATGTTCGGTCATAATGAATGAATAGTGAATGATGTCTCAGTACATAACGCTGGTCATAATGAATGAATAGTGAATGAAGTCTAAGATTTTATAATTGTCCATAAATATTCATTATTTTAACGAAATGTACACGCTTGAAATTTTTCCAGGTAGTACAGCCCATTGTTCATCAAATAATCAGCTATCTGTCTATACGTCATACCACTTATTTTGTACGTGTTTTATCATCGTCTGTTAGCAATACCTATTATCATTGTAACATTATTATGTACTCCAATGCCATTTACTCCGGGTTCAACACGCAGTTACAATCCAATAGCTAGTTATAACTTTTGTATTATTGATTCGTTTCTATAATTACCTGTTACCTATCCTTCATCATTTTTATGCAACACGTACTTCCATTAAATTTCTAAATGTTGTGCAGCAAACTAAATAAGATTAACACTTATTTATGTTGGATGGTTAACTTCTTTTGTCTCCATGTATTATCTTTATCTTTTATCTTGTGATCGAGGTTACAATAATGAATGTTTTTTTAAAGGATTTTCCGATGAGGAGTGACAAAGGCAGTATTAAAGACGGATGACATATGAGCTTGTATTGTGACGGCTAATAGTGGGTTGAGACACGCTATTACTTCATGGGCTCGTGACGCTTTAATGACGATTGAGACACGCTATGACGTCATGGGAGCATGCCCAGGCGAGTCGTGTAACATCATCCGCGTTGGACATTGTTGTCCGCATTAATTGTGAGCTAATGCCCCTCGGTGGTGCGCCATCGTCCTTTATTATAGCTATAAGGTCAGCCTCAAACCTACTAAGTACCATGAACAGCGCTTACAGAGCTCAAGTCGGCGCGTAAATTAATCATTTAATATAAATAGGCTGATCTCTCAAAATATGGCGAATTTTTGTCATCTCTTGAAAATTTACTGAATCGATCGCTGACTTGACGTATTAAGGTGAAACCTGAAATACGTAAATATATACTGTTTATTGCGCCATGATGTATTCCTGGTGTTTGACAACAATTCACAATATAAATCTGATTGCGAACTCATGTTATTTTCTCAAAATGGAAGCATAGATCATATGACGTAAATATATGTAGATGTGACTAGGCACAATTGAATGCCCTCTCGCTAACCTAACCGCTCTAACTGTGCGTTTCATTAGCCCAACTATCCCTCATATTCATTACATATTATATTGATCGACTGTCTCGCAAAACTTCATCACGTTTTTTGATGGGAAAGTTGGCTGTAGCGATAACTGGTGGGTTTGCCACAAGCCGTGGTCCAGTCGGGCTAATCATCGCGTGTATACATTTCTAAAACACCAGCCATGGCGCACTATTGAGTTACAGGCCGTGCTCACGCACGCCGTCTGCTTTCTCACATAAATTATCATGGATGCCCATGGAAACATTGTATCAGCGATTGACAGTATTCTGCATGGTAAATACTTCTAACATCATTTTCACCTGGTATGTTTTATTAAAATTTGTACCCAGCACTTGGCTTACTCGGCGACTAATTCAATGTATGTTTCGTAATAAACGAAGGTATTTACGTTATTTTGCTCGTTATTCTGCACGGTAAAAGTTCACATTCGCGTTAAGCAGTGAGGAGATATCGTGACTGTGAATATTTGTATCAGCGCCATCACCCACAGGGCACACTGACGTTGCGTTGCTGAGATGCCCATTCCTGCTGCTGGGGTGGAAGTCAAATGCTATACTGGAAGGAATTTCTTCATAGATAGCTGAAGTGCACTCCCTGTGAGTCTCATAGCCTGTTGGATATATATTGATGTAGCTAAGCTCAAAATCTCCGCGTTGACCCGGATCATTCAACTGATTCGTCCAACAAACGTTATGATCACAATGATATGTGGTAGTCATAATATTTTGTAAAAATAACTGAACGACGATGAACCTAGAGAGAGGAGAATAGGAGAGAGAGAAGGAGCGAGATGAGAAGATAGGGGTTAGAGAGAGACGAGGAGAAACAGCAAAAACGAAGGAGGGAAGGAGAGAGAGAGGGGTTAAGGATGGAAAGTGTAGGAGAGAGATAGCAAGATAACCAGGAGGGAGAGAGTTAATGGGAAAAGAGTCAGAGGTAATGGAGTGAGAGATAGGCGAGAGGGAGAGAGAAAGGAGGAAAAGGCAGAGAAAAATAGTGAAAAGACAGAGAGAGAAAGGTGATAAGGAGAGAACGAGAGGGGGAGAGATAATTAGAAAGAGGGAATGGAAGGCAGCTGAGGAGAGAAAAGGAGAGAGAATGAGGGAAAAAAGGGGAGAGAACTTTTTTCGAGTTGGGCGTCAAAATACTTCGTGAAATAATAAAGGTGCTTTCATATTATATTCCTGATATGTGCACTGCTAGAATAAGTTTTGACGAAAACTGGGGCAAGGGACATTTTCTTGTGTCATCATGACTATAGTTTGGATTGATAATCGACACGTAATAACGTTCCATAGTACCATGCTTGACATGTCATATACGTTACCCTGGCTTACATTGATAAGATAAGATTAATGTCCTATTCTGTCTGTCTTTGCTGCGCAAGACAATCACAAATGATGTAATCACAGATTAATGGGATATACCCACACACCCGATCTGCCACTTAGAGTGACAAAAGAGCGTATTTTGCTACTTGCAGGGAAGGATATTGGTGGCCTGTTTGGTCAATGCAGTAACCTGCTTTAAAGGCTGGTAAAGGGATGAGCGATACACAACTCATGTCTGCTATTGCATTGTATCACTAAGCATTCTTTGCTGGTTATCCTCCATAGAAAGCGAAGCAACTGTCTCAACATAGACGTTGACGAGTTTCTTGGTGGACGTACATTGGCTCGTGACGCAAGGGGACTATATGATGAAAAGCAATGACATTCCTGAAACAAATAATCATGGCTGACGGGTATATGATGAAGTAGAAATACAATTATGTAAACAATAAGATGAAATCCCTTTGAATAATTGCTGGCACTAAAGAGCGTTCATTATGCACACAGGCTTTAGAGGTATGAATGAAGGAATAAATTGAAAGCGCAATTAACATGTTGCCAAACACACATATCACACACACAACATGACAACACAGCACCAGCCATTTTTTTTACCTGGTGTAAACCCTTCCAGACAAATAATGGGCAGAGGCAATTCTCAGAAGGTTTTTATTTAGAGTTCCCGTGTATTTCATTATTCGTGGATAATTCCTGACGCCATTAATATCCACTATCTTTTTGCTTCTACGAGGGACAATAAACTACATACTCATCATATCCACCATATCCACAATACTAGCAATACCCCCCCCCCATACTCTGCTAGTCACATGGAACGAGCTTACCCTTCGAACAGAGTTCATCTAAGTCATTGTGTAACCCTTAACACAGACACATTTCAGAGAACAACTGCTGACTACCTGTATCAATCATTTGCTGTTTAAAGGAGGGCTTAGGGTGAGATTTTCATAGTCACTGCGATTTGTATGATCCATGTAGTCGTACAAAGTTGGACACTAAACGTCAATAGTTTTGTTTCCTCTAGTCGTTATTGTATAGAATCCATGGATGCGTTTACTAATATAGTTGGTGTTAGCAATGACTTTTATCTCAAAACCACGTATATGTGTCGGTTTGCACTTACTGAGTGGACGCAAATACAATTGTGGAACAATAAGGCTCTGATTTTGTTTATAAACTGTCATACTATGAGTGAAAAAGTAGTTTGAATGCTAATCAAAGATTGTTTGAAGATTTTCTCATGACTGATAGCTTCATGGGCCAATGCCATTTAGGCACAAAAGACACTGAATGGTTTATAGCTGCTCTAGTCATTTCGAATCATGATACACATTGCACAGATACAACGTATAAGGTCCACGCCCTCCGTAGTGAGAATAACGACTGAGCATGTGTTGCAATATAACATTCCCGATCAAAGCAATATACGATTGCCAGGCACGCCAGTCAATCGATAATAAAAGGCCGTTTATTGACCCCATACAGTACATAACTGAGGGCGTTAAAGAGGTTTCGTTCAAGCGAAGGAATCATTTAAGGCCTTTTATTTTAGCTTCAATGCTTTGCTATGATTTAGGCTTCTTTTCACACGCAATTGGCCCGGCTGGCTGAACCCACACTTATGTACTTTATATTAGGCAGAGCTGATATATTTCAAGTAGAATGTGAAATTAGTAGCCAAGATAATCTTCATTAGCTATGCTACCAGATGCATGTGTAAACCCTTTTGGCTGTTATCAAGAAACTTTGCTCGGGTAAGTTCTGCACCAAAATGAAACACATAATTACAGAGCGCGTACTATTTAGAATGCCTATTGTGTGGGGCGCTGTGGTGAGGCATTGAAATAGGTTTGCTTCCAAATCGGGACATAAGAACAGCCAAATTGCAATAAATCGCACCTAATCGTAGCCTTGGTCAGTATTATCATTTCTTCCTCATGATAATGCAAATGCGCGCAGCAATGTTGATTGTTTGGACAATCTACGAGTCAATCAGTGATGAACGAATTAGAAGTTCGAACACATCTCCATGCTTATAGTATCTGATAGTTGCTACATTTGATTAAGAACCTAGGCAACGACAACTAAAGCAATATAAATAGCAGTCACTGAATTTAATGTCCAGCTTTATTGAGGGTTTGCTTCTGAAGACTGAACTCATTCATCTTATAACATGGGATAACATGGGATAACATTGTATGTGTCACAACTGAACCACCCTCGGTGTCATCAGTGTCACGAGACACGGTAGATGCTGCGTCTAATATGCTCAAAGTAATGCCGAATTGAACAAGGTAGACATTGAATTGCATATCCTGGTGTAAAGTTGACGGAAAGTCAGTGGTGCGCTTTCCATAAACAATCCACTGATTATCCAGCCGTCATCAGAAGATCATATTAAACACTCAAACAATAGGTTTTTAACGGAAATACCGAATGCAGCTCATTTCTGAAACGAGGCCTCCAATAAGTTCGACTCTAACCTAAAACAGAACTATAGGTTACAGAATGTGACCAAGGACTTTACTGTAAACGACTAGAGTTCTAAGAAAAGCATGTGGTAATAGTACCAGGACGCAGTTATAATGCGGTGTGCTATCGCTGGCTGGGAGGTGTTGTCTAGCGACCGCAAAGAAGCATCAAAACCCGTGATTAGAACCCTATATACTTGTCATGTGCACCACCCAGTCAGAGTAATCTTTGAAGAGATCAATGTTCCATGGTCGAAATAAGGTAAATAAACTGCAGATAATATCTACATACATAATCTGCAGAGAGACAGGGAAGCTACAAACCGCCGTTTTGGGCGTTTTGAAATAAAGGCCGTTGGCCAGATACGGCATGTATACAAGTATATGTATGTAACGGTTGGATCTAATCTAGTAGTAAATATATGCTTGATATGATATATTGTGTTGGTAGCTCGGGTGCTCTTACTATGGATGTAATTGAGCTAGATGAACCACACTCACTATTATATATACTACTCATATAGTAATCAGAAGAGTAACTACACTAAAAATACATAGCATATGTTTCTTGTTTAGCCCCTGTGCACTCATGTGTACGCGTTCATCAACTACCTGAACATAGTTGGCTATTTCTGCGTGGCTTGGGAATAAAATCTCACGCTATGATCTACGATAGTACTAAAATCACGTGGCAAAGTAATCGCTCGGGCACATCTGTCAGATTGGAATTGAACTGCTCTAAATACAGTGACTTGCGTATGAATTTTTTACACATCGTGAGAGTAAGTGCGTGAGAAAAAAAAACAACACATATAGGCGAAGTTAGCATAACAGCCAGTTTGTCGATAAAAGCCTCCAACGTTTTCTATTCAAATAAGGTATCTTTAGCACTGGAACGAGGCTCATAAAATTAATCGATGCATACTTTCGGGCTGCTTGAACCAGGATGTACTTGTAATACCAAATGAAAGCATTTATCAAGAACCATCATTCTCACGACACACTATGGCCGCTGTAGACGTTATATGGCAGGTTCTTGTGATATTCTCATTACATGGATATCTCGAAGGAGGCAAGTTACCTTTATTTCTGGTAGACCTAGGTTCACGCACGACACACTGCTTCGCTCCAAAGAACGTTAGATATCTCTTTTTTGTTGTTGGAGGCCAAATATTTCGATCCGTATCCATACGGTCAGTTAACACTAACAATCACATTTTATAGTGTCATATGCACTTTAAGCACAGACAATTTGGAGAGCCGGCCATCAATTAGCGTGAGGGTAATATGTGAGAAATGTGTAAATTGTATGATGACGTGTGTGATTCAAAACCAAATGAATCGCGCGACATGCGCGTCCAACGCTTACAAATTAATACATACATTGCTTCTAAGAATTGTATTCACGACAAAACAAATGGGGCAATTAAGTGTTGACGTTGTTTACATCTAGTTACCGAGCAACGTTTATCTGCCAGCAGGCGGTCCATGCGATGCTTGAATACTTTGACTTGACAAAGAGTAAACATCATAGATTGTGATCGTGGAGGAAATATTTCTTATGTGCCTCTTGCTGTAATAACACATATCTTAGGAACGGGTTTTTACTCCATATCTCTTGAGCCTTGTGAATAGCCAAACAACAAAGTGCACAAGAGGGTCACCTGTCATCTATGCCTTCAAGCTGGAATGCAGTATAAGACAGTACAAGCGGCAGTTGACATTTCAATATCAGGGGAAATACCTGATCATGTGACCCCATATCATATTGTCATAGCAAGCATGGGCGAGATTAAAACTTAAGAATTATCAATGCCGTATTGTTACAGAGTGCTACAAAAGGGGCTCCAGTGACTGTATATTTCCTTGTAACTGCGCCAACGATGATCCATGTGACAGTCAAACGGGCGCGTGTCCTGGTGGTTGTAGATATGGACAACCACGACCTGCTGGCGACGAGACGAGGTTTGACTGGCGAGGACCCGGATGCAGAATTGGTAGGTTGAAGCGAATCGGTAATCAATATCCAATAAGAGGTCATTCTAAAGGCTCGAATGAAGATTAACCATTTACATCAAATGCCTCTTTTAACAGGAAATGTCGCTCTTCACAAAACCGTCAACCAGAGTGGAGTGTACATGCATTGGTTCGCTAACCACACTGTGGACGGCAAGTTACCGTCAACTGTGAGTGAGGAGGGAGCATCATGCGCTCATACAGCTTTAGCCCCCCCACCAAACCACGCCTGGTGGAGCGTGGATCTCAATGGACTTTATCATATCGACAACATCACTATATTTAACCGTATAGAAACAAGAAGTAAGATATAAATGGCGATTGTCGAAGGTAGTCCATAGTCGTCATCTTACACAAACACACACGTCACACAAAACATGAATACATACATACCTATCTAATGATCAATCCATCCATGGTCCAAGCATATGTATATACAAGTTACTTCGCATTCTAACAAACCTATAAGACTTAACAACTATTTTCAGGTGCTCAACGTACAGGAAACGTAAACATTCGCGTGGGTAACAGTAGTGACATTAGTGAGAACCCCTTATGTCTCTACTATCCTGGTCCTGTTCCGGCTGGAGACAGTGTTACACTGACTTGCACCTCGCCTTTCATTGGTCGGTTCATCAGCTTACAGAAAACTGGTGGCCGGGATCCAGACATCATCAATATTTGTGAGGTTGTGGTGATGGGCTTTGAAGCAATTGCAGTTGGTGAGTTGCTACATCTTTATAGGTAAAGGGTCGTACACATGATCTACTTTGTAAAGGCGACCATATGCATTATGGCTTCTGGTTGTGATATTGCATTTGTTGACCAGACAATCATCATCACGTGATGGTGTCGTGCCGACACTAGCATTGCTAATTGTCATACTTTAAACCTATTAACGTGTACACCTATCGCATTCATTGCAGATTGCTCAAGATGTGACACTGACTGCAATAATATTGTCGGATGCAAAGAATGCGTTGGGTTTAAACCACCCCTCTGCTCTACATGTGCGTTTAATCAGTTTAAATTGATTTTCATGTTATACTAAAGACTGACTGTGGTATTTCGGATTGTATTTCGTTCTTATGATTGGCGTATATATATATATATATATATATATATATATATATATATATATATATATATATATATATATATATATATATATATATATATATATATATATATATATATATATATATATATATATATATATATATATATATATATATATATATATATATATCCTGTATATTTGCTTCAGCTTGTGAAGCAGGACGTTACGGTATCAATTGTTCGTCTTCCTGCACTGATCATCACTGTAAAGGAGGTTATATGACATGTGATCACGTTACTGGAGAATGTCCCGATGGATGTCAAGACTGGTATATTGCAGGGAAATGTGACACGCACATCAGTGAGTCTACCATTAATTAACACAACTACTCATTGCTGTTGTATCCTCATCAGACATGCAATGATAAACCGCTCAGCTTTTCGATATATGTGATTGATTTTTTTGGTAGATGAACTGGAATTTACTTCGATCTCATCTACCGACGTCATCAGAGAAACACAAATTAAGGTAATGTGGAGCCCTGATGATGATATCGCACCACACCTGGCTCAGTACTATGGCTACCAGGTCCAGTTTAGAGCCAGTAATGACGGCGAGTTCCAGTCAGGACCCAATGTATCTCACGTACCTGGTGTTAAAGAGTACAGCGCCGTCATCAGCGGATTGATCCATAACATCTGGTACACACTAAGAGTCAGTATATACCGACATAATGGCGATTTGTTTGAGGT
>CM067345.1:58652300-58785345 GCA_034190875.2 Urechis unicinctus
GAGGTGAGCTTATTAAAATTCATTTTATATGTACTATGTGATTGAAGAAATTGATAAGACATTAAAAAACTTTCCCGAATTCAGGGATTCACATTTGTGTTGCAAGAGAATCCGTATGAGGAAATCCATACGGATGAAATGGAGGTAACGCAATCCAAAGTGTGAACAAAATGCAATGGCTGCCATGTTGCGTAGTGTAAATCCCGATATTGCTACGAAAAATTTACCTTAAGTTAGTATCATAATATGTGTTACTTATGAAAGTATATTTAGAACATTGCAATGCATATTTCTTATATACATAGATGCATGTAATTTCCTCTAAATGCGTGGAATCTATAAAACGGAGCATGTCGATTCACCTCATCTTGCGTAAATATACTATAGCACATAAATGTACAGGAATCCTGTCGATTATGTATCGTTCTGGCGTGTAAACCACGAACCGGCCGTTAGCAGTAACATAACTTACCACTCACACTCAGCCTAAATGAATAGCAGTTTGTGCTTGTAGACCTAGTATGCAGTTACTGTCAGATTTACATGAGATAATCATAAGCTGTCGACAAGTAAATCACGTTAATTGCCAACACTGACGGTATTTCAGTTGTGATCAAGTTTCGACAATCATTTTATCTCCGAATCTATACGCTTGTTGTGTTTATATACGTAATGGCATAATTGATTTGTGTATAGACCAGTGAATTTTAAGGTATTTCAGAAAAATGGCGTTTCACACCTCTGTACCATCTCACGAAATGGTGCATATTAAAATTTGATTATATGTAATTAAACAATTAGGTTTATTTTTCACTAAATATTTGTACCTGTGCGTGTAATGTCTAGTGTCAGCCCCGTTATTGACTCTCGGTGGTATTGTACTTTGAAGTACCCTGATTCAATTTGGGCAAGTACACTAAATCATTATCCCTAATTAACCAACCAGTAAGTAAAACTTTTGATTTTAATGGAAGAGATATATTTTGGTTTATGTCTTTTCTAATCACTCAAATCAATGTGTGTAGTACATATAAATACGCAGGATCCGAAGTGTAATATTTCATTTTAATAGGTTTCTAGAAATACCCTCTTTCAAGAATGGGTTACGCTTGCGATTTAGTCGCACTTACTTATTATCACCTCTTAAAGATGCATTGGGCAATGTTTATATTGTTTCTGTTTTTGTGCAGTTACTAAAACGACAGCAAGTCTGTCTATTATTTCATCTGATTGTCTTACTCCGATTGCGTGTGGTTTTGTCCAGCACGGTTGGTCGTGTGTGAATCCCCAACATTATCTGTAATTGTAACATAACGTTATTGACATCATTCGGCTGCAGTTGTCATTCTAGCTGGGTACAGAATGCTGTCAAAGTCATAATCACCAAGAATTTTGGATCATATTGATTACGAAAACACTTTGGTATAATCTCACACAAACAAACTTGCAGTAATGATCAACTGGTCCAACTCTCAGCGTAACAACTCTTGCACAGACCAATAGTTACGTTAAGATGTTGACTTGTCACTTTTGTTATTGTTGTAAATCTTCAAATATCTTGAGATAGAAGATAATCAAACAATGCTTGAAGCAGAAAGCGATAAAAATAGCCTCAAGTATAAGTGAATCATAAAACGCTTAAAGAAGAAGTTAATAAACAAAGCTTGAAGCAGAAATAAATGGCAGAAAATGTAATCATATGTCGATAGAAACAAACGAGCTGGTCGACCGAAGTTGTCACATTTAGCTCATGGGTAAAGATGCAATATGCAGTTATTCATTCTTATTTGAATGATTGGCTTAACACAGCGTTATTAAATTATTATGATTTCTCTGAAAATGGATTCCGTCTAAAATGCAGTTATTTCCAGTCAAAACCCGATAAAGGACCCGACCAATTCATAAAGAAACTGAGGAGTTATCCTCAGAAATACATTGACTTGTCAACGCAGAAGAAGTCTTTCTATGCATACACAAACCTGTCTATCAAGGAAGAGTTTATAAATGCAGTTTCGTAATATGAGTACTCGTCATTTCACAATATTCATATCTCTTATGTCATTAACCAATGCCGGTTAATAATACACTATACTCAACGTTTCCTGGCAAGCGACTTTATTTCCACTAACTATCAATATAGCACAAGCATGATGATGTTGTCAACGCTAACCAAAGTGAAAATCGATGCCTGGCCGTTCGTTCAATATAAAACAACCCCTGTCAGAGCATAATATGATTGCTAATCAAACGTAGTTGCAGTCAGTGAAAAACGTGTATGCTTCCCTGCATGAGGGTCGAGATAGAGAGAGAGAGAGAGAGAGAGAGAGAGAGAGAGAGAGAGAGAGAGAGAGAGAGAGAGAGAGAGAGAGAGAGAGAGAGAGAGAGAGAGAAAAGAGAGATAGAGAGAGAGGGGGGTGGAGAGGGAGAGAAAGAGAGAGAGCGAGAGAGAGGAGAGAGGGAGAGGGTAAAAAAGAGAAAAAGAAAAGAGAAAGAGAGAGAAATAAAGAGCGAGAGAGAAAGTAGTGACATACTCACGGGTTGACAGACTGACAGAGAAACTGATTTACATAATGTGGGTAGAAGGCCTCACAACAGCAAATATATAGATTGGTAGAAAATAACAGAGGAAGATAAAGCTAGCTTCAAACGTGTTTTTAACTGTGTAGTTTCATTAAAAAAAAACAGTGGCGTTTGGCTAATGAAGTAACGATTAACATGATCTTAAATCAAAGTTGTTTCCACATATATTCGTGATCTTTTAGTAGTTATACTAATTTAAATATGTTTCCAGATTGATACAATTTTTGACTCAATATCCACAACCGTCTAATCATAACCAACAATGATCCTCATCAAGACTAATATGGCATGCTTGGTTTATAATTGGACGAGACACACCAGAATGTATTCATTTTAAGGACCACAACGTCGACATTTTACTTACTTCTTGCTGTATTGTAAGAGTCACTTAACTTGGCCGCAGTACTGTCTTGTCTATGATTGACCCCGATATCGAAAACAAATATATGTAACAGCAAATATTCCATCCAAATTAAAGCAGAGGTTATGATGAAAAGAGTTTAGTTAAAAAATTGATTACTTGGAAAATGTCGCTCGTTGTGTGATATTTCCTTGAAAAAAACACATGACACCAAAAGATCATTTACTTCGTATGAAAATGCGCTCTCAACTCGTATATTACTCAAATACAGCACTTTCGTCAAAGCAAGCCATAGTGAGGATCATGAAAAACAGACAGTGCCTACTAAAAAGTATTTTATGACCCAACACAGTGCACGATTGCATGCCATAAAGCATTTTCTTTCAACCGAAGGACTCCTGTGGAGCTCTTACTATTATGTTCCCACACCAGGGCTCACATGGATGTTCTTTTCACACGCTACAAACCTGGATCTTAAAGCAATGTTTTTGTTCAATATGTCCCTTTGGTTACCTCGTTTATCAGATTTCGCGAGTAACCACAACCGACGACTACTACTAAGAAACTGGATTTAGCTGAAGCAATGAACGCTCCGTGTGGCTTGACATTCTGTGCCATATTGTTGCTATAGGTAATGAAGGATTTAATACTCAGCCTCAAGTATCAGCCGCCGCCATCAACACTACAAACATGGAAGTAACAATATCTCAACTAACCTGGCCCAGTAATACGGTTACCAGGTCCAGTATTATGTAAGCAATGACTCCCAGTTTCTGTCTGTACCATATATCTCATACGCCTAGTGAGAGCACCATCGTCAGCGGCTTGCTCCACATCACCTGATACAGACTGAGAGTCCGAGTAAACAGACAGAATGGTCACCTCACCCGACACGGGAAGCGATAGTACAGACACATTGTGTTCGTAAGGCCATTACCAGTGGCTGTGTGTCTTCTTCACATTCTAACGTCATGCTGGTAGTTGACTATGATGCATCACACACGTGATAGAACAAAGCGACATATCAATGCTTAGTAGTCCGTAATGAACATGCAGGATGATGACATTATCGATACATATGTTATAAGCTTTTGATCCCGTGACTCTGTTGAGCCTGATACCCCCCCCCCCCCCCCCCACGACATGGGGCTAATCACGACACACGTAGTTGGGAAGGTTAGTCGTCATGACGAATTGTTGTTGTGATGCATTATGAATTCATTCACCAACATAAGGTGTGACACCAAACACGCGTCTTTCTTTACCTTGTTTTTCACCATTCAACTTCTCCCGGGTGTGACAACGTCGCCTCCATCCTGGTTCTTTACAAACCCAACACAGCAGACGAATGGATTGCACATGACGTTATGATTCCCGCTACTTCAACAGGCGCCAATATAATCGACACGCAGGCGGTGTTTGGAAGGTTAAGGTTCGCGTTATGAATAACGAACAGCTCTCGTCTGAACCTGAGACCAGACGTATATCTGTAATTGGTATTCCATGGATTGAAACATCTGCCTTTGTGTTTTACACTCAACGCCATTTGATGTGATACTTACATCGATTACCTTCATTTCATTGAAAACAACGATGACTACGGCGGAGTAAATTTCCTATTACTCAAAGCCATAAAATCATTCCACTTGGGATAAAGGTCGCACTGGTATTATCCTCGAGTACAGCAGAGCCTTACAGACTACTTGTTCCCTCATTATTTGCAAACCCTGCTAATGTCCTGCATGTGATGGCTGCCTAACGTTTGTCTTTGTATAACCAGGTCATACCTCCGAAAGTATGCGATTCACCATGGGTGAAACTATGGTGATGTCTTCGTTTAACAGAATGCAGTCAAGTGAATGTGATTTATCTGCATCAGCATTGGAAATCCACGAAACTCATCCAGCTCTGCAGTTTATAAATACTGAGGAATAAAAGTCAAAATTTAAGGGACCAAGTAAAATCATTGAGTTCAATCTATTATATGACCTTATATATAATTTTTTGGCCTTGTATTATATATATTTTCTCCCTCAACATTTTGGTTAGATACCTGTAGTAGATTACCATGCCGTTAACCCGTAGTACCGATCAATCTGATAAGGAGTGTCCTGGAAGTAGCGCTAACTGAAAGTAAGTCTCAGTATGAGTAGGCGCTAGTTGAGAAAGACAAGATTAGAGCTGAGAAAGACGCGATGAGAGCTGAGAAAGACGCAGTGAGAGCTCATAACGACAAGCTCAAAGTTGCTCTTAACAGACTTGAGGCCGCGCTGAACTCACTTAAGTAAGAGCAGGAGAGGACTCGAGAACGAGAGTTCGGGGAGTCCCTAGGGACTCAGTTAGAAGCATCCCGCCGTCGGGAGATAGATACGGCAATGGTGCCCGAGGTTCAGAATAATTGAAGAACCAGCATTCTACCTAATCACCGCTAAAACACAATGATGTGAACCTACATCACACGTAATGATAAGCCCAAAGTAAAGTTACGATGAGTATAATTTTGCCGAGATCGCACCATTCCTCTCTAAAAACGACCCCTGCTCACTGAATATGTTTGCAGCATTAAGCTTTGTACTAATGCGAATTCATCAGGTAAAGGGTCTTCTCGTTCAATCACAAACGACGAAAAGAGGTCGTGTTGAGTCCACACAATAATACTGATTATTTGACAAATGCGACTGGAAAACCAGTAATGTGGTTCAGATCTTTATATAACCAACCATTTACAACATGTTAATTGCAACAGCTTTATCAATTACTATAAGCATTTCTTGAATGGAAAAGTAGGAAAAGTTTCTACGAAGAGACTAACAGCCATATATTGTTCACAATTTCATTGATAGAACTGGTAAAGTGGTATTCTATAAATTCTGACCTGCAATGATAGTAAACTGCAAAATTAGTGCATAGTTGTGTTGTGACGCCCATCTTCAACGACATATGCATGTGCCTTCACCAACGCACAATGAAGAACAGCATCAACTATCCAAACCTCAATGAAGGCAGCTTTTTCGTTATAATTGAGTGTGCGAAAATACCCTGATGCATTGGTTGAATAATTACAATATAGCTATATAGCTAGTGTGGCTATTAGCTGATGGTTGACAGATATTAGCACTGCTTTTCAGTCTCAACATGTTACAGTACATCGTTGTTTAAAGGGATCAAATGTCTTTCTATGACTGGATCAGCATCAAGGACACGCAATGGTATAATCTTTCTATTATGTATTACTTGCCGACTGTTTCTGGGTCAGATATGATTGTTCATATTTATTATTAGTTGACACATATTAGCTCATGATGAACCTAGTTACAAGGAATACACAGGGAGGTAATTTGTAATCTGGATATGTTTGATTGGCTCAAGCTACTTGTCATTTTTCATCGGTGATGAGTACAATTGCCATGAAATCAAACAGAAATATATGTATCATCATTAAGAGGCGTTCAATAACATAGCGCGATTTTGGCTGCGTTCTTCAGCAAGATACTTAGCGTTGGCTATCGGTGTTTCTCAACACGTAGGAGCACTGTCGGTCGTGAAGCCAAGTTGTCTCAATGATACATTGCAGAATTAATACCCTTCACAAGTACTAATCAAGTTCCAGAGGTGGCAAGGCATTAGAAAAGCATTCCTTGGAGAAGGTAGTTCCTTTCAATTTTATGAATCTGAAAGGATAATTTGAGCAGTATGAAAATGATAGTCTGTGAAATCAGCGAGTGGGTGTGTGGGACATGCGTTGGAGCTGCCAAAATGTACATATGTTGTAAAATTTCTAAGGATATTGAAATATGATAAGTAGACCATGGAAAAAATATATTCACTCTTGCAACGTGAGTGACACGTACATACATCGAGGAACGCTGAATTTATTATTAGACGTGTTATGTAAGAGAGACGTTCAGCTCATGACTAATCGTTAGGGATACAACACATGTAGGCCCGTGTACTTCAAAATGCATTCATCCTCGAATTGCGTGATTGTGGGTCTGAACACGCCATGATATGGCTTTATGGGAGGTTCTGGAAAGGCCGAGCGAAAACGCACAAAAGTCACTTAAATGTTAGCTATTGGTTCCTACAGGTCAATCAATTGTAAAACTTAAAACCAAACAGCATGGCTTCCGAGAATTCTAGACATACCTCATCTGACAAGCAATCATGTCTGCTTCCGATTGCTCCAAACCTTAATTTCTTACATAACTCCTAACTCTTCATTGGACACAACAAAAGCAATCAAATGCAAACAGGACCAATCATTCATTTTCTAACTCGACCTACCCTACCATGTTATGAAAAACACTACGTGACGATTAAGAGATAAAACATCATGCTGTGTCAGCAATACTTTTCATGTCCACCTTGATCGGCATATCCACTGTACTGCCTTCCACATGCCCTGGAGCACCGTAGAATTACAGATAGCGAACCCGATCCCGATTCACAAGAAATACACTCGTATATGTGAAACACCTGGTTTATTTCTCCCTCTCGTGGACCAAAGGGTAAAAGACTGCAGAGGCAAACAAGAAGTTCCAATAAGAGTGAAATATATATAGTGTGTTATATAACTTGAAAGAAAACAACAACCGGTTGACACCGAATACGATGAGTGAGCGATAAATAAACCACTAATACAGAGAAAACCCATTTCGGAGCACCAAACTTACACCGTAGTTAGCTGCGTTTTCCCAGCATTCGAGGGAAAAGTTATACAACGAATTTGACAACGAGCTTCGTTCCCACACAAAACAGAGTGGCAGAGCCCCTATCGAACAGCTATAAACCAAATAAGATAATCGGCGAAAGCAGAGGGCAGCACATCCACCGTAGTCGACATATCTACAATGCTTAAAAGACAGCATAAAACACAAGACCAATATACACTCCAGAGAGCTTCTGCTGTCAACATGCCTGCACATGTTTCAGTGTGTAGCGACGACTGCACGGCAACGGATTATAGAAAGGAAATGCAGGTCGAGCGTTGGTATCTCGGTCGTCTCACTTCTCATCAGTATAATGCCTACTGCTGTGGTTATCGGACATTCATTCCCATTCATTGACGCCGTAATGTATACTGATTGGAAACACGCATATGTGTGCAAGAAATGCTTTCAATCGGCTGACGCGTGGGTCGAGCGGGATCCATGATCGTAGCAAATCCGTGCTAACAGGTGTTTTATGGCATGATTAATCAAAATCGATTGTTAATCAAATAGCGTCATTCGGTTGCTTAACCGCGATTATTCATTTCCTGTAACAACGATGGGATGAATTGGCGGTCCATTAGCAAAAAAGTCACGATCGTCATGTGGTGGGCTCCACAAATGTTGTATTGTGACTTGGTGAAAACGAAAATTAATCGGCATCAAATATATTTGATTAAAATGTGTTATCTTTGTTGCCAAAGATGATACATATTTAATTTAATCGTCATAGTTGCTTTCTTAAGTAAAATCCACACGAATTATATCAGTAACGGCAATAGCGTGTCTAGTTTATCATTGGCTAGCCTCGGGCTGTTAACGATTTGAGTGAACGTATCATGAGACGAGAGCCATAGATGATTAACGCTTGCCGCACGTCTGATGCTGATGTGAAGAATGTCAAATGAACCAACAAGTAGCAACCTGATGTAGGTCCTGTTGTCATTAACGAGATACAACAATCTTACCCATTCCTCTCAACAGCGGATTTCATTGTTACCAAATGAGATAAAAATAACAAATAAATCCGATTGATATGCATGAGCTATTTTGTGATACATGGCACATATTACTCTTAACGGTCATAAATATGAACGAAACTGTCGTTGCAGTTGACAATATAAATAAATACCATAGCCCTGTGAGTAGTAATAGAGATTGGTTGACGCACTGGTCAGCCGTTCCTTAGATTGTTAGGTCGACAACTACAAGAAAAAGCTCTATATTGTGCACGATTTTCAATTCAAAGAACAAACACTGATGGTCCAAAGCTTCAACTATGGCCAGCAGGTAAGTAAAAGCTTTTGTTGCATCAAACAACCAATTATCTCGTCTTGAACTTCCTCGATCGAATATTTGATGCACTGAAATCTTTGTTTAAGCTTCCAGATGATATATGCTGAAAAGCTTCATCTCGCGGATTAATTGCATTTTTTTGTTATTAATTGTACAGGCAAGATGCCTCTTATCGGGACCAATGAACAATCAGATTCCTTCTTCTCGCCTTGCTCATGTGTAGGAACGATGATATCGAGGATGTGTCAATTCAAATTGAAATAAATTTCATTCTTTGAATGGAAATTGTCTCTTTGTAACATAACATCAATATTCTGCCAAGTCGTGTTTTTGGAAGTTGCCACAGCAGTTGCCGTCTAGGTGTTCCGTTAAATAACGGCTTAGAATGTATAGCCCTTTGATCCATTAAGCACGAAGTTTTATTTGCTATTGAACGGAAAATAAGCTTTACCTTCAAATGCCTGTAAGATGCAGATAATTGACAAGATGACAATTCTTTACAAAGTGCTATGCATCTTATCTACGCCTCGCACATACGCCTCTTTCCCGCGCCTCTCATTTACGCCTCTCATCTACGCAGGCAATGCCTTCCGTGATTCGCACGATATTAACTATATAACCTAAACTCCACTCAAAGCTCAACATTTGTTTCACTTGAACCCGCTGCTACCTATTGCATGTAACGGCCACAATGCACTAGTCTATGGCCATGCATAATAATATTACACATCTTGATGAACATTACAAGTATATCAGCAGGCGGCGTCCATTCGCAAGCGTACAAACATTTGTACTACCCCAGTAAATCTACTGCGTAAATGGTTTAAGGTTGAGGTTGTATTTGTTTTTGACCCAAGGTATCTCGTCTTGGCTGTTCGGACAAATTGCCTACTGGAAATTCAATTTGACATTGAATTATAGCCCTCTATTTTGGCGTGAACATCGCAGCCAGCGGCCTAACAAAATGAACGTCAATGAACATATTCTGCAGTCGACCATTATAAAAGGATAAATGCATTAGCTTCCGAAAGGTTTTTGCTAAATTACAGCCCAATGGGTAAGTGAAAAGCGTCTTCAATACCAGTATATTTCCGTCACCTAATGCTTAGTGTAAATTGGACACTACTCCGCATATACCGCTGCTTATTAAGTCAGAACAATAATAATAATATCATTGGCCACTTTCGTCAGTCGGGATATTTGTCCATAACTGACTTATTATATCGATATCTCGCACTACAGTACATAACTTGCCTCTTATTAGCTATGTGTGGAATGACTTGCGTATAACTTTGAACTGTTCTATGATAGTCGAATCCGTCAATGATGGCGAATAAACCAATTGTGCATTCACATTAGAGGAGGATAAAACTGTAATTGGTTTCAGAAACGGGTATCGTTTGTGGTTGGCTGGCATATATGTCGTCCCAGGGCTAGCAGTCGGATTTTACATGAAAGGCTTTGAAAATTTATGTAATTGGACTGAAACCTAGGGCTCGCATTTTATGGTACAGTTAGAGATGGCATCGAATGGTTCACCTAGGGCTGGCAGCGTTTTGCACACATGGGGCTGATAGCGTAAGATACACCTTGGTTTGGCATCGTACGATACGCCTGGTGCTGGCCTCGTATGGTACATGTAGGGCAGGTAGCGTATCGCACACACACGGCTCACAGCGTATGGAACACTTTAGGTTGGCATCAAATGGTTCACCTGGTGCTGGCAGCGTATTGTGATCCTTTGGCAGGTAGCGTATATTACACCTTGGGCGACCAGCGTATTGTACATCTAGGGCAGGCAGCGTATGGTACATCAAGGGCTTGCAGGTAGATTGTACAACAGCGGATTAGCAGGATTATATTCCATCTGGTGTCTGAGAGGCCTGTTGTATATCTGGGAACAGCAAGGCATATGTTCAACCTGGGGTCTGACAGGCATATTGTTTATCTGAAGAAGAACAGGATTATATTCCATAGGGATTGTAACCCTCATTCCATCATTGAACCCAGTATTAGTGCTAATTCTAAAGTAACCATGTGCAATCTGAATTGACTGAGTAATTATCCTCTTTCTTAAAACCACGCGCAGTATTTACCTAGTTCTAATGCTCATTCCACCACCAGGCAGAGTATGAACCTAGTTATAATGTTCTTTCTAATAACCAAACGCAGTGTTAACTAACCTGGTTATAATGCTGATTCTAATAACCAAGTATCAACCAGCCTAGTTGTTATGATCATTCGAATTAACCAGCACATTATTAATTAACCTTGTTATAATGCTCATTGTAATTACCGTGCGCAGTATTAATTAACCAAGTTATAATGTTCAGTCTACTAATCATGCCAAGTACTCATAAAGCTGGTTGTAATGGATTTTTAGAATCACATGCTGTATTAATTTATCTGGTAATGATGCTCCTGTTAATAGACACACGCATTATAAATTAACATGGTTTTAATTTTAATTCTAATATCAACGCACAGTATAAATTAACCGAGTCATAAAATTGAACCGAATAACAAAAAACACTATGAACGTCTATGAAATGAGGCGGTCGCCAACAGTACTGAAGGCAATCAGTCGGTAAAGGGCAGAAGACACGTTTCACGGAACACATCAAATGTAACTTGTTCAATGAGACCTCATTGTTGAAAAAGCATGACTCATTCGTATTTTCCTAATTTCTATGGATCCAGTTTCTTTAGAAGTCATAAGTCAAACAAAACAGCACAGGCTTTTGACGCCGACTGTTTCTTCTATTTCATCAGTTCTGTCTAAAGACGCCAAGGGGGGTTCAAAATCGCTCTTTATTCCAGAACCATGTAATTTCTGTATTTGCTACCTGCGTCTCCAGGTGTTTGATGGGATGTCTATGTTGTTTTTGGTTGATAGCCAATACAGAATAAGTCTTAAACGGATGAGATGAACATCTTATCCCAAATAATAATGAATTCCTATCAGAAACACATCATGTAGACGCTTGACCCGTTATCTTGGCGAAGCGGGAAATGGCATTGGTTGTCTGTACGTTGCCAACTGTGGGCGATTTAGTTTACTATTCAGCAATCTGTGTAGCGCAGGTTTTGTGCTTGATCGACCGGATTGCTTTCTGTTCAATGTTTATTCACCATGAGTGAAACGATGGTGATGTCTTCGGTAAACAGAATGCAGTTAAATGAATGTGATTTATATCTACATCTGCATTGGAAATACACGAAACTAATTGTGTTCTGCAGTTGATAAACACTGGCGATTAAAAGTCTAAATATATAGGACCAGCATTCCACCTGATCACCATCAAAACCCAATGTTTTGAACCTACGTCTCACGTTATGATACGCCCAAAGTAAACTTTTGATGAGTATAATTTTGCCGAGATCTCACAATTCGTCTCAAATAACGACCCCTGCACATTAAATTTGTTTGTATCATCAAGCTTTGTACTATTGCGAATTCATTAGGAAAACGGGTTTTTTTTGTTCAATCACAAACGAAGAATAGAGGTCGTGTTGAGTCCACACCTGAGTGATGGCAAGTGAACTCGTTGGTGGAAAGAATTACGCTTTCCGAGAGAATCATGACCGTCGGGTATATGCTACAACAGCAATATTAGTATGTAAGCCATAAAATGAAAAGCCGCAAAACAATTGTTTGAACCGAAGAGAATCTATTACTTAATAAGCCAGTACGCTTTAGGCACAGATGGCGTAGCATGGGTCATTCAGGTAAGATGCTCTACTGCACCATTACCAGATGACTCCAGGTGAGACGCTTTGCAGGAGCAAAATAGTTATATGAACCCGATAATGACCATACAATCCATCACTATTATCATAGATCATAGAATGTTGTTCAGATGGTTCTTTTTCAACACTCTCGAGTTGCATTACATTTATACATTGCAATTTATTGTGCATTTGTCTGTTTTTAATCCCTCACTCTCGGGTTGGAATATTATTACATGATGTGCCACTAAGTTGTTATTATCAGCTTATTCTTGAACAGTAATTAAGAATTGCCCAACCAATCACTCATGCATAGAGACATCTATGGCGGTTTGAACAGTAGAAATATGCTGTGCGACTGTCATGAGAACGATGCACTGAATTGGCAATGTTACTTTAAGCATTTTCACGAATCGCGCATTTATGTACTTGTAAAGACTTTTGAATTTCAATTGGTTGAAGTTGTACTGTGCCATAGTTAGAGCTGTGCTCATCTTCATTGATTCCTCAATGGCGAGCCTGGTCCTAAAGCGCAGTAGTAAGGCGTTTAACATTATATGTTAAGCTGGGTTTGACGTTCTGAATGCCAGCTTTTGCTACGCAAGACTATGATATATAGCTAAATCACAGATGAATGTTTTATTCACCTAGTGAACCGATCTGATACTAAGAGTGACACTCTTGATGCATGTTTCAGCATCTCAGACAAAGGGAGAAAGGTGGACTTGAATTTCAAGCTATCTGCTGTTGTGCCAACATGCTTAGACCTGGTATTGGAGGTATAATCGAGCCCCTCTTTTGCAGCCGTTCTGCCGTGTTACAGAGACGTTTATGACGGTCGATTTGCAACTTAACCTCGGCTTGTGTTAGAAATGCCATACTCTTAAGCTTACTTTTTGTGGAAAAACTAAGGTTTTTTATGCTTCCTGTATAGCAGTAATTAAGATAAACGAGGTGATTGAGGCTCTTACTAACTGTGAACATATTCTGGGGCAGCTAACACGAGAGGCTACAAGGAATGCACTATTTTCAGATACGTGTCGCTTAAATGTTGCCGTTATTCCGTATATGTTGCTTAACTCTGCCATACTCACCATGAGGCTTTTTTTTATGAATGCATGTAGTCAAAACACATAAGTGCATAATTGTCTTTTTATTTTCTGTTTATTCAGATGTGTTCTTGTATCTGTTAAATCCCCTTCCTATAATGCTGTAATCTCGTTATCATTAGATTTATGAAACACGCACAGCTTTTCTTTATATTTCTTCTAAGCGAAAACTGCCGAATAAGTGCATTATGATTTGCGAATCGTATGATTGTTTGATTTAATTTGAAAGTGTGTCATTCTTGTTATAGATATACGGCCGATAAAACGTAATCAAATAGTCAAGAAAGGTATGTAGCATGCAGTGAGATCAGGTACCGCCTATAGAATTTTACTCCATCGATATAAACTAATACTGCCATACACGAGTTTGCTCCTTATCGCTGGCGAAACTATCAAATATATGCTACTCTGCCTCATTCCCTGCGCTGCAGTTGTGGCGTTGTGACTGTCTAACTTGACTACGTGTGTCCAACTAACCGCTGGGTTGTGAAAACTGATTAAAAGTTGAACCGTACAATTAACCCACCAAGCACTACTTATCCTACCTGGACTTACTAATCAGCTCTCCCCTTTCACACACACTTAATGTGTAGTGCATGTCGTCCCATGATACTAAGAGACTATACTGAATGCATTTAATTATATAACGACCATGTGTAATGTTGCTGTACATAACACCATCGTTGTCATGGGCACAGTGCATTGGTAGTAAATCAACTGTACTCGTTCAATCTTGTCAATGGTATATTTCTTGAAAAGGTCGCTCTCAGTTATTTTCACTGTATTGTGAATAGTTTAAATAGTTCCGTCGCTACCTTAAGAGACTATAAATCCTTCGGGATTTGGACACCCATTAAGTTGCTGCCTTCGAGTAAGCAGATTGTGCAAGAGATGTGTGGGGAAATATTGATCTGCTGAGTCTAGCCCAAAGTGAAATCCAGATGGCAACTGTCATCTAATTCATTATATTAATAGGCTTATATATCCCAACCACCTCAACTGCTATCTGAGTTTACAACCATTCCGACTAAAAGACACAGCCGCAGGAACAACTGTGAGTAGAAAATTACTTTTGTGGTTTGCTTTAACTGACCTCATTAGCAGCATAGGTATGACATATGTGGCAGTTTTTTAAAGTCATCACAAGGCATATACATATGAATGTATGTGTGATCGGCATGTCATATCAGACATACAATCATATAGTTTCCGCGCAAATTTGAATTCTGAACACCTATACAGGGAATAGCACCAAGCTTGTCTCACCTCGGCCGATTCGTGATGTTCATTGTTAAATGCACTGCCCCAAACCCCCAACCCACACGCACCATATACTGCAGGCATTTTTGTTCTTTTTGAAATCAAAAGCAAACCGCTCGTAGTGCTCATGACTTTGCCCGCAGCTCATATTTTGACCATTGCTAGTGTAAAGCCTTTCGATTCGCGATTACATGGAAGTAACAAAATGCGTTATTCGCCATTACCCCTCTTGCTAAGATAATATATGATCATATTTGAATATGTTAATTTTTTTTAATTATCTACATAGTGTCGTTTAGGAACTGCTTTAAGTGACTGAAATTTGTACATGCTTTTTAGCTTGATAGAAGTACTATAGGTAATTTTAAGATAATTGCGTGCGCATCGGGCTTTTACGAGCTGTTAACATACCTTTTACAGTAATTTGTGAACAGAAATAAGCAAGTCATGACTTTTTGATACACGAGTTTTTATAAAGAATAGAAACAATTTCATTGAAAAGCCGACGGAAATTTGTACATACGTTTGTGCTTGATAGAAGCACTATAGCTAATTTATAGATGTTTGCGGGCGTACTGGTAACAGCCACACGGTAACAATCGACCCGATTTGTCCAACTTCCTCAACAAGGAAGACCCGGCTGATACATTTTGAAAATGCAATATGACCTCATTCAAACGACAGCGATTGGCGCCACCATTGCGTTTATTTGGGATTGATTCAACCAAATTACTGTTCCAAAAGCTTTTACCTTTGATATTATTTAAACACAAAAATATTGTGCAATTGCCAATACAATAATACAGACATTCTTCAAAAATATAGCATTTCACGACATTTGTCTTATAATCTCATGAAAGAGCACGTTGCCTTTGGGTGAATACTCTTCCACATAAACTTGCGGCGAAGTAGGCATTATGTCTATAATTTTTAGATACCCGTGATTGATCCTTATTGTATATATGCACAATGCCACACTGTGATTTCAGCTTTCGTTTAAATATCGATAATTGAGCGCTGGTTTAGAAGCTGGTCTCCCAGCGGGCTCCTAACTAATAGCCGAAGTTTCTCCCTCTTGAGATTGATTCACTTACGTCCTGAATGTTGGGATGTGTTTGTAGACCTGGGTTACTTCGACATAGCGCCGAATGTCCTGAATCATAAAATACATAAACATCAGTTTGTGACCCGTTAGCTAATGCTGATACAACGTTGCATACATGTAAAATAATTCCATTTCATTCTTATTCCGCGGCATTGTGGTCAAAACGTCAGCATACGTTTAATAACTGACAATTCATGCGGTCGAATATACTCTCCGTATTCAGTAAAGGTTAAGTATACCCCGTCTCCCGCACACTGATTCTGAATGCACACTTGCTAGCCGGAAAGGTTGAAAAATGAATTAATGTTTTTGTTTATGCAATGGTGGCGATATCCATTTTTGACATTTAAATACTATAACAAATTCAAGTAATTACTTTTTCCACACAGTAAATCTAAATATTAAGTGTATGTACGTTGGTGTCCCATCGACGCATTATGTATTAGGCGGTGTGTTTCATATAGGCGCTGCGGTATGCTCATTTGGCTGCATGGTTAAAGCTATGTGCAGTATATATTCCAATAGTCTGACTGGTGGAAGTGAGGAGATGTGTCTAATATTTGTCTGGATGTCTCATGTCATGGCCAAATGGCTGAATATGTAATCACAATATATGAGGGAATATTAGTAGACAGACCCTATAGTAGTAATCAGGCAGTCCAGTCTGTTAGCTAGTTTTGTTATTTACAGGGGTCGTGAGCGTCTCTAAAATAGGAACAGTTGCTGATAAGTAACTGCTTTAATTAATAAGCCATTTTGAATACTTGGTGGTGTCCATTGAAAATGAACAAATAAAGATAAAAAATCTGCTCTTAATCAGTAGTTGTGTTTCAATATATAGCCCCATCAGTCGCAAGTAGCGTGTTTTACTAATGTACGTGATTGATTCCTATGTGTTGGAGCGTAGTTATAATTGTATTCTTACATAACTTAAGTCTGTACTTTGCAGCAGAACACAATTATGCGGCTCCATAATATTTCTATAGTTCCTTCTCGTCTTCTATGGGGAGCTTGTAACTGGCATCTCGGAGGTGTACAGATCATCCAACAAGCTAGTCGAGTTACCTCATATGCCAGTTAATGTAGCAGAAATGTACCTAGGACATCACCTCATTACAAGACCAGTCTTTAAAGCGTTATCCATTACTATCAAACATTTCGTTGAGTTTCAACAAATTGAAACATGTATCAGACAATGCATTTACCGGTACCAAGTTAATTTCCGATGAGTTGATGAGCAATTCGAGGAGTTTATGAGGAGAAGATGGAGCTGTTGAAGTGTGGGTGGAATTCATGAAGAGCCGATGGTGCTGATGAGGGATCGATGGAGTTAATGAGTCAGATATGTTGATGGGAAGTCGATAGAGTTGATGAAATGTCAGTTGTGTTGAGGATGTGTCGGTGGTGTTGAGGAGTGGTCGGTGTAATTATATGGATGAAGTCAGGCATTAGTCATTACCCATTAACATCAACACAAACGAGAGTTATCGCATCTGACATTAAACTATAAAAAGGCTTATAACAGTCTGGGATTTAGCAAGTCAAAACTAAGGACCGGATCTGACATGTGGCAAACATCAAGTAAAATATCCCAAAATTTGTAATTACCAAAATCCAAACCAAGACAGCCATATTCACGCAACACAGGGCTACATCACATGTTTATCAATGCATTTCAACGCGGGGCTGTAAATTAATGCAATTTTGTAAACAATGTTGGGGCAAACAGCTACTGTGAAAGCACGTTACCTCTATGTTTTTTGCAATATTAACTTTCAAAGAAGTCTGTTTGTTGCGATCGCTTGATAACACAATTTGGTTTTCGTTTGTTATAAGTTGTTTAACCTAATTTTGGTATTAAACACACATTATGCTTATTGGAAGCCGAAGGATTGAATACAGATGTAGGCGCAAGTAAACTGTTTCCCTGGCCAGTAGCAGCTACCACTCGGCACGAGGGGATTGGACATAGTTTAAGGTCAAAAGTACGCAATCAAACTTTGCAGCCAGTACCAATTTAATTAGAGCTACCATTTGGACTCGGTTTTTATGGATATAAAGTTGTAAGGAATGGGTCTGCTGTTTTTATATTTCTCTTCGAGCTGTTTGTGCTACTATTCGTGTTTGAATCTTCTCATGCGATGCGCGTCGCTGTATGCCAGAAAGCAAATTATCATGGCGGTATATTAGGCTTGAGGCAATAAAATCGTATCATTCTGCACCATTGATAAACACGATACGTACACATTATCGGTAATAATGGCGGAGATTAGCGTCTTCATCAGTAAGTTAATGTAATTACGTATCGACGATATCCGTATGTTAACTTCCACGTTGTTAGTTGTCACTTTATCATCAGAGGAAACCACAGATAAAGGGGTTTATCAACGTGAACACTTCACCGAAGCACATTACCACAGCTAAAACAGGTTATTTTTTTCTAAGTCGCACATATGACTCTTTTTGTTATATGCCAACAAGATTTGAGATATTTCAGTAAAACCTCAGGAAATGTGTTAAAACATACTATAAATGTGAGGCTCTTTGTGACATGACAGTTTTTCAAAACTGAAACTGCCGAATAAATGCACTATGATTTGCAAATCGTATGATTGATCGATTTTATTTCAAAGTGTGTCATTGTAATTATAGTGATTGACTGATGCAATGCTATCAGATACTCAAAGAAGATATATAGCATTCAGGTATCACTTAAAGATTTTTTATTCTATCCGTAGCAATTACGCCATAAACGAGCTTGTTCCTTATCGATGGCGAAACTATAAAATATATTCGATTCGGCCTCATTCCCTACGCTGCCATCGCTGTGATGTGACTGTCTGACTAGGTTACATGT
Organism: Urechis unicinctus; assembly: GCA_034190875.2. NCBI lineage: Eukaryota > Metazoa > Annelida > Polychaeta > Xenopneusta > Urechidae > Urechis > Urechis unicinctus. The sequence goes on from CM067345.1 coordinate 58,671,307, forward strand.
CTGCAACTAACCGCTGGGTTGTAAAAACTGATTTATAGGTGAACCGTACAGTAAACCAACCAAGCACTCTATTTATCTCTCCGGGCTCCTAACTAATCACCACCAACGCTCCCCTCTCACATGTACTTAAGCTTGTTATGTGTTGTGCATGTCGTCCCAGTATACTTTCAATTTCTTTTTGCTTAATTGTGAACAGGTTGAATGGTTCTGCAGCTCCCTGAAGTAACTTCCAATCCGTCGGGCCTTCACGCCCATTACGTTGCGGACTTTAACTCAGTAGATAATGCAAGAGATGTGGGAGGGGGTGGGGGGGGGGGGAGGATCTGCTTCGTACAGCCCAAAATGAATTGCAACCATTATTTAATCCATTAAATCAATAAGCCTTCATCTACCAAGCACCTCAGCTGCTATCCGTGGTCCCAACCATTCCGACTAAAAGACACCGTCGCATGAACAACTGTGAGTAGAATATTATTTTGTGGTTTTGTATGACTGGCCTTATTTGCAGAATAGGTGTGGCTTATATGTGTGACAGATCAGTCTCAAGTATTTAGTGATAGAACACATATCATACAGTAGGGCATCTTGGCTTTCCCAAAAAGTTATCGTCAGTCAGGTCACGTGGATCGACGGAACACGACTGGTAGTCGGTAAGTGTATCAGAAACCTAAGTACCCCAAAGAGCCCACAAATAATCCACGGCTTAAATCAGGTGTGATGCTCTAATAGATTCAAGTCAAAAAGGCCACATATGCGGCAGAGGCCTAAAGTTTGAAGACTAAAACTGTTTTCAAAAGTCATCACAATGCATAGCCATATGCATATATGTGTTATAGATATGTCATATCAACATACTCTCAATTAGTTTTTGCGCTAATGTATGTTCTGAACACCTGTACAGGGAATTCCACCCATCTCCTCTTACCTCGGCCGATTCGCGACGTTTATTGCTAATTGTACTGCCCACCCCCGTATGCTATATTTACTACAGATATGTTGTCCCTTTATAATCACAAGGTTTGCCTGTATCCCTTATTTTGACCATTGCAGTTATATTGCGTCTGGATTCGCGATGACACGGAAGTCAGCCACGTTCACTAGGCTGGTAAAGGGTCTATCGCCTATTTGCTTAATACGTTAGTAACTAAAAGGTTTATTCGCACATTACCTACCTTGTTAAGGTTACAGGTGATCATATCTGAATAAGCGCTGTTTCATATGTATTTGTTATTGTTTAAGGTGCTCTTTTACCGATTAAACGTTTAAATACCTTTAGGCTTGATAGATTTTTCTACAGCTCATTTAGAGATGATTGTTGGCATGTAAGGCTTATACTGGCTATTTACATACCTTTTACATTGCTTTGTTGACAAAAACAAAGCATACCATGACTTTTTGAGACACGGCGATTTTTGTTATAAAGAGTGTATTTACTCATGTAGTTAGAAATTTACTGGGAGTGTTTTATTCATGGTCAATATATTTAATACGGTATTGCTGGCAATAATATTATGACGCTTGCAACAAATATAAATGTGTTTCGTTAGCTTAGGTGAATTGTGTTGCAACTGTTATTTAAGCAACAACGCATAAGTTATTTATTATAAACCACGTATGGTGCGGTCTAGAGTCTGCAACTGTTAAGAACTGCTATTTCCTGGCAAAAGTAGCGCCTCCCGGATAAATTGTGTTAAATTGCATTCTGTTCAAAGCCGGCGAACTTAGTGACAGCTGCGAACCAAGTTACTTACCGTATCTGAATGTGCTAAAGGTGCAATAAATCTCAAGCAAGGTCTCGCCACGTCTATCACGCACAGAACTGCCCTGAAGTGCATGGTCTCAAATACTCTTGGCAGCCAAAGTAATTGTTTCCTTAAAAGCCAGGGTGACCTATCACGCATTACAGTGATTTAGTATATTGATTACAACAGTGCTTATTCATGGTTCGCTTGCGTTATGTGGGTTGATGTAACGTTTCAGTAGTGTATAAGCCATGTTATTAACCCACATTTCAACGCCAGAATGATTATTGAAATTAAGTATTGGGTATTTACGATTGCAAAAGAGGCAAAACACCAAACATTGATTTCGCAGAGTTCACGGAAGTTGTGAATGCTTGTAGCGGCGCGGCAGTGTTCTAACATGCATGGAATCTCGGATATGTTCATCGACATGCTGACTAAACAGAGACATTTAAGCATTCGAATGGACTTGCTGAGCATTTTGGCCTCAATCTAACGCGGTTGTTAAAAATTTCAGGCACAAAGCACGCAAAACAATTAATTTTAAGGCCTCAGTACAAATTGCTGGACGAATGATTTTCAAATGTCAGCCAACTTGACACTGTAACGTAAGAGAAGTGTAAGTAACAGCAGCCAAGTTCAGCAATGAGATTTGGCAAGCCGGATTACTTAGCCCTAGTGTGGATATTGTCACCGAATATTGTGCAACCACCAAAATCATGTAAATTAGTGAGCAGGCACATGACTGCAATGTAAAGTTTCGATCCATGACCTCTTGACGAGGTATAGGCATTTGGACACGTTATCAATCACCTTATATCCATATACAACCTTTTTAGGAAATATGACGACAAATATATGAGGTCTACCAGATGCTGTCAGTAACAAGAATACTTCGGTATATTGTGCCCGCGCCCACGTACTGGATGGGAGGTGTGTTTAACGCCCATCACAGCTTTGTATGCCTAATGCACTCATAAGTCCGTATACTGTTGTAATATAATGCTTGCAGGTATGTTATGTTACTGTTTTCGACAGCGCAACTGTTAACCTGCTCGATAAAATGCCCGTGTAAGATGTCTTTGTATTCCCACAGCAGGCAGGAGCGGTAATAGATTGTTACTTAGCTAAAATATGTGTGGTAGCTTGCACTTTAGATCTGAGGTGACATTTAATCAACGGGAACGTGCAATTTGTAACTGGTGAGAGTATGTTATTTTTGTCTGGTGAAGGAATGCATTAATTGCCACTCATTAGTATTGGTTTATGTAGTTGCATTCAGTGAACATAAGATTGATTGCTTAACACATATATTGCTAGAACTGAATGGGCTGAATAATGTCGATAATTTATGTACTTGTCGCATGTTACCTGATGGGCAATTACATTACGGCCATTCCCTACCAATTGACTTCAGTGATTTCCACACGTCGCCTCTTTTGAATGCACCGTGTAAATGATCGAATATTGGTTGATGCTATGACAAATGACATGTACACATTGGCACAAACATTATCTAAGCAACTGGTCACCTGATCAAAATATATCATCATGATATTATTGTTAGGATAAGCTTACCTCACTATATGAGCATGCACACTGCGCACGTTCTTGTTGCTTATACGTTACAAATATCCCCCGGCTTGTACATCATGAGCATGTTATGTTTAAACTGATACAGCGCCGCGGTCCCAAGATAGCAATCCATCCGATGTGTTCGCCATCCTTAACAAGGAAGACACCGCTGATTCATTTTGAAACGACAGCGATTGCTTTTCCTACCCAGTATATGTACTCCTTTTTAAGTTTAAAAATTATCTTTATCTAAGTTCGTATCCAATAGAGGTGTGATGCATTAGACGGTAGGTTAGCATCTAGTATGAGTGGCGGAAGTGTGAAGATGTGTTCAATAAGTGTCTAGATGTCCCGTGTCATGGTCAATTGGGGAAGGTCCGATCTAAGTATATGACGGAAGCTTAGCAAATTTATCAACCCTTTAGTAGTTGTCAAACAGCACATCATATGTACTGGCTGATTTTGTCATTAACAGAAGCCGTTAGAGTCTCTACAATAATGCTGCGATAACAAACTGCTTGAAAAGATAAAATATCAACTGATAATCAGTAGTTGTGTTTGAATATATCGCCCCATCAGTCGCGTATTTAACTATTTATTTTCTTTTCTTGGAACGTAATTCTAATTTAATATCTCGTACATAACTTAAGTTTGTATGTTGCAGCCGAACGCAATTATGCGGATCCAGAACATCCTTTAGTTCCTTCTCGTTTTCTATGGAGAGCTTGTGACTGGCATCTCGGAGGTCTACAGATCATCCAAAAATCTAGTCGAGCTACCTCAGATGCCAGTTAATGTCACAGAAATATACCTAGAACATAACCTCATCACCTCATTACAAGACAAGGATTTTGCACGTTATCCATTATTAACGAAACTTTCTTTAAGTTACAACAAATTGATACATGTATCAGACAATGCATTTGCCGGTACCAAGTTAATTTCCATAAACCTCAGCCACAATAAAATGTCACATGTCCCATGTATAGTCCCACCAATGCTGAAGACACTCTTAATGAACAATAACTCACTTAGTTATCTTAACTGTGATTGGATTAATTCATGTTACCAGTCGCTAGAGGTACTTCACCTGAATAACAACCCCATCGGAGGAAATATTACTGGCTCACTTAGACTCCCTAATTTGACTCAACTGTTTCTTGTGCGCACTAAAATACGAAACATCGAGACATTGATTAGCGCCAAGCAAAGCATATCTGCTTTAATGCTAGTAGACAATGTTATATCATATGCAAACTTCGCGAATTATTCATCGTTGAAATATTTAAATTTAAAAATTAATAATTTATCTGTTCTCGCATGTCCTTCACAGAGTCCAGCTGTAGTTATTAATTTGAGTCGTAATGCTTTTTATTCGATGACCAATCTTTCTTGTTTGAATAACACTCTAAGAAAGGTAACGTTTGACCACAATATGATCTCAAGCATACCGCATGATGCATGGACGAATTTTTTACGTCGTACATATGTCAATATAAACACAAACAGAATTGAAAAGTTTCCATGTAGTGCACTAAATGGGACGATAGTTAGAAAACTTGATCTATCTCATAACATTTTGAGGATCATACCAAATCTAGACTGTGTAGGATCGACATTGACCTGGTTGGATCTAGGCTACAATGAGATCACCATGGTAGAGCATGCGCAAATCAAGCAGCTGGTGGAACTGACTCACATCAATCTGACATCCAACCGAATCACCGTTATAGAGGAGGTAATGGCAAGAGTCAAGCTTGATGGTTTGTAAATGATATTGAACGACACATAGACGTATCTATCTAGCAAACCCATACTTAATTATAAACTTGTCTTTTCAGCCTCCCGATTTCTTACAATCGGCGACATTCCTTTTTACAGACAACTCTCTTTATTGTGATTGCGCCCTGACGTGGATCTTTCGAGAGGGCTGGAAGGCAATACGCTCAAGAATTCCCGATACCCAACCACTATGTGCTGGGGGGCCAACTTCGTTTTCAACTCTACCATGGGTCAACATTACCAAGGCTGATATATGCTCATATCAAGGTATGGTAGCTTCAAACGTATGACAGTACAGCAGATTTAAGAAAGATTTCGGCTTTTTGGAAAGCTGCTTAGGAAGATACAAGTAAATATTTCAATATTGGCTCTATCATTGCTCTTGTGCACCTACATAGCTGTCGTGATCCTCTGGCCTGCAGATTGTGAATCATACTTCATCAAGTCGAGGGTGATTAGGGATCAACTAGTTGTAACACCAACGTCGTTCCCCACTGAAAATGTTCTTGATTGCTGGATGATATGCACACTTCACGATGCTTTGTGTACGGCCGTCAGTGTGACCATAACTGACACTTCTGTCACTTGCTACTTGTCAACAGACGCGATTCCGACATTTGTCCGAATACGCGGAGCCCTGACGCACGTCTTTGTGCCAAGATACTGTCGCCTGAATGATCGCATGGTAGAAATATAATATGTAATATAATATGTTTAAAAAGTTTGCGTGAAAAATATTTCTGTATTTTATAAATGTTTAGCAATTATACTGGTTCTGAAAATTTATAATTAACTTGCATTAATGTGCTGTTGATTGTGCATTGCCTGGTGGTTTGCATAATAAACATCCGGTTAGGGTCTATATTTGTAAATATTTCTCCTAATTAAGTGCATGTTATTTGCAAAATTAGCTAGTATTACTAGAACACTGTATGGCATTCAGTAATCTTGCACCATCGATTGCATTGCTTACTACTGTAATTCATTTGATTAAACTGAAAGATACTGCGTTTATGGCTTTGCTCAAATAATCATTCCGTTCTGTGGTTTCGGAGCACCACATGTTATATTTTACAGATTTAAACTACGCAATGAATATTTTACTTGTACAACCATTTATCAACGCACGTCTGTAAGTAATAGCTTGTTAGGACATATATAGTGTATCCATGAGATCAACATCCACTCCGAGCCACATTGTTAATTTCACATTCGGCCCCCAGTTGATTATACATGTTCAGCATTGACTTGTTTCCTACGTACATAAATGGACGGTTGTCAGATGCATATCGGTATAATTAGCAGTTCATCTGTTTTACGAATCATATCAAGCTGCACATTGGCGTTGCATGGCGTGTTTGTATATGTTCATAGCTAATAAATCTTATTTGTCTTCATCCACTTTCATGTGTATTACAAACAAGTTTAAAGAGCGATATCGCATTCCCTCTTGTATTTCTTGGTGTAGTATTTGGTCTTATGGCGCGCAGTCTGTGGACAAGTGGTAGCGGTTGTGCGTTGCCAACTGGACCAGTCGCAAGACGATTTGCAATACGACAGAAAACAGCTACATTAGTCCTCTCCTTCGTCCTCATCTTCATTGTGTGTTGGTTTCCGCGTCATATCTGCCGTCTTTAAAACCATTGTTTTTTTCTTAGCTTCATACATTCGTGTATGAATCGTATTGCATTACATATGATGAGTTGCCAGTTAAGAGAATTGTTCCAGAAGCATTGATTGTAATGCTGCCGACACCAGTCGACAATGGCAGGTAAGTTTGTGTATTAGACACCATGCATAACTATCGATTATTATGGAATGAGATCTGATACTAGGAGTTATACTCTGGATGCATATTTTAGTGTCTCGGACAAAGCGAGAAACATTGAATGCAAGCGTTGACATTGACCATTCTATGCCAGCAATGTGGTACCTCTCGCGCGACTGCATTGTCTACCTGAGGACGATTATTTATTGATCCCAGTTACAGTTCTTAAGTTGACGAGACCGGGCGAGTTGAATATTTGAATATGACTCGGATAATTAATGGACACGAAGAATACAATGTCTTCAAAAGTCATCTATAATGCGTTTTGTGCCCTAGTACAACACGTCGTCTTGGTTTCATTTCAAGCTATGCTGTTACCTGATGGTAAGATTTGAAAATTACCGCGTACACCGAGTTATGCCGTTGGTGGTGAAGTCTGCCCAATGGGCAATATCATTTAAAGTAGATACCTTATGCAAGGTCATGCCCTTATCAGCATACCTTAATTCATTGCTGTTATTTGACGAAGTCGGTAATTGAAGTCTACTAAGCACTGTAGTATACCATATACACCTGAGTTAGGAAACGATACAGGCTTTTTCTTCTTGCTGTCCGCAAATGTGTTTAAATGATATCGTAAAACAATGACAGTGGGAGACAAATTCGAAAAATTGCCTTTGATGCATTTGATGTACAGTGGTTAAAACAATTGAAATGAAATAAAACATGTGGCGACTATCTGCCACCTGAATAACACCCACTGATCGGGCGATAACGGGTCTACTTTAACACCAGGTAATCCTATGACTTAATCCCGAGATGCCTGACTCACAGCATAGGCGCAAAGTTTAACAGGTTGTTTTGCCCCATATAGGGCACTCAAGGATCATTTAGTTAATACATTACTACGTTTAACACCGATATTAATAATGCCATATTTTAATTTGCGCCGCAAAGTTTACTTGATCGAATAACAATATAATTCGACCGGACATGAAATACTCATGAGATACAGTGGAAAACATTATTGTACTCTGCCATCGCATGCCCAAAAGTAAAATTGAGGTCCGTTCGTTGTTTAAATAGGCTTTTTGTGATAGACAATAAATCAATAACAGACGCTGTGATATAAGGTATCTCGATGCAATGATTTTAGATAACCACAACAGACGGGCCCGGAGGATACATTTGTCGTTCGTCTGCAGGCAGCTCTAAGTTGAGGAAAATATAGATGCCATCAATCCCGAGCTAAGAGCGCATAAATGGGATTACAGTCATATACTCTTTATCGCACGTTGACAAGGTGTCGATTCGTTAATTCCGGCGATATTTAATGCGCCTACAACATGGCTAATGGATCAATATGTCATTGTTTATAACCAGCCAGGCGAGCACAAGTAACACCATCTACATGGTACATCAATTCATGAACTGTGCTGTTACCAACAGTTATAGCATCAAGGTATAATAAACGCTAACCACTACAATTTATAGCACAATTCCATTGATAAATATTGTTATCGTGAAAGACTCAAATGCAAGGACAGGATTAAAGATAAGTTTATATAGTGAACCAGATTGGGAATTGCGTTCTGGAGCCAGACACGACATAACAACAGCCACTGGTGTAAATGAACATAACGCTTGCATCTAGACATCCATGTGATGTACGCGTACAAACCGAAAGATGAGCTCATAGAAGTGCTGTTTAGTTTTGGTTATGGTGTATAATGTCTAAGCGGATATAGCTGTTAAATAGCAAAGGTGTAGCCAAAACTGATTCACATTGCCTGGGCATTATAACGTGAACATTCACACATGGTGTATCTATTAGATTACTTCCTATAGGTCGGAGCGATAGAAGTGAACATATGTGACCATGAACATTAAATACTCGGGCATTGCACGTCAATCCTTTATGCCAAATCAAGTAATGCTGATGTGAAGAATGTAATAAGCACAACACAAGCTTGATGAAGGCCCCGGTGACATTAAATAGCTATTGTATGGACATATCATGTTGCCCAGCCATTCAGCTACAACACAGAATTTATCGTTTCTGAAGGTGCTACTATGACAAAGTTAACACACATTTGATCCCATTAAGCTACTGCTTAAGCTACTGCTTCACACCCAACTTTGACCGCACTACGCTACCATCTCGACCACACTTCTTGTTTTCACACTATTCATAACTCGTCAAGTTTGGATCGTACTGATAAAGGGATCATTAATCTCCACGTAGAACATACATGTACACGCTTATCTATATGCCCGCAAGTTCCAGAGTTTTCACCACGTACGGTAAAATGAAACCTCCTTTTACGCTCATTCTAGCAAACAGGGACAGGGTGAACGTTACCAGATACATAACATTTTATATATACCTAGCGGGTATGCGCGATCTTATTAGAAAAAAACACATTATGTGATGAAAGACGTCTTTTGCATCTTGCGAAATACGGAACATTTCCCTAATTCCTGCCTATCCGATTTCATGGTATGACATCCACCAAAAATATTATTAAATGCTTATCATTCCCATTGCATGAATTCCGGAAACAAGTGCTTGGCACATTATCGTTGCCATCCCCAAGTGTTGTGCATTAACTTTGTGGAGTTTGGTCAATAGTCAAGCAGAACAGCGGCTCCACAAGACCTTACCTCAGCAGTATGTGATGATTTCATTACCCTACAACGCTCAAAATGAAAGTAGCTGCTTAGCTCTTTGAGTATATCAACCAAATATCAGAATAATTGGCTCTTGCCAAAAATAGAGTTGAAGCTCTGGTTTTCCTTAAATTAGTTTTTTGGGGATTGGAATAGTATTAAAATTTAAAGAAAGTGATTTTATCAGCTGAAACTGCAGTCAATCACCACCCTAAAACACGTCATTTTAGCCTCGTTATTGGTGTACCCAGATGATGAGACGTCGTCCAATTTCATTTAGCGCATTCAATGATATGTTTAGAAATAGTTAGTTAAACATAATGAGTTATGTTATATTAATCATGTCTCTAGGTTGACGTTTTACAAGATAATTAAACATTAGAATTTTAAGATGCTACTCAGGTTTAACTTCTGTTTGAAGTCGCTCAATTTACCAAACTATGCACACAAATTATGTGAAAATACGTTATCGAATGCCTTGTTGAAGGTAATCTTCTGATCTGGTTTAGTGATTTATGTTCTACTTCAATTGACAATGTTGATACTCATTGTTACAAATAGTGTCTGACTTGATAGTTCTTTTACAGAATATCTTAGGTGAAAATCATGTCATGTCCATGAAAAAAGCACAGTTAATCGTTGAAGAAATATCGACCCTTCCTGGTCATTTCCATTACTCGATTCATCATTTCGTGTACCACGACGAGTTCCTGGCATCCAGTTCCCTCCCCCAACACACGCCACTCACTCACTCGTGTCAAGTGCAGAATGAATGCGTGATAAATTACACATGGTTAATTTTGCATAAAATTTCAAGATTTATTTGTGACGTTAAACAGTGGATTATTTTACTCCATGCCAGTTGGACAATGTTAAGCACGATTAATGTTTTACAAGGGATAACCAATGAGACCTGCATGCAATATGGATACAAACATCAGAGAAGAATCGATTAATACGCTATGATCACTAAGAAATGATTAATTACTCGCCAAATGATGAGTGACCTAGGTCACGAATATAATCATTAGTATTTGGCCTTGATTGACGGTAGTTTATTGCTAGGTGTCTGTATTAACGTGAGAGTGAGAGTTGCGCTTAGTGAAATCGAATTTACACTTCATCACCACATTGCCAATATCAGCCAGCACCTCACCCTCATCATCCATCAGTCACACAACAACTTCATTGTCTTGCCATTTGCTACCAACATACAGACCGACGCGAGTGATCCACACACTTCTGCTGCACTGGAAATCAACAGAAGAAGTTCCAGCCAGCCCCATATCTCACATTTATAACCCGTATGTCTTTTTATCCGGTATTCTTCCCCTGGTTTGCACTTAGCCACACTAAACACCCTGGGCCCCTTATACTCATAACCGTGCACACGGTGGGCGATATATTCCAAGATCTGCAAACGCTCATAGTTAGCTAGCAACTTGGATTCCTACGTCACTCCTGTGAACTCTTTGATTAACATATCAGGGAAGCGTATCAGATACAGACATCTCCCCAACACTGCTCGTCTGTTTTCGTCTGTGAGAGCTTGGGCTTCAACAGTACACTGTGCGTCGGCCCATCGCAGAGACGCTGTGTATACACCTCGGGGTGTAAGTCAAGTCAGATTCCAGTACCTTCTTCAGACTTTGGTGAGATATACCAGTGAATTCTGAGGAATCAAGAGCCTGGATAGTGTTGCATGAAATCCATACAACCTTCAAACAGTTCCTTCTCGTCATATTGGACACTCTTTTTCAGAAAGAGACACACATTGTGGACATCAATGGTGCCCATCAGATAGTCGGTACGTTTTAACACCAGCCGAGACACTTCATACCTCGTTGCGGCGTGAAGACACCCAAAACGGTATCTACCTTCAGTTCTATCTGCTCACAGTACAGGAACCTGAGAACAGGCGGCCAACATCTCAATTTACTATCATAGAAAATATATCTTTAAGCTTAATCTTGGAAAACCGCATGCAAATTGAAATAAGCTAAATAAATATTCTGATTTCCCTATTATACTAATGTATATGATTTATCTTTGCTACCGGAATAACATCACAAACAATAAACAAACCTTAGCACTGCGTCGAACACTGCCGGCTCCGCGTCCTCCAACACAATATCACCCATTCGTCCTGCCGTCAACATGGCCTCAAATACCGGCGACCCACACACCAGCACAAATCCGTGGGCGGCTATCTTCACTAGCATATCTACCCTCATACATAAATCTTAATCGTTGTGTATTGACCCCATTACAGGAAGCTACTCAGGGCCACAACAATCATTACAATGAAACTATATCGCGGAATACAGCATACACTACTTTGACGACACCGCTTTCACAATCTTCTATGATTCAACATTACAGAAAACGGTGGTAGTTTAAAATCATCTGTGCAATGTTAGACTCGCTGGTCAAGCCTGCTACTCGTTCTGTTCGTTATCACGTCTTCGGCAACAACAAGCGAATCTGACAACGAAACTTCTTCTACGACCGAAGCAATCGCGTTATGACTTAAATGCACTGATAAGCGTTATGATAGTCCAGCAGTAGTATAGAAAATGGCGGTACTGGGGCAACTCAGTTAATTAAACCAACGTGTGCCAGTTCCGCTTATACAGGGTTTTAGATTTTTGCTCCCTGTCACTTATATTGTGACTCGCAACAGGGCCACGCGGCATAAAGGCGGGTCGGGTCCGACCCCACTCAGGCCGGACAAGTTAATTAACGTGACCATAGGCTAAGATGTCTACGCCGTTCGTGGCTATCCGCCGCCTTGAGTCCAACGGAGAGAGTGACACCATGCTGACGTGAAGCCCATATATCATGTGACCATCACTGCGTAGCATGTTCATCCCATAGCAGAACTGCTTCTCTGTGAACTGAGACTCCATGCATTGCTTACATGACAACTACGTCAACTCAAACTTAAATAACTTTGATACTTTGCATGGAAAACAAGTCTACAATCGAATGCCTGGCAGGATACAGGTAATTGATAAGATGACAATTATTGTCATCATCATACGCCTCCCATTTACGCCGTCAATGTCCTCCCCGAATCGCGCCTTAGTCCTTACATAGCCTGCGTCCCGAGCTCCATTTACAGCTCTACTTTTCTCTCCGCTTGAACCCGCTGTTCCCTCTCGTAGATAACGCCAACAATGAGTTGTCTATTTTCATGCAGAAGAATAATTGGTTGCGTTAGGAAGGCTGTCTTTCCTTCACAAGCTTACAAACATTTGTAATGCTGCCAAATTTTCTACTGCGTGAATGGTTTGCGGTTGAGTTGACCTATTTATATTTGTTTTATCCCCACGTATCTCGGCTTGGCTGTTCGGGGAAACTGCCTGGCGGAAGTTCAATTGGACATGGAATTATTCCTCCAAGAGCGTGCTCTCTTTTAGCATCACTATCCATAGCTAGCGGCCTCATACAATGAACGTCCTTGAATACATTCTGCTGTCGACTTTTATCAAAGGATAAACGCATTAGCTACTTGAAGCTATTTGCTAAATTACGGCGCAATGGCTAAGTGAAAAACGTCTTCAACACGAGAGTATTTCTTCACTGGTGTAGGCCACCATACTAATGATTCCGGCTAAGTGTGAATTAGACACAAGCCCACATATACCGCTGCTCATTAAGTCACAACATCAAAATAATCTTATTCGCCACTTTTATCAATCCGGCTATTTCTGTCTATAACTGTATTATTAGATCTATATCTCGCACTACAGTACAGAACTTGCCTCTTATTTGGCGTTTGGGGAAATAACCTGGAACTCACCTCTAGAAAACAAATTGGTCATTGATAACAAATAATCAACATAGTTATTTCGCTCATTCTATCATTTGACCCAGTATTAGTGTTAATTCTATAATAACCATATGCAATGCGAATTGATTGAGTAATTATGCTAATTCAAAAAACCATGCGCAACATTTACCCAGTTATCAGCTCATTTCACAAGAGTATTAACCTAGTTATAATATTCTTTCTAATAACCAAACACAGTGTTAATAAACCTGGTTATAATGCTGATTATAATAACCATGGGCAGTATTAATCAGCCTAGTTGTAATGACTATTCGAATAACCCTGCACATTATTATTTAACCTTGTTATAATGCTTATTGTAATGACCGTACGCAGCAATAATTAACCCAGTTATAATGCTCTGTCTAATAACTACGCCAGGTACTAATAAACCTGCTTATAATGAATTTTAATAACCACATGCAGTATCAACAAACTTGATTGTGATGCTTCTTTTAATAGGCGCTCATTATTAATTAGCCTTGTTTGTAATTTTCATTGTAATATAAACTCCCGTTATAAATTATCCGAGTGATAAAATTTCACCGAATAATAAAAACACAATGAAATAAATTTGCCGTAATGTGAACCTCTTTTTAGTCGTCTGTAAAATGAGGCGTCGTTAGAAGTATGGAAGGCAATCAGTCGGGAAAGGGCTGAAGATACATCCCCCGGAATACGTCTAATGTAATTTGTTCTATCAGACCTTATATGGAATATTTCGATTCAGCTCATTGCTGAAATAGCATGACTCATTCGCATTTTCCTAATTTCTACGGATCCAGTTTCTTTAGAAGACATAAGTCAAACAAAACAGAATAGGCTTTTGACGCCCACTCTCACTTCTATTGCATCAGTACGTTCGTATTGATAGTACATCACTCTCCATATTAATTGTAAGCACTGTTATTAATAAAAACAATATATCATAAACACCAGCCACTCATCATTACTGAATCACGTCTAATACCTACAATGTTCTTTTAACAATTCTTCTCTGAAGCTTGAGGCAGCTCGTTAATATATACGGCAATATAAAAAGCATGTTATTTCCATGACTATCATCTACAAATTGTTAATAAGGTCATGACAGAATTATTGTATAACCTCATTTCCAACAAAATCCGTCTCTTCACAGATTATATTTTACTTTCTCAAACAATACAGAGAACATTAACATCTTCGAACAGGTGAATTATTAATAATCAAATGGCTCTTATAAACACAATATGTGCCACTGTTTGTTCAATAATCTCTTTTAATCGTGATCATTCAAATCATTGGCTGCCCCATCTAACTCAATGAGCACGGCCCTTGCATAGTTTTGCTAATGATAGCCTATATTCATTTCCAACGATCGTGTCATGAAGCGCCAAGCAGTTACACACTTAGCTGAAGCATGTCTGAAATCTCGACGTGCAAGGTATTAGGTGCTAATGACCCTGGTGGGTGTGTCTAACCAGGTTAGGGTGGCCCGCAAAGGAGTAAAAGAACGAAGAGCGAAGTTGTTCATTACATTTCATTCCATAATTAGTGAATTTTGAACACGCAATGGATAACTGTCTTTGTCGTTATCGCCGTCATCAAACTTTGGTAGCGTCAGTCGCTCACCTCTGATGTTGCTATCGTTACGCAGCCTCTCCTAGTCATATTGAGCTACCTGATTCTGCATATCACGTGACAACTGATGTACTAATGATATCGCATTTATGACGAAAATGTGAAAATGGCATTGGGTCACTTACGGAAAACAAGCTCAAATTGAAATCAGGTAAAAGAGAATATGATTTTGTGGAACGGCATGTGTTAGATTAAACCCATAAGCACATACAGCCACGAGGATCATGTTTGGTTGCCACATGAGAGTCATTGGATGGCTGACAAAATACTTGCTCTGAAGTTTAATCTTCGACTTTAACTCCTTTTGCTATTGCCTCAAATCCAAAAATATGCGAAGTCAGGCTGCATTCAGCGATATCATTCGAAAGCACCCTAATTGTGTTTCATCAGCTGTAAAGGGAAAGTTAAGTACGTCTTTTTGTTCACATATACTTCCTGCTTCACCTCACAGCTTGAGAATCCACCAATAACTGCAGTTGTAGTTGTTTTCCTACAAGCACTGGCTTGATGTAGATTTCCCCTAATAGTGATCTTTAACGTAACACTTGTATGATTTGGAGCTAAAATAGCTTCCTGGACGAAGCAGTAAACCCTGTATATATATATATATATACATAAATATATATATATATATATATATATATTGACATATATATATATATACTCATAAATATGTATTTGTATATATAGATATATATATATATATATAGTAGATATATATATATATATATATATATATATTTCTATATATATTTATAGAGAGAGTAGATATATATATATATATCTATAGATATCTTATATATATATCTATATCTATATATATATATATATATATATATATATATATATTATATCTATATATATATATATATATATATATTATATTAGCATGAACGCGACTTTTAGTGGACAAACCGCCAACCTTGCGTGGACTATGGTCCACGAAAGGATATACTTCAATGTTCACATAATGTCAATGCACTTTTTCTTTCCAATTATTTACAAATACTTTGGTTAGACCATTTTAATATGACCGACTGGTCTTAATAACGTACAAATATAATCTTTAAAGAATGTTTTCCTTGAATTTTGAATAATATAGCGAAATTAAATTTTAACAAGTAGCCATTCATTGACATAACCTGATTACCTCAATATCTTCCTTGCAACCATATATACTTTGGCCCAAATGGTCAAAATAATGTTTAAACATAAGCATAGAATATGTTTATTTTCAGTTTTTAAAGATTTCAATAATTATAATACCGAAAAAACTATTTTTTTTCATTATTAGTCCATTTACAGCATTGAATAAGCTTGCAAAACGCTGTCAATGGCTGATGATGATCATATCTACAACAAATATTATAATTCTATTCCATGATGACGGGAAATGATATAAAAATTACTGTATTCCCAAAATATGCAAAAAATATTTACGTGCACGAAAGGTTGGATTTATACGTATTAATTAGTATCTTGACCATTCGTAGACGACCTTTAGAGGACCAAAAGTATATACCGGGAATATAAAGTGACAACAAGATTTTTATTTTCATTAACCGTTTTCATTACCATTATCATTTAAGATATGCCGAATTTATAATTATAAAAAAATAACAGTAAAAATACATTTAAAATTTTTTTTTTCACGAATGGTTAGTCTATTAATGGTTGTAATTGTCAATTGAGACGCCATATTCAACAGATTTTGTCGTTTCTTTCTTCCGCCTGTGTAATTGAGATAAAGTCTTCATTTAAAACGTTTTCACGATAAAAAAAAATGATTTACAAGCGCCACGTTAGTAAATCCCATGTTGCACTTAACTGACACAGCCATATCAGACCTGGATGGACCAGACTGGCTTTCCTCTGAGGTAAGCCCAGGATCCAGTGATCCACAAAGATGTCATTATTTATAAACTAGGAATACTGGTTGACACAAATGTTCACCACACTCACCATATCTACTATACTCCATCGTCTATCCATCACATTCACCATACTCATTTATTGTTTTGTCATTGTTACTTAGGGTAGGAAAATTATTGTTCTAAGAAATTTGAACCTAACCTGATGCTGACCATATTACAACGTAAATCAAACACCAGGTGTGAGCGGATATCCTCTGATGTACCCTTAATTGGTTGGATCACTGTTGCGGTTATGGGATATCCCCCAGCGGGATAATGTGATGGCGAAGTGCATGCAGATATGGAGCTATGTCCCTCTTTAGTGGAACGCAACAAAACAGACGGGCTATTCAGGTGCTGTTGCATATTGTTTACCGTCAAGTCAAGGTCATGACCCCGTGACCTCGACGGACTGCTGCATGTTTTCCAACAATTTAGGTCATGTTGTGCCAACTGTCTCAGCACCACATTTCACATCTCTCAGTAGTCGGAAACGTGACACGTATTTTATTTGTAGGGACAAAATAGAAGGGAGAGAATGGGAAGAGAGTAAAGGAGAGAGGAGAGAGGGAGAGAGAGGATGGGAGGGAGGGAGGGAGAGATAATGAGAGAGAGAGGAAGAGAGGGAAAGAGACAGAGAGAAAAAGAGATAGAGAGAAAGGTGATAGGGAGGGAACAACAGGGCGAATTGACAATTTAGCAACAGGGGCGATACAGGTGAGATGCTCTGTATGAACAAAATAACTAATATGAAGCCAAACACTTATCTCCGGCACGATAAACATCGATCATATAACATTGTTCTAATAGATTATCATCCATCACCTTAGATCCCCATTACATGCATACACTACAATACATTGCGTGTTTATCTGCTCCTGACCTCTTACACTTGAATTAGCTTTAAAAGCTGGTAAAGGTATGAGCGATACACAACTCATGTTGCTGCTATTGCATTGTACCACCAAGCAATCTTTGCTGGATACCTTCCACAGAAAGCGAAGCAATTGTCCCTATAAGTCAACATAGACGTTGACGAGTCTCTGAGTGGACGGACATTGGCTCGTGTCGCAAGGGACTATTTGATGAATGGAAATGACCTTCCTGAAACAAACAATCTTAACTGACTTGTATATGATATTGTAGAAATATAAGTATGTAAACAATAAGATGAAATCCCCTTGAACAATTGCTGGAACCAAAGAGCGTTCCTTACGTTATAGGCACACAGGCTTTAGAGGCTTGAAGTAAGGGTTTAAATCGAAAGCGCAATTAACATGCTGCCAAGCACACTTATCCAACAACAACATGACAAAACAGTACCAGCCATTTTTACCTGGTGTTACAATTCCTGACAAATGTTCGACACAGGCAGATCTCAGACGGTTTTTATTTACAGTTCCCGTGTATTGCATTATTCGTGGATGATTCCTAACGCCATAAATGTTACTGCACTCAAATCCACTATCTTCCTACTTCTAAGAGTGACAATAAACTACATACTTATTGGATCAGCGGTCGCTAACTGTCTGTATTGCTTGCAAAATGTGGCGTGGATTATGTTTATCCAGTGCAATATAATGCACAAGTTACAGCGTATTTACGAAAGTAGAGGTCAAAATGGCACATGACTGATTATTTAAAAAACAAACTAAAAATCATCCAAAAATATCAAGAATCCCTTCATGCACGAAATTCCAGTCTACGATTAGCGTTGTTAGAGTTGCGTCCAATCAATTAATCATCCTTAGTCTTAGAGTATGCATGGCTGCGCGTCGCAACGATTTGCAATATGCAAACAGCGGTCGTGCGATCGTCCACTTTGCAGATGAGCAGTTCAATGACATGCTTCAATAGGCTGCTCGTCACACGACCGTGTAATCACCCAGCTGGAGGCTTTGGAAAGCAGGTTTTTTCCCCAACCAAACTCACACATGCAGCTGACAAAAACGTTAGAACTATTGTTAGCATAGTAATTTGCGCCAAATTAACTGTTCACCCATTGTGACATCTAAAACAAAACTTGTCAGCGCATAAACTGTTCTGTCTCATTATTGCCAGATGGATTTTAGGACGAGAAAGAATATGGAGTTGTAAACCTTCCGTTCAGACAGGAAGTGACGTCCAAAAATAATCGCAATATACACCGATCTCGCCATATCCAACCTGATGGCCATTACATCAAAGTCAACATTGATAACCGTATCACCAACAAATTAGAGGGAGCAACTGCTAAGTGATAACTTCATGATTTCCACAGTCTTCAAATATTGTCTTGTACAGATACCTGGCAATATATACAGATAGTACGTACAGAGATAATTCGAACGGCCCGAGTTATTTGGTAAGCTCATTAAAACCAGACTAAAGTTTCTTTATATCCCTATTTACGAATTTGCTGGGTAAATGACGCTGATATCAGTGTGCTAATCTTCTCTTCATTGCATCGACCATGTAACATAGTGAAGGAATTAATAATTCTGCAAGCTCAGCAATATTCCCAAATCTGTATGTTGTCGCATATTGAAGCAGCCTCGCGTGTCGTCCGCATCGGTAAAATTGCTTTCTCAATAAAACTGTGATCATTTGAATCAAACCATATATGGACAGCGCACTTTTGAATCGACTCCTATTGGCTGGTTTCTGGAGTGTTAGAATCGTCTATGTGGCTGCCTGACATTCATGCCGTCAATATTTAATAATGTAATAAGTGTAGCTAGTCACAAATCACATGGCAGGGTAATCGCTCGAGCATATCGGTCAAATTGGACTGGAACTCCTTTAAATTCAGTGATATGCGCATGCATTTTTCACATATGGTGATCTTTAGAAAATGAGAACAAACCGCAACGGTGTTAGCATAACAGCCAGTGGGTCTATAAAAGCCGATGTTTTCTTTTCAAATGCGGTATCCTTAATACCCCACTTGAACGAGTGTAAATATTAGTCTATCTATAAAACCCTTGTAGCTGCTTGAACCAGGAAGTACTGGTTATACCAAATGAAAGTGGTTATCAAGAGCTCTCATTCATACGACGCACTATAGCCGCTATAGACGTAATATGGCTAGTTCGTGTGATACTGACGTTACATGGATATCTTGAAGGAGGTAAGTTATCTTTATGTATCACGAGTCAGTCCCTGGCACTTGTTCTAAACGCGCATGTTTTCTCCTAGGAACCTTAATATTTGCACGACTGTCATAAAGACAGAACGCTTGATCTACATGCATCGTTTCTTTAAGGTTAAAACCCTGACCTTCTAAAATTATATTATTATCTGCGCTTATTATGAATAGCTCAGAAAAATGGCTATCGCTATATAACGTGTATAATGTTCACCAAATTTTCACTATTAACCACTGTGGGTTGTCCTCAAGAATTTGTAGTTCGGAAAACTGGAAGGCTTTTAGGTATCTATGCCATCCAATTGCCATGTTTTTGTATGAAACCGTACGAAATATAATGCTGCATTTATTCGATTTATGGGGCTCAATTTTCGAGCAAGTCACCTGAACATAAGGTAATTTGAAATATCAAGTCGATTAATACAGCACCCGCCGTCATTTTTCAATTGTCAGGCCGGCATCTCGTGCCGCAATTTTGATCATAAACAACGGCGACTGTTGAAGTTTCGGAGAGCAATGTATTTTAGTTGGAAGATTTGTTGATAGATTTTGGGGTAGAAGAGTTTCAAATGCTAGAGCATTCCAATCCAGATTATGTAACTGATATCGTGCCGTGTAGATTTCAGTAAATAGACCGTCTTCGAAATATTGATTGGTGAGTACCATTTCAATTGCAATCACTGCACGTAACTATCGTATCTTTTGATTTTGGGCAATTCTCATCGATCTTACTTAATCAAGCACCTTTGATTTAGCTCGTCCGCGTTATTTACTACTTTTTATCTCTTAAATCCGCGCTAACGATGTACTCCGGTAGATCTTAGTCTTAAACATGGCATGTATTTCAGGTTTTGAAACCCTGCCAATGTGGAGGCTGCTCGGACAGGCCAACCGTCAGGGCGCGTCTGCTGTGTGAAGCAGAAAAAGTGACGGTAAAAATAGCAAGATGTAAATTTATGATCTTACTCAAATGTTTTCAAATCATACTGAATTATAAATACATAGAACACATAGAAAGATGTCTTTATATGTATAACATTAAATATATACATTCACAGCTGGAAACTTTACACTGGATGCACGCATTTCATTCAATCGGGTCCCCAGAGCATCCTGTGTGACACCAGCGTTCCGGAACACATTAATGTGGGATATTTGGAGGACACTGACACTTAGAAAAGCGTTAGCGTGAGTTTGGCGCTTTGCTGGAATAGGTGCGTTTAGATTGGGTTGGATTTCAAGTGCTTCTATATCCGCATCGTTTAGATCACTGGGCTAAGGAGATTGATGACAGTTTTATCGACAAAGCACACGAGGATATACTGTAAGCATAGGTTTTTTGAGCAAACTGGATCAGCAAACCGTGATCAGCCTCTATTTATGAGGTCTGGGCATTGCTCAATAGCATCAGGACGCCCCTACGCTATGTCTTGATAGTGATAAGTTTTCCAAATCTATCGCGCAACTCATATCGTAAGAGAAATTTAACTATACGATTTTTGGATGTTTCAAAGAATTTGAAGGAACTCTTGCTTTTTTGGTCTAAATTATAAGATGATATGTTGCATCACCTGACATTATTAATCAACCTTTTGCCTCTCTCTCGACCAGTCGTAGGCCCATGAACACCGGACTGGAACAGACCACCAAACCCAGAATAAAAAATTTGAATGTGGTCGAGGATAGAGAACCATTGGTCAATTTCAAGGGGGGTCTGACACTACACCGCGATACAAATAGTTTACAACGCTTGAATATCCGCCAGATCTTATCAAAAATTATGGGAACGATATCAATCACCCAAATGCAGGATAATTAAAGATAATCCGAGCAGGACCTCAGTCAAAAATGTCATAGTCATTCTCTTTGCCTGGAAACGCGAGTCAAACAAAAATGTTAACCTGAAAATAAAAGTTGTTGTTTAACGAACACAATTATGTGAAAAGTAAACATCCAATTTAAATGTGCTTATCCAAGCAGCTATACGCGTTGATGGATTTTGGATACTATGTTGCATTATTTTATAAGCAGTGATTAGAGGATTAGCTTAGTTGAATTTGTTCTGCTGATGCTTTCAAAAGGAATGGCTTTCTGAACATTTTAACATACACCGCTAATACCCACTGCTGGGGTTGGTGGAAGTGGGGGCGTCATTTTGATACATGACAATACTACGTCAGCTTACCATATGGTGCTCGCTTTTCTCCACTGCTAAGACCTCCGGGAGTCCGTGTAACCTCTGAATATGGTAGGAACAGAAGTCGGGAGAATATTCCGGGAACATTTGTACCCATATCGGAGTGTATCTCTTACTGTGAGTGCCTGGTAAAAACATTAAAGTCCAATATGCTCGCTAGACGCTACACAAAATGAGTCAGTCGGTGGACCTTGCCAATCTGCCCTTGTACGCCACATTTGAGATATACATTGCTTACGCAATTTCTCCTCCTGAGGTAAGCTGAATAATCGAACGCTTCCTGAAGAAATGTTCGAACAATTCACGGTCTTACAGCGCTTCGGCACAACTGATCCAGACCAAACAAGTTATAAATACAGGCAGGAAGTTGAATTATCACTGACAATGAGGAGAGTTGGCCATTAATCAGCGTGAAGCCAATACCTGTGAAATGTGTAAATTGTATGATGACGTGTATGATTCAAAACCAATTAATCACGTCACATGCGCGTCCAATGCTAACAAATTAATATATATATTGGACTTCATTGCTTATAATAATTGTAGCCACGACTAAACCAATGGAGCACTTAAGGGTTGACTTTGTTAACATCTAGTCACCGAGCAAATTTATCTTCCAGCAATCAGTCCATTCGATGCTTGAACTAACTTGTGATACTTGAAATTGACAAAGAGTAAAGATCATATATTGTGATCGTGGTGGAAATATCCTTTATGTGCCTCTGGCTGTATTAACACATACTTAGAGACTGGGTTTTACTCGATACGTCTGAATCCTTGTGAATTGCAAAACAACGAAATGAATACGAGGCTCACTTGCCTTCGATACCTTCAGGTTGGAACGCAATATTAGAATTTACAAGCGGCAGGGGACATTCCTTTGTAAATACCTGGAGAAGTACATGATCATGTGACCACATACCGTATTTTAATGACAAGCATGGGCGAGATTTAACCTTATCAATGCCATATCTGTACAGCGTGCTTCACCGGGGGCTCCAGTGAATGCATATTTCCTTGTAACTGCACCAATGACGATCCATGTGACAGCCAGACGGGCGCGTGTCCTGGTGGGTGTAGAGATGGGCAACCACGACCTGCTGGTAACAAGAAGAAGTTTGACTGGCTAGGGCCCGGATGCAGAATCGGTAGGTGAAAGCGAATCGGTTTACAATATCATATGAAAGGTTATTCTAAAGGCGCGAGTGACAATTAACCATTTATACACAATATCCATATTAACAGGAAATGTCGCTCTTAACAAAGCCACCAACTTGAGTGGAGTGTACCTACAGTGGTACGCTAGCCAATCTGTGGACGGCAAGTTACCGTCAAATGAGAGCGAGGAGGGAGCATCAAGCGCTCATACAGCTCTCGACCGTACAACCTACGCCTGGTGGAGCTTGGATCTCAATGGAATTTATCACATCGACAACATCACTATGTTCAACCGTATAAACGTAGATGGTAAGATATTGGGCTTCTCGTAAGCACTGAATGGCGATTTTTGAAGTGGTCCATGGTCTTCATCTTACAGATACACACACATCATACATAACATAAATACCCCCATACCTTCCAACCTAACGATCAATCAATGGTTCTAGCATATTTATACTTATGCATACTAACACACCTATAAGGCTTATCAACTATTTTCAGGCGCTTCTTGTACAGGAAACGTAAACATTCGTGTGGGTAACAGCTGTGACATTAGTGAGAACCCCCTTACGTCTCCACTATTCTGGTCCTGTTCCGGCAGGAGGCAGTGTTACATTGACATGCACCTCGCCTTTTATAGGTCGGTTCGTCAGCGTACAGAGAATTGGTGGCCAAGAACCAAACATCAACAGTATTTGTGAGGTTGTGGTGATGGGCTATAAAGCAGTTGCAGTTGGTGAGCTGCTACTTATTTATAGGTAATGGGTCGCACACATGATCCACGTTGTAAAGACGACCTTAATCATTATTGCTTTTGGCTGTGATATTGCATTTGTCGACCAGACAATCATCAACGTATTAGGCTGTGGTACCGACAATAACATTGCTAATTTGCATAATATAAACATATTAACATGTACATCTATCGCATTCATTGCAGATTGCTCAAAATGTGACAGAGACTGCAATAATATTGTCGGATGCAAAGAATGCGTTGGGTTTAAACCACCCACTGAACTACAAGTGCGTTTAATTGGTTTAAATTGATGTTCATGTTATACTAAACACTCGCTCATATTAAATTTGGTAAATCATTGGCCATTCCTCGATACCTTTGCTTTTAGATCCTGTTCAGGTTACTGACTTGAGATTAACACCCATCACACACACGTGGCCAGCCACTTTAAAAGTGGAATGGAAGGTTAGTTGCCCACCTGGTCGTTGTTGAATAATTATGCACCTACCTCCGAACTATATCCTGCTTCCTTTCACCAGTCCGAGTTGTCAGGATGTGACAGTATCTCCTCAATCCAGATAATCTACCGACCTAATACAACAGTCGACTGGAAGGTACATGTCGTTGCTAATCCCTCCAATTCAACCAGCACCACTGTTAGTGAAGTCATGGATGGTGTTTGGGAGGTCAAGGTCCTCGTTGTAAATAACGAACAGCTCTCTTCCGTGTCAAGGACCAGAAGTGTTACCGTATTTAGTTAGCGACATCACATCTCTCAATATAACCCTTTGGTTCTTATATATAAAGCAAATGAGCCTCATCAGAATATCTCAAAACACTCTTTTTATAGTAAACTATTACTTCACAGTGTGAGGCGATGATAACCTTGGAGCGATCAGTTAAGCCAGACCATCAGTTTTTCAGATAAATGTTCCGTAGATGAAGTACTCTGCTGCAATACATACGTGCCCCGCACTCTGATAAAGAAAACATCATTATATGGGATAATGTTTAGTCTGTGCGATACCACTCTCAGCACACATGGAGCATGTTATCTTCAGTATTGTTCGTTTTATGTGTTTGTCATTCTGCAGATAGTCTTGGTCGCTGTGACACATGGAAAAGCCTTACACTTACACCAGCAGTACTTCTAGAAACTTCTGCTGTCGTTCATTACGGCGTTTTAATATGCTGCGCATGGATTCGGATACATAAGATGAGAAACACATCAATCCCAACGAAACCCGTGCAGACAGAGGAAACAGATACTGGCACGAGCAGTTGTGAGGGATTAAAGTTGAGCTTAATAAAATTAATTGTATATGTTTTATGAGATTGAAAGAAATTGATATGACATTAACAAACTTTCCCGAATACAGGGACTGACATTTCTGATGCCAGAGAGTGCCTCTGAGAAAATCCACATGGAATAAAGAAAAGCGACGCAAGCCAGAGTATAAACAAAATACAATGGCTGCCGTGTTGTGCAACATAAAACCCGTTATTGCTAAGAAAATCGTACCTTTAGTTAGTCCCACAATATGTGTTATTTCTAAAATTACATTCAACACGCTGCAATGCATATTTAATATCTACATATTTGCATCAAATTTCTTCCAACATGCGCGGAATCTATAGAACGGAGCATGTTGATTCGCCTCCTCTTGGGTGGATACACTATAGAACAAAAATGTACCGGGATCCTGTCGATGACATATCGTTCTGGTGTAACAACCACCAACCAGCCGTCAATAGTAACATATTTTACCACTCAAAGTGAGCCTTGTGGTCTAGGCTATACCACTTCTACCTCAAGCCTCCTCCGTTTTTGTGCAGTTACTAAAACGACTGCAAGTCTGTCTATTATATCATCTGTTGGTCTTACCCAAATAGCACATTGTTTGTTTCAGCACGATCAGTCTTGGCACCCTGCTGCTTGCTCGGCGTGAGAATATCTCCAACCAACTGGCTTTAGCATAAAGCCTGGGGTGTCAATATTTGCTTTTCATTTGAATCGTATCCCCAAAAAATACTTTAACCATTTGGTGGGGCTTTGTAAATATTAGCTGCATAATTGCTTAAAGCCTACCTCAATGTCGTTAAACCCACTATATATTAGTCTATAAATTGTATCTGGGATTTATTTTACAGAGACTCCGCTGTCAAAGATTGTTATCTCACGTAGATCTGACTATGGATCACGCATAGTGAGGCTAGCCTACAACTTGTAAGCTAGCCTCACTTAGCGTGATCTATAGTCAGATTGTAGTACAAGGCCAGGTATGTGAGAGGAAATTATTGACAATGGATGGATCTATAGATAATCATGTGGTTGGTCAGCATGAGAAAATGTCTAACGACTGAATTATACTGTGACGCATAGTGTTGGGAGATGTAATTCGCACAAATGACAATGCATGGCAGAAAGAGGGGCAAATATCATGTCTCCTGTGTCTTGTGGAGTCATAAAGTAAAGACATGGTTGGTTATAATGATATTGCGTTTTGATTGAACAAAGCGGCTTTTCTGCACCTCTATGATGACTAAGTTAAAATGTCAGTACACGCTCTAAATTGCAAACAGATAAAATGTAAGATTCATCATGCTTATGGTATTACGCCTTGTACAGCCTATTGCATAGGAAGCAATAGTCTGTGTTTACTTTCTTTGGACGGAGTACAGTGGCTTGCAGCAGAGACTCTTTGACAGAAATATTAATGGCCAACGGAATGATTTAAAAATTCGTGAACAATACTTAAAAAAAACAATTGAATGAAATTGCTTGACGTTATGTGGAATTTTGCTTTTATAAAGCCAAAAACAAAAAGAACCATCTTTAACGACCATATTTCAATGGCGTTGACTTTGTTGAAGCATATGTAGACCTAAGATCAGTGGTGATTATAGCTCAAGCGTATACTGAAGTATACCACCATTGATAAGCTAGGTAGTGCGCAAACATCCACGTATCGCCCTTACAGCTGCTCTGACCCCAGCAACTTATTGCATTTCCGTATGATTCATCAATAATTAACACAGAAACAGACGCTTCCGTCGATCAACTAATGTGCTGCAATTATAATCCTTTAAAATAAAACCTGTTTCGGTATTTTGCGATAATGAGTATCAGTCAAACTGGGCTATGTGATGTCGCCTACCTCGTTCAGCAGTCTGTCCCTTAATGACTATCACATCACTGGGTTTAAGTCGGAGAGATGATTAATTAACCAGAAAACTATGCGTTCAGTCAAAAGAGGCATCCGTGCCATCCATTACTCAACCTATTATTGATCATTATAGCTCCATGACGTTTGTTATGTAAGTTTACATTATTTATGCAGTGTGTCATCACTAATTATGTAACGTACATTTTTAATTTTACTATATGGTGTCACGTACCCCATCAGCATATTGTGTCATGAGCTCGCAGCATCACTTACATATGGTGTCATGTAGTTCTCAATCGATAGCAGGTGTCAGATGCGACTAGTGACGTCAGCATGTGGGGCTTCAAACGTGTAGTCTAGCTTCATTTATATGTGCATATGCGCATCTTAATTGATATCTATCTTCATGTACGTCTATCGTCTATCACTGTATACATATATCAAAGAGTGTCTGTCATAATCTGTGTCGGTTCACATATACGCCTAACACCATGGAACAATGATAAAGTAGTCATCAATACACTCGTCGGAAGGTTTTAGTTGTCTGATAATATGTGCGTGAGGGCAATTGCATGAAAGCTGAACAAATCGCTAAATAGCCAGAAAACATTGTGCAGACAAATAATTAATTCCGGTATTATTCGATATGTATTTATTTGATTGATATAATCCGCGGAATTTAACCGATGTGATCGTTATCGTGATTGCTGAATGAAGATATGTGGGTTTGATGTGGGTCATGGTCATAGCCAGCGTCAGCGTGATACCATAGCCATCATCGGACCATAGTGAAGACCGCGGAGAGCAGTGTCTACTGCGTATCGTGCATTGCAAGACGGGAAACACCGACCGCGGTTATACAAAGTGGCAGTGGACTTTGTCACGTACCGCAACTTACAGCTTCCGTTATCAGTCATGGGCTGAGACCAAGAACAGAAGCATAATGAGGTACGTGGAATTACAGCGCTTAGTTTGAGGAACCTATAAATTCCTTAAATGGTCCATGATTATCAAACGCTTCAGCATGGGTATCACTATTATACAAGGAAGCGGCTGGACCACGCAATGGCTAGTAACACGAAATACTTTATATTTGGGACATGTTCGAGGGTTGCAAAATCCAATTTTGACATCTTGTCTGCAGCAGTTAACTTTGAATCCCCTTTAATAATTTTAGCCATGGCATCATCCTCGCTCCAATCACCTGGTAATGAGGATTTTGGTTTTTGGCGACAGATAATTGCTACCTTTCCAAATTTGCAGATCAACAGCAAAGCAACTGAACAATGTATGATGAAGCACCAAGCTTCGAAATCGACCAGCATGAACATAACTTTATGTTGCCTCCAAAAACCAGTTCGCGTTATCTTTAACTTGTGTCGACTGGCTTTGATGACCACTTTGATAGAAGTTATGATCATAAAATATCAAAGATTGCATTCGTAAGGTTTCATATTATTTCTCAAAAGCCTGCATTCTGGGCCTTTTGGCAATCTTCTTGATCCCCTCTCCCGTTGATGCATACGGTTGAAAATCTTACTTTATGGAAGCTGGGGGATGTTTCACTAGCAAGGCTTGTTTATCGCATTTTTGCGACCAGTATTGATCACAATCTACTCATGCCATCTATTTCACAAACTCGTGAAATGGGTCAATGACGAACCTCATATTATATAGCCTCTGATGTGTTCTTTAGAGTATTGAAAGGTCCGGGGGGGATTGATGTGAGTATGCAGGGCGACTTGTGTTACTCGCTCTGGAACTCATATGAAATAGCAGCGAGCATAGTGTTTTAATGCTTGGTTACATTCTTCATAAATAATTGATCATGGGACATAAGCCTCATTGAAGATGCCTCAATATACCATCGGGTCGGATTAAGTTTAGAGGGCGTCATTCCATAACGTGTGTACCTCTCTAAATAAACATAAGATGAATGTTAACCAAAACGAACATTGAAAATCCCAAATGCTGTATATGTACTCATAAACATCGTGCCTCATGCCATTCCAACAATGGCTCAAAGTGACTTAATGGATCACCTTGACAGAACCGAGATGATGGGTGGTCGTTATGGCCCACGCGATTGCCCTCTTGAGTACACTAACTTGTCGAGACGACCTCGGTGCGGCCGAGGTGCGAGTGATTTATTTGCTAAAGCTACAAAATTGTTTTGTTTTAGGACGGCCCAATTGCATCCGAACGCATGGACGATTGTATGCCCTATATATGCTCAGGATACATGATTCGACTAGCTCTGCCCGCCCCGTCATTTCTCTAAGTACCGCTCTCTTCCTAAAATCATCGTGATCTACTGTGTTCCTTCCACAGATAAAAACGGACGATTTAACTCGTCCATTTTCATGCAGACGAATTTTGAGCAGCCATATATAGTATGGCTACGGCTCTACAGGCAATGAGAGCTCATAGAAGTGTGTTATTCGTCTTCAATAAATCTTATGCGCGCACAAATTTCGGTTGCAATATATTCCTCGTGGTATTATCTTTTTTCTGCACATGTCGCGCTGGGTTGCCCAAGGGTGGAGTCAGGTAAGAGTGGAACTCCTAGTGGGAGCTCCCATCGTGTGACAACATATTTATCTCGGAACTCTCGCAATATTATCTGCATTTCCATAGAAACCTCACGCTCTCGACCTTTATAAGGAGATAAGTTTTACACATTTGCCATGTGTAGTCATTGGACGAAACTGCCTAGTATTACCACAGACGAACATCGCTTTAGGCGCATATCAGCAATTCTTCCACGATGTCTTACTAATAGAAACATTTAATGCTAGACTTTTTTTCAATGTAACTATACTATATATACATATATATATATATATATATATATATATATATATATATATATATATATATATATATATATATCTATATATATATATATATATATATATATATATATATATATATATATATCTATATATATATATATATATATATATCTATATATATATATCTATATATATATATATATATATATATCTCTATATCTATATATATCTATATATATATATATATATATATATATGTGTGTATTTAGCTACAAGCAATTTGGAAGTCTGTTTTTATTATCGGGAACAACATGTAAGATTTCCTATATGGCAATATATAACCAATACATAGCAGCGTTTTTTTTTATGTATATATAGTTACATATTTTCATATATATATATATATATATATATATATATATATATATATATATATATATATATATATATATATATATATATATCTATATATATATATATATATATATATATATATATATATAAACATGGGATTGTATGCCCCAGACTAATCCGATCACATCTGTTTTCTTAACCACTCACTCAGCGCTGTAATGATTCTGAATGTCCAGTAGTAGTTGATTCACCAATCATCATATTGATCGCAGTTTGTAAAGACACTGGTCACTTGGTAGAAATAAGACATTAAATCATTGCATTACTGAAGATATGCATTGATTAATTCCTCCCATTCTTCGTCAGAATAAACCCCATAACGCCGGAAAGAAGTTGATATAGAAAGCAGGTATTATGTACTTGTGTTTTTCTGGATTAGCGATAGTCCGTGCTAAAGAGGCGCGGAAACCCTCGCTGCAGCATCTTTTTATCTATGTTGCATCATCTCTAAATACAACCCATTAGGCCAAAATACCTGAATTTGTAATTATCTCTTTATCCCAATTCTCGACACTCATAACTAAGGGCATCAATGTAGGTGAAAACACCACATTCAAGCGTAGTTTCCTTGTTTCCGACCAGACAACTTTTCTACGCCTGATAATTAAATGATGTAAAATGCCAATTCTGTCGTTATTCTATAGCCAACATAACTAGCACTTTTCGAGGTATTACGGGAAGTGATTACGCAAATGCCTTACTAAGAATATTTACGCCGATACACAATCCAAGTTTACCTTGTGTTGATGCATGACGCAAAGCTTTCGCATCCACAAAATATTGAATATTGAATATCGTACGGATCGCTGTAGATTATGCCACACTATGGTGGGCTTAGAACATGTAAGAACCAAGTGGTGGCATAGCCACATCAGCATCTAATCACCGAATGGCTAATCTTGAGCAACCATTCGTGAACAACGATAACCCTTAGTTTTAAGGGATCAAGTTGGTCAAGATGTGCTTTCGGGGGGTACCGACAGGTTGCTTGTCGGAGTAATTAGTTCGACTAATAAAGGAGAGAATGTTTTCGCCAAATAACCTTGTATTTAGCTACAAGCAATTTGGAAGTCTGTTTTTATTACCGGGCACAACATGTTAGATTTCCTATATGGCAATATATCTCCTATTCATACCAGCGGTTTTTTTTACTAAAAATTATCTCACTGAAGCAGCATTAGCACAGCATTCCAACAATGAGTTGTTGATGGGGTGACCAATGTGATCTAGATGTATTACCGCCTCGTATGATCCATATTGTGGACATTGCTAATCATGGCAAGAAATGATTCATTGCCCATCATGTCCACATTGTATTGCGTCTGCGAAAGGCAACTCTGGATGTGATTGCGTTGCATAGAAGTCAGTGTCCCAGGATCGGAAATCCAATGGAATAATTTCCTACCTGAATAACTGATGCTATTAATAATGGTGCATGTGAGGTTTCTGTTATAAATGCACGTCCAGGTATTTCGTGAATATTAGAGCACAGGTGCATAAGCGACTAGGATGTTTAATTCAATGACTTATTTTTGTGGATGGATGTTAATGTGTTGACCACTTGTAAGGAGCATTACTTCATCTAGGAGCCTTGCATCTCAGTTGTTAAAGTAACAGAGCAAATATGTGAGATGACGCAATAGTCATTTAACAATTTGAATTGGCTGTAATAGGATAAGGTACTATGTTTATGCATTGATATTGGTGCATTCATATGCGATAACGGCAAGAAATATCATTGTCTTATTGTGTGGGATAGGAAAACAACTGCGGGACCTCAATACGTAAAGGTATATCTTTTATGCCATAGCATGCATATATACGTTGCTGATCCGTATGGACGGACTTTATCCTGCTGGTTAATTTAGAATTATGTAAATAGCATATAGCAAATGAATTAAGGCAAAGAGTTGCTAATATAGGAGATATGTTCGGTTGCAGAAGCGGAATCTATTACCTTGTCGAAGTGTCACATACAGTTATATCCAGTTCTGTGCGCAATAACCTCACTGCCCCGGAAATGACAGAATTCCTTCTGATAAACTTCATTGCAGGGGTTTACTGTTGTTCTAAATCATCCCACGGAAACAACATTAGCATAGCGTTCCTTGATTGGCAACGGCGCGCTATTGTTGGGTTGACTAATGTTTTGTCATCCAGATGCAACACAATCACAATCTTATTAACGAATTGTCATAGCCATTCCAATTTGGTTATGATCGTTGCTATTTGCATTATGCTCAAATCAGTCACGTTATTACCATAGCAGCTTTGCGTAAAATAGCATTTGCCATTGGAATAATCTGCATCACTAGTTAATGGCGACTCGATACAGCGCAGCCATCGAACTTTAATCATTTACGGATGTTTTGGAGAAACATTTTTCATAGCTTCAACACTTTCGTTAATTCGTACCTGCATCTGGAATTTTACTTAAGCACTGGTTTTGACGGCTTTCAACTGACATAGCGTAATATACCCGAGTATTTCCTTTTCCTTTCTATGTCTTTTAATTCGTCCTCCTATTTCGAAAGAATGGGACTAATCGTACTTGGCTGTTTGACTGTACCAGTCATAGCAAAAGTGTCAGGATCAATCAGCGAAAAGCTGTACATGCGTATTTGATGTTTTACATGCTGCTTTAGACGATATTTCCCAGATAAGCATGAGAAAAACGTGATAACGATGGTTCTGCCTTTAAGTATAATCATACAGCTGCCGTATAAATGCCAAATTATCCAATGTTGGCTCCGTATTCTGAGAACATTACCTCCTTTTGTCTGTACGTTCGTATTGTATTAACGTCAGCTACATAAGGTTGGATTGTTGGTTCATATATGAGATTCATCAGATTTATCGCGCGAGGCATAGTTTCCAAAATAAGAGCTAATTGACGACCAGGTCTCTGATTTGTCTACAATAGGTACATGTTGAAGTTCTCGAGCGACTCATGGATGTTACGTGATAAAATGAGACTATTCGTTGTCATTAATCTGCCCCCAGATTTCATCAAAACACCTCTTACATCACGCAATGTTGTGACAGTCAAAATGTTGTAGCAATTATCTAGCACACATAAAGAGAGAACATCTGATAATTTGCACAGTTTCACGGCAGCTGGCAACTTACAATTATAACACACTAGTCACATCATTTGTATTCGACCTGTACCTGTCTGAACAAATAAGTGGGGTCATGTAAATGCACCGCAGATCGCTACAGGCGGTATACATTCAATTAATATTCAGTTGTTTGGCGATTTTAATCATAAATTCCGACACATAGAAAGGCTTTTCTGACAAACTAAAATGGACCAAACATCAAGTAATCGATAATTGAATTTTCTAGCGGTGTTGCCTGTTCGATTCCATTAAGAGTAAGAGCTGGGACAATTGTTGCCTACCTTAACACTGTTATTACCAGCCCTGGTGTACGTCAAATGTTGTGTATATTCAAGACTATATACGTACCCAAGGTAGTATGCGCAGTTGCCAAACATCCGGAGCCTTTGCCTCAAAATGTTGATTGCATTGGAAAACCATGTCAGAAGTATCTGCTTGGTAAAATGACCAACAACTGCACAACGATATCTAATTAGATGTAAGACTCCATTGCCTCGCGGGATTGGTGATATGATCGGTCATTGGAGGCGTGTGTTTAATCAAGATTATAGACGTATTAAAAGTGCAAGAGTTTTCTGTGTTTTTTAAGCTTGTATAGTAAGTCGCGGTAATTAACTCTGTTACGGGCCCGACCTCATTTACAATTTTCTACAAACATCGGTGAATTACTAACCGCTGCGACTTTTGTTGGGTAAATATTGCGAGATGAAATTTTCCGACAACACACGTCACTTCCCTACAAAATCACTGGGTCTGATATTGATAATAGTTTTGACACGTTATATGACGCCAGTTAAATGAGCTTATGTAAAAAAATTCTCCTGGTGATGGCGCTTCCTGCAAGTCAGACTGTTGGCGGCATCGGGCTCACTTTAGCAACTTGGCGCCTGAACCCAAGAAACAGCGCCGCAGTTTTAGACAAAACAAGGTATTTTAAACATTTCCAAGTTGGAAACAAACATTGTGACAGTACATCGATGTTATTTATGGTGTAAATATATATATATACATATCTTCATATTATATATACATATATATATAGCTACATATATATATATATATATATATATATATATATATATATATATATATATATATATATATTATATATATATATATATATATATATATATATATATATGTATATATATACATATATATATATATATATATATATATATATATTTTTATATATATATATATATATATATATATATATATAAACAAAATAATTTAAAGAATATATTAATAGCCGAAACTTCAAGTATTGGAGTGTTTATGCCTTTGAAGCATTTAGGATAATATACGCCGCTGGAGTTCGTATATTACCAGGCATATCTATCATAATGCTTCCATGCCGTTTGCTACCTGAAGACTGAGTTGATACCCGCACCTTGTCATGTGTGTCGGACACGAGCGCCTCCTTCCGCCTCAAAGTTCACTCATATTGTTATACTGCATGATAGCGAACACTATATGGAGCCATATATGTCGGCAAGAGGATGGTCTTACTACGTAGAAATGAAGCAGCAACATGACAACTATCTCGCATTAACCATGGGCGTTAGGATCAATTGCGCCAGGAGAGTATGATATATTACTTAGGAGTGAATATTGGTTACTCTATGACAATCTTCTGCAAAAAGTATCGTAGAAAGCGAGCCCCTATTGATGACCTCGGCGCTGGAAGTCGGCCATTGTTTGTCTGAATAACAAAGCACAGCATCAGCAATTGATGACATCATCAGGAGCGGCCCCAATGAGACGCTCTTCTGCACCACCAACCGCCAGGGACAATCGAAAAGGGAAGGTAATATGGTTGTGCATTTAACTGCAACACGATTTTATGATTATCGTAGTTTGTGCAGCAATTCAATTTTTAACCTCTTACAATTAGATTGGATTTTCATCCAATAGGAATGCAATGTCGCCATTGGACGTTTCCTTCATGATTCCTCAAAATGAACGCAACTTGTGAATTGCATAACCATTCATTCGTGCATGGCGCATTATATTTCGCGAGTCGAGACTTATGAGTAAGCTGCACGACATTAGCACTGATATATTGATATGCATATATTGCTAATTTACAACGAAGACTCTCATCCGATTAACCGGAGCTGATGCAGCCATATACGTGAAGAAGCATGTGTTCTGCGACGTGACAGAACCACTTAACGTAACTCTTCCCAAATCACCCCATATCATCTCTCCAGCTCGCTGAGCCAATACGCTATTTCTGAATAGTTCCACGATAGCACTTACATTTACCCTACAACACCAAAGCGAAGGCCAAACAACCTTCCTCTAATTCTGGCTTCTCATTGCATCGCAGGCCGAATATCGCGTAGCAAGCGGGTAGCTACCGCATGGAGGTTGAGGTGATTTGTGAAATGGACTATATTAAGCTATAATCCATTAATTCCGGTGGCAGTCTTGATAACTTGATCTGATTGATATATGCATTCTGTGACCTGTTGGAAATTATGCGTTTGAACGAGTTACGTCAAACGTAATAATGCACACAAATTTAGCTTTGAGGACGATGTTCACTCACACAGTACCATTCGTCCCTATGAATGACCTTCTCACACCAGATATGTTTGTGTTGATGATTATAGTACTAAAGTGTAAGGGCGTGCATAGCGCATTCAGAATATATGGTGAATAATTATGCAGTGGATCAATTTTAAAAACAGGTTCATGACAGGAGGGGGTCCTATTGAACAGACACTGATCAGAGGGCAACTGCCCACTATTAACTAAATCATATTTACAGTTTTCCCATAGTGGGTCCAAACAGTGTGACAGGATGTTTATACTGAGCTAATGGAAGTTGCATCTCTCCCACAAAACATCGTAAAACACTTATGAGCGAGCACCGACGTAATCCCAATAAGAAGCCATGATCGACATCAATTGTGTTCTAGTGGTCGTCAGTGCTCCTCCGCTGATAGTAATAATATTCATAA
The DNA here is from genome assembly GCA_034190875.2 of Urechis unicinctus. Classification (NCBI taxonomy): domain Eukaryota; kingdom Metazoa; phylum Annelida; class Polychaeta; order Xenopneusta; family Urechidae; genus Urechis; species Urechis unicinctus. The sequence goes on from CM067345.1 coordinate 58,707,903, forward strand.
GTGGTAACCGTTCGTCATAATAGCATCTCTTAAGGCCATACCGGCAAGGTTGTCATATATCCTGGGAAATACAAGGGCTTTTCTTACAATAAATGCCACATTTACGTCACTTTTCGGCCCATGTAGAATCAACTTGGGACTTAAGAAATACGTAAGCAAGGTCTGCAATTGGAATATATATTTTGTGACATCATTAATTATTTTGTCATCATATGTTATATTCCCTAAAACGTTACATGAATCAGCAAAATACAAATACATAAAGAAGTGCAATTCAAAACTATCATCAATAATTGGCGTATGTCTTTCGAAATAAAATTTTGGTCCCGGCGGTTTATTCGTGGCTCGCAGATTAATCCTAACTTGCATCAATCGCTGTTACTCAAGCCATGACGGCATTTTAATAAATGTATATTAACAGCTGTCATTATTGAAATTGATAGATGATTTAGCAATCAGTCCATATTCTTATCTTAAATCAACATCCTAGTCATCAATAGGAAATTTGCCCAGTATTGAACATCTTAGTTATCAGAACTACGTTTTCATTAGGCGACATCTTTTGTCATCGGTCGACATTTAGTCAGTAGTCTGAACCCACGAAGGGCTAAAACGTTATTCCATCAAAATTCAGAATTACCCTTCATCAATCATAGGTTGACCCATCGATCACCCGGGCATCTGCCTCTTAAGGGCTCCTACAATTTGTTTTCTAGAAATTAGACTCAATGTGTTCAGTAAATGTCAGGTTAAACCGATTAATAGGAATTCAGGCAAAACTAACAATCGTATGTGCAGTTTTATTTTTCTGCATTGGATGGCATGACATGCTTCGAACTCGTAGATGTCTTCCGAGAGCATTACCATTTAACGCAAACGAGGATGTTATTCAATGATCACTTCTATATTACGTCCTTTATCAGTCCTTGTTCAATGAACTATGCGCTGTAATCCCGATGCAGATATGCCGTAATCATCTATATTGCTATATAACGATGGCTGCTGTTGGGGTATGTGCTAGTCAAGTGGTTTACATGTCAAACAGCCTGATCACCGGACAAAAGCATGCGGGTGGTAGCCTTTATATCTCAACTATCATAGCTAGCCACACTCTTATGGCCGTTTATTTGATTTTAAACTTGCTCCAAATCAGCAATTAATTGCTGCTCGAAGGTTTCATCATCGAGATAAATTGTATTTTTTTCTGTATTATGCATCGTCTTAGAAGCCAGTAATTTAGGCCACTAAGCATTTTATTTTCGACTTCCAATCTTGCTTCTAAGCGCAGGTTTGTGCAATTGGCATTATGGAGGATGGTGGATGTTGCTTGCTAAGCCTCGTCATTTATTACGTTTGCGACCAACATTGATTACACTTGACGTATCATGCTGTCTACTGTGATGTTGATGACGAATCTCGAATAAATGAGGGTCGTTGTGTATTGTTGTAGCATCATGGTTGATTTTTTGCTGACACGTCCCCTAGTGCTACTTCTCATGTCCGTATATGTTCCGATTTTACGCGACAGAAGGCGGCGGAAATGTCTCTGTGTTTATTCAAAAAATTCTACAATGCATAAATATCATATTAATGGCGAGAATATCTTCGAACGATCAGCATCATGCTGAAGAGCAGTGAGGCATATGTGTATTTCGCTGAAACATGAGCAGATATAGCAAGCAAATGCCGATTCGACCACTTGTTTGAAAAGTAGTATGTGGATATGGGGAGCTGATGGCATCTTGCGATATATAACGAACGTTACAACTGCATTCTTTGTAGCAAAACATGAAAAGGCGGATACAGATTCCTGTTTGGCCTAGAATACAGGAATCTAAATAATACAAAATATCCGTGATAGCGAATATGATGTAGCCGTAACGATTATCTTTTGAAACATCATGTACCAATCTTTGCTAGCAGTAGCTTTCTCTTACAAAATACTATCCCTCACAGAAGTTATCAGAGTGCATGCAAAAGTAAATTGATTGTTTGATGCATTAGGAGCTTATATGTAATATCTGGCCCGATGTAACCAGCATAAAGGCATCGTCACAGCGCATAAAGCGAACCGTCAAAGAAGTTATCAAAGGCAGCTTTCATAAGTTGAACCGGACACAATTGGTTGCTTGATGCAAAACCAGCTTCTCCGTATCTTCTAGCCCGATCTTACCAAAAGTCGTTATATTTACTGCAACACGATGATAGATGTCAGTCGAAAACTGCTTCACAGGGAAATGAAATATATTACCACATCAATTGGCTCCGTAATGGCTAAGTTGCTGTTTGTTTAAATGACAATACGAGTCACACAGACCCAGCTGAATGTATGATGCGGTTTATTTGGAGCATCATGATATAACTTTAAAATGATAGACAACTAATATCGCTTTTGCAATCACAGTCTGACACTTTGGCCTCCGAACAACCAGCAAATACTTTTTTATTTAAGGCTACACATTTTTAATGGGAAAATACATAATCGGGCAGAGGTCTGCATGAGGCTATGAATTTAACTACTTGATTGAAAACAGCACAATAAGATGCTGATTCCTTCATCTCCTGTATACGCCGTCGCTATTGCCTCTGAATTGCACCACAAAGCCCTTCTTAGCTCACGCCATAATCCGATCCTTGAATAGGAGCTAAACTTCACATCTCACTGTGATTCGCTGTTCCCCATTCGCAGATTACGCTGACAGCGTACCATTTTAATTACATGATGCACAATAACCGACTTCTACCAGTCACAGCATGCAGCAATCGAATCACAAGCGTACGCATCTTTGTACTTCCCTGATACTATTACCGTATGTATGATGTTTGGGTAACTGGCTCCGCTTGATATCTGTTCTGTCATGGGATATCAAGTGTAGAATATACCCAGAGATAAGTCGAGCGGAGGTTTAATTATATATGTTATTAGGATTTACGTTACCATGGAAACCTGATTCTGTCATGGCTGCAGGTTTAAAGCAATCTTTAAATAATGTAGGGCGCTGCACATAACAACTAAATTAAATATCATGTCTGTATGTAGTGGATAATAAACATTATTGCACTCTTAAAAATCAAGTCATCTTTTTATTTCCGATGCATACTTGATGATCATGCGTTGTATAATGGTGATTATGCATGTAAAATGTATTAAACAGGGAACTATGAATGAATTTCTCTAGAGCGCTAATGATTAGTCATGTGAGCGGGTCACACTGGATGGACAGGTTGTGTCACAGCACAGGGCTGGCACATCAAGGTATCTGGACGCCCCTGTGATAAACTTGTACATTTTAGGGATACATACGACCGTTAGCGCTACATGTTCTGTCCTGATAAACGCGACCCTTGCACGTGCCAGTTCTTATCATCTATTTTGGATAAACCACTTGTTGTTTTACGAATACCTAAAAAGGCATGCCAAAATCGGCCACTTTGACAACAAGGTGATCTAAGGCGACCAAGAGGCCATAAATCGTCATCAGCTAGGGTTCGATAATGTCGTCCAACATTCTGGCAAAGTGTCTGTTATATTATACTTTGCATCATTTACAGTCTATGCCCAAGTTAGTGGGACCTTGATATTGCGCGCGCGGCGTAAAAACACACTGATATCTCCTTTGTGTGTTTTATTTTAACACATAATATTCATAGCCCGTAATTGAATACCACTGACATTTCCAGTGCTTGATATGTTTTACATTTAAAGCAGACATACACACAGACGTGTATTGGAAAATATTTAATTGGTAGACAGATTATTTAACATTAGACCAATGTTGTCAGATATTAAAGGAAGTGACCCTACGTCTACCCAATATGCCGCCGGAGCTGATAAGGATATCTGCCAAGTAGAGAAAGAGGTATCCTGCGGGATTATCAAATTTTATGTGCAAACGCTATCGGTGCATGTCTACCAAGAAGCATTTGTGTCATTCTGGGTGACATTTGTAGGGACAGCTAAAGTCATGTAACGTTCATGGACCTAATTTCCTGGTCCTTTGATAACATGACTATGTGAACATCAGTCCAGTATAGTGATGGGGTATGTGGACGATTACAATGAAAATACGATTGGACTATGACGGGCCATCATTCATAACGTTGATGACGTAAATGACATAAACTTTGTTCCGTGTCTGGTGCCTTAAAGTCATTGCACCAGAATATCGCAGCAATCCAATCAATGCCTCTCTAAAAAGAATCCAATTAATGCATACTAGATGCAGCTAATTTGTGTTGTAGCAAATTTTGCACCGCAATATAAAAATATTTGACAACGCTCAAAATCATGCAGTCATCTTTTTGCAGTGAGGATTCTGATAGGTGGCCAAACGAGTTTTATCTTCTGACCAATGGCTTTAATCAACAGCAAATGACGTAATGCCAACCTCTTAAACATAACAGCCAATTATGATGGACAACAGTAAGCTTAAGTTGCCTCCGACAGCCATTGGACTGAGTTAGAATGGCTTGTTGTGATTGTTTGGCCTGTTAATTGATTCTTAGTTCGCTCACTATAGAAAATGAATTTCACACGAATCTGCTCTACTGTTTCATCGTCGAGATGAATTGCAACTTTGTGAGTGTCCTGTCTATTCTTAGAAACCAGTAATTTAGGCCACCAAGCATTCCCTTTTTCTTATCCAATATTGCGTCGATGCCCAGGGTTGTGAAACTGGCGTTATGGAGGATGGAGATGTTTGTTAGCCAAGCCTCGTTTGTCGTAATATTTGTCCCCATCTTGATTACACTTTATACATTTTTCTGGCTACTGTAAAACCTCATGAAATATGTTGATGTCAAGCCTCATATTAACTGTTGTGTTCTTCTGTAAATTATTATGGTGAAGATTGCCATAATCGTCCAGGTCGACTTTGACGCGTCATGACACGCACGTTTGTGCTGCTGGTCTCGTTTTACACCTCTCCTCGTGTTCGTGGTGGTGGGTGTTCGACTTTTGAGATTCGTCAGAATTGAGAGTGGCGAAAACGTCTTAATGTTTGCCCAGAAACGATTAGGTGTAGGTGAGGCCGCCGCTATGTACATTTGTATAACATTTTTATAATTTTTGATAACTCAGCGAGTCAGCTTGATACTTTGGCAGGGGCGTAGCCAGCGATACGCACTTACGCACGTGCGTAACATCAATTGGAAAAGTGGAAATATAAATATGGCCAAAAATGGTATCAAAGTCAAAAGCTAAGGGGGGTGAGACTTTACTGTCTGGAACTGTAGATATCTCCCCCGTCTGTGCGTAACATTCCTTCCAGCCTGGCTACGCCCCTGTTTGGCAATTCCTCATCGTTAGATAAAAGATCAAAATTATAGGCGATCTGTTTAGCTGTTCTTGATCAACCGGAATTATCTTTTACATGTCAGTTTTTCCTATATACACAGATAGAAAGGCCAGCATCGATACTATGCTCTCGCAACTCCAGCTTGTCAATTGATGCAATGTTGCTCCCGTTGCCAACCAGATTCCATGCTGGCAACGTGAGAACGGAATACAAGTTTGGGGATTAATATATAATGCCTAACAATGATAAAAAAATAACACCGACTTTTCAGTGCCTAAATGGACATTAGCATTGTCTTATATGTTCCTGGGATTCAACAGTTTTTTTTTGGGTGTGCTCAATATATATATATATATATATATATATATATATATATAGAGATATATATATATAGATATATATATATATATATATAGATATATATATATATATATATATAGATATATATAGAGATATATATATCTATATATAGATATATATATATAGATAGAGAGAGATAGATATATCTCTCTATATATATATCTCTATCTATCTCTCTCTCTCTCTATCTATATCTTATATCTCTCTCTCTCTATCTTCTATCTCTATATATCTGTCTATATCTCTCTCTATCTCTCTATATCTCTCTCTCTATATCTCTATATCTATCTCTCTATATCTATATATATATATATATATATATATATATACGGTTTTAGCATTGTCATGTAACTGCTCATGTTAATTGGATATTTGTTTGATTTTTGAAACTCTATGACGTTACCCCTCTACAGCACAGACGAGACTGCCATTGTCTCGATAAATACATCCAGGAGGTACTATACTCTGTGTTTTGTTGGTGATTATGATTTGATAAATCCCACTTTGTAGCCCCTACATGTTACCTTACATCCTTATTCTGCGTCTTAACCCCATATTTCGCCTTCTCTCTTTGACCTCGCACTTCTCGTGTCGAACAATATTTTGTGTTCTGTCATAGTTTGTTCACTAAGCTCTACATAGAGCGTGCCTATCTATACGTCAATGCGCAAGCTGATTCCTTAGCTTTTAAGCACGCACAGTGTTACTTCACATCGTTCTGTAATGTTAATTCTTAATGGAAGGAACATAGTAATCGACGTTCAAAATGGAGGATAGAACGCTCGAGGTAATTAGGCATGCGTAAATGAAAATGTGGAAATCTGATCGAAAACAGTGTTTAATCAACACACGACTTGCCATTGAATGGAATCTTCTGGCAGCCAAACCAGCTATTTGTCTCGACAATATTTGACAGCGTTTATGAGGCTTTATGTAGAATCGACGCAATGCACTATGGCATATATTATTTACACTTCCTGCTACTTGTATAACATCTCTGCAGATCAAAACATATTTAGCTTTCTCAGATATCCGTAGAATTAAAAAAGAAGCCTCCCGTATTGAGCTGATATCTCGTTTATTGTGGCTACCCTCATGCAACAATATCCTGTTTGACATAACCACCTGATTCTATGAGACCCTATTAAATTGCGGAAACCCGTAAATTAGGAACCATAAAATACAACATAGTTTCCACTCTATCTCTTCCCCGAAATACTCAACCTGTGCTTTGTGGTTTTTGGATCTGTTGATATGGAATTATACACGTTGCTTGCAGAGAAAAACATCTGCATATAAACTATCAAGTCTGGTTGCGCCCAGACAAATCCTTGTCAGCATCTGATTGACGATTTATTGGTAGTGCATATCCCACGTGACGTCGAAGTTTTCTTCTGCCTTAGCTTTAACACGTCTAAGAATCCACCAACTGTCATTTTTTTTACTACAAACAGTCCCAGTCTAATGGAATCACATCTGCTTTCGTTACCGCTCACTTAACGCTGTACTAATGTTTCTTATCAAGCCGAATTTGAAGAACCATACATCATATTGATAGAAGATTATAATAACACTGGTCACTAGGTAGAAACATGACACTATAGAAATAATTATGAAAAATCATTACATTACTGAAGGCATGTATGCAATAATTCCTCCCATTCTTCGTCAGAATAAACCCTATAACGCCGATAAGAATTTGATATAGAACTTCAGTGGCTAAGGATATGCGGTAGTTCGTGCAAATGGGGTGCGGAAACCCTCGCTGCAGCCCCTCCTTCTAACTGTAGCGTCATCTATAAATGAATCTCATTAGGCCAAATTGCCCGAAATTGTGTAAAACTCTACTTCCCAATTTTAGAAAATAGTAACCAAGGACATCAATGTACGTGACAAACCCGAATTGAAGAGTTGTTTTAAGTGCAATTCGGCTCTACTGTACAACATATGTTCATTTAAAGTTTCCTTGCTTCCCATCTTCTTTTCTAAGCAAGATAATCCAATTATGTAATTTGCCAGTCATTATTCTATTGGCAGCATCAATAGCACGTTTTGAGGTATTATGGGAAGGGATTACGGAAAAGCTTTACCAACGCTATCGATCTCGGCCTAAATGTACGCCAGCATTGCATATACTCAAACCATATCTACCTTCTGTTGATGCATGACGCAAATCTCCAAAATATTAAATACATGAATGTTGTATTAATCACAGGCTTAGAAGATGTAAGCACCAATTGATGTAAAACCCACAGCAGTATGTATGACACTGCACGACATGGCCGCATTTGATCACCGAATGGTTAATATATAGCAATCAATCATGTTCAATGATAACCGCTAGTGTTAAGCGATCAAGTTGTTCAAGATGTGTTTACGGAAGGTACCGGCGTGTGGCTTGCAAGAGTAATTAGTACGACTAATAGAAGAGAGTAAATATTCGTCAAACAACCTTGTAATTAGCGACAAGCCAATTAGAAGTCTGTTTTGATTACACGGCACAAATTACAGACATTTGTGAAGGTCAGGAATCAATAACAGACCGTCTTTCTGTTTGGTATAAATATAGGTTTTATCAAATAACCGCAAGTTGCAAAAGAGCAAGAGTAAAATGTCGTGTTTATCAGCCCTGGTATCGTCTTGTTATAAGCCAGACTTATTTTCTAGTACAACTGATGATGTGTTCGTAAGTGAAGGCTGGTAGCCGTGCTGTAGCCGTTTATTTATAAGCCTACTTATGCGACTGATACCCTTAAACACAGAATTACCTCAACAAGGGGGTGCATTGGGTGCAACGAATCGAGGACAAGCAATAACTCTGCAGATGAGTTCATTTATTGGCATTTTATTTTGCCCAGAAGAAATAATATAATTTTTGTCCATAGGGATCATCATTGACCGGCAACCCGCTATCTTGTAGGTATGCATGAACCTAAAAGGGAAACGATTTCGCTACCAGCTCAACAATAATCACGCCTCAATCATGCTAAGTCCCGTCAACGAGCCTGTCGCACCCCATGTTCATTGTCATTTTACCTTTCAAAACCTTCCGCCCCGACATTTGTCACCACAAAGGGTACTTTCAGCCTATTAGCAGCTTTGCTGTACCCAGAAGATGACTGATCATCAGCCTTTCGTCTTGGGCAAAGAAATCGCGAGCTCTGGTCGGAGCTCGTACTTGGATTATCCAATGCAACAGCCGCATTCGTTAAAAAGGAAGCCCATTCAATGGAAATATTCATGTGCCGACTCAAGTTCTCCGGTACGATGTACCTACGAGGAAATATGGATACAATTGCGATTAAAGGTTGTCGCTGATAGTTCTTTGTTGCTATAAGTATCAGCGATGGAGCACCGAGGGACAATTAATGAAACCTTTGATGGGCCACAATGATAATGTTACGCGACTAGTGATGGTTGTGATGGTATGTTTGGAGCCATGATAACGCTACCACAACGTCATAATATGTCATATTCATCGCAAAACGGTCAAAGTCCTTATGTTTCGGCTAGCCTTATTATCAACATTGTTGATGTAACAACCTCAAATGCAATACAGCATTTGTGGATTTGGTGGAGCACAATGATACTATCAATGTGACTGCCAATTTAACGTCTGTATTTGTCCCTCAGATCGTTTTAATGTGCGACGATGAGCAAAAATTTAATTGCACTTTCTGGGACAAATCTTGCTTGAAACCAAGAGTGTCAGTCTAAATCTCAGATAATATAAATAGGGCAGCTTTCTATTTTGCAGCAACGCTTGTGACTTACATATAGCGTATAAACAATGCTGCTCGACGTTGAGCTACGACGTCGTGATTTGCATGCATACAACACGCGTTACTTTAGCCACGTTTTATAATAGTTATACTCAAATGCTCTTTCATTTGCACATTTTATTTAGCATGTCGTAATTGAAGTTAGATGATAGTCTAATGTTGATAACATAGAAGGAAACCCAGTTGCTGAATGAGCATCTACTTTCTTACTGCAGTAAGTAACACTTACCCTTGTGCCAAGCCATTTTTACAGTAAGTTTCCCGCCCAGGAAATGATTTACGTCTCTTGCAGATTTAATTGGCGTAGCCCAGATTGTAATCACCACGGGTCATTGACATTACGCCCCGAGAGTCCCATGTGCACCATAATAGCGATCAACAGAGGCGGCTTTGGATGTATTTTGGGCCTCAATTATCCTTCTGCGAAAGCATTAGCGTAACCACAATAGGGTACTGTGGGCACATTTTGAATTTGATGGATGGTTGTCACTATATAGAGGTTATATTTTGCCCCACATCGTCACTTACAGTCTATTTATATAAATAACGATTTGAGAGCACAGCCCTGCTTTGGGTGTTCTATTGCGTTACAATTTTCTCATTGCATATATCATACCGCTCCCACTCATTCATATATGAATGAAGAAATATCTGGCGCGTAGCACACTTGAAGCTAGTATATGACAAACCTACACTCTGATTTAGTTCTGTAAAGGCGGATACCACTTGGGCAAATGAAAAGAATAATATCACCCAGAACTTAGGTAAGACTTACCTAGACATGGTTAAATTTTCATGATAAACCGCATAATGGAATATTGATGTCAGCTAACATTGTGAGTCATATTCTGTCTTTACATGATTGAACATCAAATGTTAGTCCTAGTACATTGTAACCAGATGTTTTTCACACCAATCCGTCTGCAGCCGATGCCGAAATCTTTTATTTTGCAATAAATAGGATAACTTGATAAAATTCGTGGTGTTTTCTTGTGTAATGTGCTGCCTCGGACTTTATACAAAGCAAGTCGGACATTCATAGTAATCTATAATAATTTATGTTACTAATGGTGCCAACTGAGATGATGTTTATAGCTGTAAATGATAGCCCCTGGTGTCACGATGCCAATGTTCTGATGTCATCACATGGTACACACGTTTTCGATGTGATGGCCGACATAAAGATTGTGCCGAGTTGTTAATGTGCCAATGCCTTCAAAGATAAACATAAATGCTTTGATGTTTGGAAAAAGCATTGCAAGTTTAACCCCTCTTATAGCCTACAGCATGGACATACGATTCGGCATAATTGTTAATATGTAAAATGAGCGAAAATAATTTTTTTTCATGGAAATGCAACCTTGTAACAAATGGATATTTCGATCTAGAAGTTATTTCCCTAGTCATTTGATATTCCCCTAAAGGTGGAGATTCTGATATGTATATCACCTCACAAATGTGGTTGGCAAAAGAAGTTTGCATCACATCTTCGCTAATGACTGTATATTTTTCATTTTTGCATGTGCTTACAAGGGTCTAGAGGAACTTAGGCCTTGAAAGGTAACGTTTCGGTGGATGTCCTCGTGTTGGTGCTCGAGAATTGGTTTTATCCTCTCATTTAACAGCAGCCATTAACTATCGCCACAATCACAGCTTAAGAGAATATGCGTAGAGTTGAAATTATTATAGCCAATGCAACCACAATGATCATTATTAGCTTTGACAGATCTTATCAATATGCTTTGAAGCGAATCAAATATATATATAATTGATAGTGTAGTGCTCTTTCAGCATTAAATCTCAAAACTAACTATTAGTCCTTGTGCTCTCGATGAATATGGTCTTAGCGCTGTCGCAATGATGCATAATCTCAAACAGCCTTCCATAATGAAAAATAATATTAAATATCCTTCCTTAATATGTACATTTGCGAATTATTCTTTGATGCATCACAGCCTCATCTCATAAGTGCAAAATGCAGAAATTGGCTCGATGGCCTAGAATAACAGTCTTTAATTGGGAGACGAACAGTCTAACGAAGCAATGTATCTGTGAACTGAAACCTTTCAGCAAGTATTCGAAAACTTTTAACTGGCAATCTTAGCCAAAACCAGTTTTCTATTACTTCGTATAAACTGTCGAATAACAGACATGAACGATGTACATGTTGATGGACAAAAGTGAAGAGAGACATGAATTAAGAAAAACTTACGTTGATACACATTCATGGGGACCGATATGGACATGCGACTAGATAGACGCCTCACAGAAAGTAACAATTTATGTTAACCATACTTAAAGAGGGCGAGATAGAAATAGACGATATAGAAATAGAAATAGACGAATATAAAGACCAACTTTATATAAAATAGACGTATATTAAGAGAGATATACCTAAACCTTACGGCTTGTGGTAAGACAAACATGGATATTGAAACCGATAAATACAGGTGTCCTCAACGATGTATCTGCAACGCGACACAATCAATGCATATTTACACATGTAATCTGATGGGTCAAACCCGGTTATGATTCTAGATTATGTTGGCCAATGAGAACTGTGCCCTTATCATCGATACTTCAGGCTAAACAATGCTGGCACTGATAAACATACACACTGTTGACATTTTCCATTACACGATACAGGCTATAACCAGATGGCCATCGAACTACATAGTGTGGATGACTTGACGCCCTTTATCATAGAGTACGGAGTCTAAGCCAAGGAGCAGCGCGTTATCGAGTAATCTGCTAACCACGGCATACCGTGTTCATCATGCATTATGACGTGCATACAAAAGTGACATTTTGGGCGCAGTGTTAGAGCCGAACGATATTTTTTTACACACATATAATGACCATCAAATCAGCAAATTCCCGGTGCTGATTTCATGCATAACAAAGGTGTAATTTTCTAAGCCAATTGTACAGAATTAGTGCATACATATATCCAGGCGGAATTTTTTATCCCAAGAGTCGAATATTGACGCAAAATATTTGTCATGTTTTATTCCTTATCTCTCTCATTCGCTTTAGATTGCAGTCAGACCAAGGTTGGGTATAATTAAAATCAATATATATTGTCTGCTATCATGGATTATATCAACATAACAGTACTTTGAAGCACTGACACACACACCCGTGTTATATTTAACGCTGTCTCTATAATATCATTGCCAGACGGAACTCTCTTTAGCGTCGTACAATGCATTGTGCCGTGTCCTCTAATAAATTCGATATAGGTTGCTTGATTGTCAAACATCACGCATGGTTATGTACTGCTGAAAACAGTCTAAAGAGACGTTCAGTCTCAAATATTCGTATAGCAGTCAGCTTATGTAACAGCTACCGACGGATTTGTTAGAAATAGCATGGATCAGTAGAATAGGTAGTGTATAATTATTCAGATGAATTCGCGGCTGCTTTCTTTTAACCAATAGGAAACACCCTCTTTTGTTGGCCATCGGTGCCCAATATTATATGACTATCTCTTTCAGGTTTTAATGAAAATTAGCGAATCAGAGGCAAGTGTCTCATTTATGGAGTTATTTGGTAGGCTAACATCTATATTGATAAACGAGATATCGTTGTGATTATCACGCCCGGATTGGAAATATGAAGATAGTCGGATTGAAAGCAGCGCAATAACGTTTATTAGCGAATCAGAGGCAGATGTCTCACTAATGGAGTTATTTTGTAGGCTAGCTTCCGTATTGACAAACGAGGTATAATTGTGCTAACAAAGCATGGATTGGAAGCATGAAGATGGTCGGATTAAAAACAGCGCAATAACGTGTATTCTCCACTACATTCCGACTTGATATTCAATTTCGTTCTTAAGTGCATATTCTTATGGATGCCTTGAACCTGCAGCCGTAACCGAATTAGGTTTCTATGGGATCGTACAGTATTTTGAGGTCGTAATTACGTGTCAAATTGAATCTCCACTCGAATAATCTCTGAAATATTTCAGGCTACATACACACAGATGCAACAGATATCAAGTGGAGCCAAAGACATACAGTCGTTTGTCCGGTTGTGATTGGATCGCTGAATACTGATCAATTATTCTGCCTCATGTGATAAGACTGGTTCGATATTGGTGTATTCTCTGAAAGGGTAACAGCGAATCAAGGTGAGATGTGAAGTTAAGATTCTTTACTATTTAGATGCCTGTATTAGCAGCAAACAGCAATCTGCCTTTTCGTTTTGGTCTTTTCTCCCCATATTCACGTGGCACTTGACAAAATGACGATAATTAGCTATCAGACGCCATTAAACGGTGACGCTGTGGGCGTCTCATCTGTATCGTTGACGTCATCGGTTGGTGTTGACGTTAGCGGTTGGATCTTCTAACGTTGATCGCCCAGGTCGACGTCCTTGATGCTGCAGTGCATATCAACTGGATTCGTTGTGGGCGACCGTGACAGGTGGGCGTCACATATGCAAGCAGAAGAGCAATATTTGTGTCAGGCAATGAATTATGTTCGTCATTCAACTCTGCTTTCTATCTCTTGATTGCAACACCATCAATGAAGGGAAAGCCGACGAGGGCATCACCTAGATTTCGGATAATCAACGAGAATTAATGAATGTCGGATAATGTCATATGAGCTGGCTCTTTACGTTTAATGGTTTGCATATGATACAGCATCACCAAGGTAAAATAACATTCATTGACCCGGAAACACATTTTGGTGTCCAAAATATTACATTCGTTTATGCGTAATTGTATCAACCAATATTCATTGCCTCTGCAGGTGCACAGCGACAACGAAAGCAGCGGTTAACATGGTTGAATATATTGCCGGTCATATCGATGGTATGTATGCCTATTTGCTCTTGACATTCAACACATTGCTAATGTACTCCTAGCATAAACTACTCCTGCAGTCTCGAAAATATATGCCATCCTATAAGAAACGAAATAACCCAATATTTGAAATCAATGGTGGCAATATTCCTCTCTAGCGATAATGTTATGGTCAACTTCGCCACGATAGCATTCCGTAATCGACGGATAGATCCGACAACTTGGCGTATTAATGAATGCAATCCATACGAGATATGGCCGCCAAGTCGTAATGGACGGTTGACAGTGAGGTATTGTGACAAATGGACTTCCAGCTATGGTGTCCAGTGATCAGCAGGTCAATGTTAACATGTTTTTATGCAGTGGGTCATCGCGGCCAGCACGACTTATTACTAACACAATCGACCCTGATGCAGACAACTAAGCTCCTGCTCCATGGCGTCTTCAGCACATCCGATAAAATCCTTTGGAACCTCTGGAATATACGAGACACGCTGGCGTCTGTTTTGGTACTTGAGGGTATGCATAAGTATTAAGCAAAGATAAGCATTACATGATTTTTCGTCGCCTTTGTAATCCGTTCTCACACGGTGTCTGGCTTGAAAATGCGCAATATCGCATGAGATGGCCTGCAAGAGGAGTAGTAACGCAATTACACGTCGTAACATGCCAGTGTAATTTTGCGGACCACCTTTAGTCTCCCACCCTTCTCTTCCACGCTCTCCTTTATTGTCTTTTTCTGTCTATCTGAATGTCTGAACCTCTCTCTCTGTCTTCCTCGCTATTGCTCTCTATCTGTCTCTGTCTCTGCCTATGTATCTGTCTCTGTCTCTTTCTCTTTCTCTTTCTCTCTCTCTCTCTCTCTCTCTCTCTCTCTCTCTCTCTCTCTCTCTCTCTCTCTCTCTCTCTCTCTCTCTCTCTCTCTCTCTCTCTCTCTCTCTCTCTCTCTCTCTCTCTCTCTCTCTCTCTCTCTCTCTCTCTCTCTCTCTAAATCCCCTCTTTCTCTCCCTCACCCAAATATACGAACTGTCAATACTTAGCAATCGGACTTTATAAGGTTTATCATACAGCAGTATACACACATTGGTCTTTATTATGCGTATAACATTACCAAAGTATCAAACATTTGTTTTCTAACATAAATAATGTGCTTGATGAGATGCACATTAAATATAGGTTTGCACTGTATAAAGTTCCTCAGCGATGGGTTTCATGTTAATATGATATGAATACAGTTTTGCCGGTGATGAATGAAGATGACGGCTACCACATGCGCGTGTTCAGATGTAAATCTTCTCTGCTTCCGTTTCCTGTCTAAAACCAGCAAATTAAACTCGTGTTATTATCGCTGCGTGATCCTCAGGCGTACCATAATGCCTATCTATTAACGTAAATTTGGATGTTCAATGAGGCGTTAAGCTGTGACATTATTATTGTACTCCCTGTTTTACCCAGTATGAAACGTGCGCATCCAAGGAGCGAGGTCCAGATGCGGGGTCTAATTGTGGTGGTTATGTTACGAGGTCAAGGAAAGAAGTCAACATCGGGGGTGAAGGAATAATAAAGGAGGTCAGGGTGTGAGGTCAAGGGCTGATTTAATATATTGAAATGTGATGTAAAGTTGCGAGATGATTGCACCATAGCTAGCCAGCGCTAAATATGGATGCGTTCATTCTCCATTCGGCTTCCCGTTATATGTTTGGGTGATGAGTCTGGGTCGGCCAGGTAAATTCTCTTTTTCCTCAAGGTAATGTGTCTAAGGAAATATGGAGAATCCCCATTTCCTACTGGCTATGTTTCTGAGCTATTATATAGAGATCTCAACATTTCCCCAGGTAATACTTTGTTTGAATATTCCACATATTATGGTTCTGATATTAGGAAAATAAGGAGGTTGGATGGGCCGCTTAAGCAAGAAGTATTTTGCGGTATATTTGGTCTGGTAAAACACGTCTGGAACATCATGGTGACATTTAAGCGTGCTATTACGTTGTAACTAGCTTGTCTGAGTAGTGGGGTACGCGATTGCTTCTTGCGGCTGAATGCGTTGTATAAATTCCCTGAAAAAAACCTGACATTAATGGAACGCTTCTGGGAAACTTCATCGCAAAATATTGTGAAAGTCATAAACTATAAGGAGTAGGATGATCGATGGAGAATGCCATTCATTATACGTCCCAGAGCACCATCTTACTGATGTTTTTTGCAATTGAGCAATTGTGAAGATTAAATCTGCCAAGCATTAGTTAATGGACCAAAGCGTCATATTGATCCATAATGTGCACTCGGGTCCACTAGTTATAAATAAGTAGCTGAGATCATGGAATGCTGTATGAGGTAATATGCTGGAGTCATTGTTACCAATATGATAAGATGAGCTGGAGGCTCCAATGCTCCTTAAATGCTCTAAGATAAGGTCGATTTGCCTATGTATGCTGAGTCAGATGTGAATTACAAGGTACGCTTAGGCCCGTAGGCTTTAGTTTAGGGACCACACTGTTCTTTTTAATATGGCTTACATGCGCATCACTTGATTCACAAATACGCAAATAGTAGCCATCGTTATAAAGCAATGTTGTTGATTCGGGCGCATATGCACCAGGATTACATGACATAATCCATTAAGTATTCATTGTAAATTATCCTTTTTAGTGTTAAATGGTATTACACTTCACATACACCCACTGATGCAAAGCAAGCAATGCAATCTAATGCTGATCGTCAAACTCTACTAACGATCTCCATTTGTGCCTGAATTCCTGTTAGTCGGGTAAAGTTGACACTTGAAAGTATCTATTATGGCACCTGGAGCTTGACGGAGACCGCTACGGTGTGAGGTCACACGATGTAGTTAGATTGACGTTCTTTTTCACAAAGCGAAGAGCTTAATTATCAGTGCATTAGTTGGTAGATCGTAGCCTCTGCTAAGGCGTATTACAGCGTCTAACCTGAAACAATGCGGCCGTGATATTGAAATGTATCAGCTCTTCGTGGAAGGATACAAAGCTTACACGTCCTGCCACATCAGCAAGCAGAGCAGCAATGTCCGTGATAGACGATTATTGTTGTCGTCATTGGCTGTTATTATGCAGCTCCTTGTTGCAATAAATGTCGACGAGGAGCACAGATTCAATACCTTGGCTATTGAATTAACCCCGTCACGTTGTTGTGAAGCCTATGGGCAGTTGTGTCGCTAGTTGGAGTCATGGCTTTTGTGTCGCGAGGTGGAGGCATGGCTCAACATTTTTGGCAATCTACTGAACATTGCATCTCGCGCTCACTGTGTTAAGTGCATACAAAAGTATATATATATATATATATATATATATATATATATATATATATATATATATATATATATATATATATATATATATATATATATATATATATATATATATATATATATATATATATATATACATATATATATATATATATATATATATATATATATATATATATATATATATATATATATATACATATATATATATAGATAGTTATGCACTACAGCCACATAGAGAAGGAAAAATTGTCCATACCCTATCAGTTTAAAGCTCAAGTCAGGACACAAACGCTGTTTCGTCGTCACGGTTGTTTTACCGAGCTTACTGATTCACCTGAAGTGTCTTTTTGTTAGCGCTTGGCACTGGATCCATATATCCACACGAATCACCACTTTTCCGACAAGATAAGATTCCGCATCTGGTCGGATACTAAAGATGAAATTGTTCCATGAACCTTGTTACGCTGAATTTATCCTCAGCTCTGGCCGGACCGATTGCCTTCGGTGCTGCAAACTACTAGTTCATCATGTTGACGGCTGAAAAGAGAGCTGGTTTTTGACACAAATCTAATCAGCTTCGTTTAACTTTACAGTGGACTTGTTTTGGCGAGTGCATTACTGATAGGTTCAATGTTCCAGTGCGTTCGAGCAACGTTATTATTACAGCATCAGTCACAATCAACATATACATGACTGCTCACAATTCTTCTGCAAGCAGCAGGGGAAACATCGGATTATGATGATATATGTATTTAAGTAGGGGATGAGGCTGCTGTCGCAAAGTTGCGTGCAAAGATGCATGGATTTGACTTGCTATGCTGGAGGCGAGGCTGCTTGGACCGATATGTAGAGTATTTATGGCAACCAGTCATGATGAACCAGCTGCTAATAGGCACTTAGTGGCATTGCTGGAAAAAAGAGAAACTACCTCATGAATCAGCCGAATCGGCATTTGCTTGCTGCATCTGCTCATGTTTCAGCGAAATACACACATGCTGAAACGATGTACGGCTTTACCACTCTTCAACATGATGCTGATCGCTCGAATATATTCTCGCCATTAAAATGATATTCATGCCTTGCCGAAATCTTTGAATAAACACAGCCACATTTATACGAGATTCGTCATCAACATCACAGTAGCCAGCAAGATTAGTCAAGTGTAATCAATGTTGGTGGCAACAATGATAAATGACGAGGCTTAGCAATCAATATCCCACCTCATCCATAATGCCAATTTCACAACCCTGCGCATAGAAGCAAGATTGGATGACGAAAATAGAATGTTGAGCGGCCTAAATTACTGGCTTCTAAGAAAGTGCGTGAAACAGAAAAAGAATACAATTAATCTCGGAGATGAAACCTTAGAGCAGATACATGTGAAATTAATTTCTGAATGGGAGCAAGTTTAGAATAAAAAACCGGTCGTACTAGTACCGCCAACCACGCTTGCTCAGACCTATTTCTGTCGGAGGCAGTATAAGCTTTTTGTTGTCCATCAAAATTAGATGTTGTTTTTATGCGATTGACATTACGTCATTTGCCGTTGAGTTAAGCGTTAGCTCAGAAAGCATAGCTCGTTTGTCTATCTATCTGAATCCTCATTGCATTAAGATGATGGCGTGGCTTTGGGAATATTTCGAAATTGCCCTGCAAAATTCGCTACCGTACAAATTAGGCATCGTCACATCGTGTATTCACAATCGTCCACTGCGAGGCATTGATTAGATAGCTATCGCTGTTGTAATAGTTTTTAGCCACCCAGACCAGAACAAAGTTGCTATTCGTTTGGTAGATACGTTAGCCACGTCAGCATCACAATGATGGTGTTGAATATTTGCAAATGTCATTCAGTTTTGTTCACTGTCACATCATGATTTTACATTCATCCGCTACCCCCAACTCCTTATGGTACAGGGGAAAAGATGGTCATGTTGTCAAAAGCCCAGGCCATTTAGCTTCATGCAAGCAGCATGGTTTTAGCTATCCATTACAAATGTCATCCAGAACGGCAAAATGCTTCTTCGTCGACTTTCGCCTATAGCCTACACTCAAAACATGAATTAACCCAGTAGGATTCCTCTTCCCCACTTTGCAGTATCCTCACCAGGTCCAGCGACACATATCTGGTAGACGCAGGGTCACTTTCGTTATTTTCTATACACATTGCGTCTGTCTATCAAAAACAAATATGTCAAAAACGTCTTTCTTCTTGTATGACTGTTTTCAACCTAGCAGCACTCTTGAAATGTCATTGGGTGTCATGTGTTAAAATAATTCAGTAAACACACAAAGGAGGGCCCGCACAACACCTCAGTCAAAGATGCAGGTTATATTATTGACAAAACTGATCACCGGAGGGTGACGAAAATACCAAGTGTTTTGATGTGACAGCTCGCATTTATTTGATAGCTGCCCATGGCTTAGAGGGATGGTAGGGGGACAAAATACAGTGTTATGTGCGATAAAACTCGGTTGGAGTCAAGTATCATATTTTTTGAACGGCATTTGACCATAGATCATCAGTAATTGTTGTTTTTAAACTTTTCAAGACCATTGATACTAATGCCCGCTTCTCGTATTAAGAACACTGAATCGAAATCACTATGAAACAAATCCTGCAAATTTTGTTTATCATTGTATTATAATGAACCATAGCCAGGTGAAGTAATTACGCATGCGCATTTCCATATATTTCTGGTAACAGCGCCAACACTCCGTTCGTTATCAGCTTTAGATGTCTACAACTATCTGTCACGTGACAAACTTTTCTAGAAACATACGTATCGTCAATAATCAGCAATCAGACTTTATAAGGCCGATGATGCAGCAGTAAACACACAATTGTCTCGATTATGCGGATATCGTCACCAGAAGTAGTAAGATGTCGGCCAATAATTGTTTTCCAACATAAGTGCTGTGGTTTTTTTTATGAAATGCACATTAAATCTAGGTTGGCATTTCTTGAGGTTAAAATTATGAAATGTTATGTCAAGAGGAGAGGTCATTAGGGGTTTATGGTTCGAAAGTTCGACAGTACTGCGTAGGGTCTATTCCAGGTAACGTGTCAGGGTCTAACAGGTAATTTCTCGAATCCTCAATACTGATCTTCTGTATAGCGCACCCTAATGTCCCCCATGTAATGCTTTGATATATGGATGTGGTAATGCCAATGACGTCATTTTAGCCCAGAAGGTGGAAGAGTAACGTCTTCTTTGGTCGTCCTCGCATGCTGGCTTCATCCTTTCGTTTAGCAGTATCCATTGATTATCGCCGAAATAATAACATTGCGGAACATTCGAAGTATTTATAGTAATTATTGCTGATGCAACCACAATGACTAATCATCTGCTCAGATATATCTGATCCATACTTAATAACTCAAATTGGATTTGTTTTATTAACACAATTAGTTTTGTATTGCTTTTTCGGCAGTAAATCTTCGAATTAACCTTTGGTCCATGTGAATTGTTCTGAATATGGTCTCCGAGTTAGCGCATTGATGCGCAATCGATGACAAAGAGCTCGGCGTGCCTTCCGAATATAAGAGCAAATTGACATCCATCATAGAACTAATTTTAGCCCTCACAGTAAAGCAAGTTCTATAAAATGCAATATATACCTTTTGTGCGACGTATTGTGATAAAACGATCGTATATCATGGCCTCATTGGGGCGTTAAAAGACTCAGATTGCTAATTTGCCTAGAATGAAAGCCTTTCTGCTGCTAGTCAGAAACCAATGTATCTTTGAGATGAGAACTTTGTGAGAGAGACATCGAGGTAAAGATCGACATAAAAAAAACCATCGTAATATTATATAAACTTTCATGGAGTTGCAATAATTGAACATGAAGACAGGCGCACCTGTGAGACAAGCATGAGAACAGAAACTGATAAAGACAGACCTACCCAAAGATATACCTGCATGGAGATGCACGCAATTATATAGCACATATGTAAACTGTTTATCCCTTGGTCAAAACTAAAATTATTCTTCCCTGCTAGTTGGCCCGACCTGGTGACGCCTGTGGTGTTATTTGGCCAATGAGAAAAGTACGGCGATCTTGTGACTCTACCGTAGTGATGTCATTGATAATCTCGGCTACACAATACCATCACTAGGTGGCGATTCAGGCACCTATTTGATTAAAACATGTTCAAATTAACATAGTGTGAATGACCGGACCCTCCAACTTACGGTTGCATGAAACGGGGTTTATGCAGATTACTGACAAAATGGCATGGCTAAGTATTTCCGTACTTGCAAACTGCTGTATAAATGGAGTCAAAGATGTTATGAAGATGTTTGAATATGTTTTAATGTCAAATGCCGGATTAAAAAATACCCGAACAGCAGCAATCGTTATCAAGCAATGTAGATGATTCCGACCCGTCGGCATTAGGTTTGCTGAGCAGAATCCATTAAGCAAGGACTGAAATAACCGACGCATTATAGAAATGCTCATTGTAAGACTTCTCTGTCTGTGTTGAATGATAGTGCTTAATTTAATGCTCATCATTAAAACTGCACTTAATAACTGTTTAGTCTGAGTTCCTGAGAGTTAGACAAACATTTAGTAGTAACAACTTAGCAGTGCAGTTTAATGTCTCAGTGATCATGTGCTTAGTTGTTCAAATGCTTATTCGCATTCACGGCGGACGTGCAATAAGACATGCAATAACACCCCAGATAAATTATCGTCATTGGTGCGATACATCAGATAAATAGATCTCTTTCACCATCCTTTTTGCATCTTGCTTAATAATCATACGGTGAGGAAAGGATGATGTTGATGATAACGATTATGACGATTATGATGATGATGATGATGATGATGATGATGATGATGATGATGATGATGATGATGATGATGATGATGATGATGTTACAGTATTTTAACAGGACGGTTGTTGTTGTTCGACGTTATAATGGATCAAATTAGGTAACATCTAGCCATTTTTCTCTGGCTATATCCTCATGCAGCTGCATATTTAGAACAATGATTTATTCTTAGCTGGGTCCCTAAGCATATCCAGAGGACTCAATGGGTCAATTTAAAATGTCGGATATCATTTCGAATACTAAAACAGTATTTTATAATTCTAGACAGAAATAGTACAATAGTGAAAATGCTCCGGCCGCCGTCGTGTGAACTATTTTTTTGATAATGGTTCAATACTGATTTAAATGGTGCAATCCGTATCAAAATATTGGCAACGATGACTCGATAATTTCCATGCAATTCTGTTCAATGTAACATCTATAGATTGCCATGCTCGTTGACGGTTATATACCGATCGATGCACGACGTTTATCCATATCAACACTTTCAAAACAATACCGGCTCTGAGTTTGATTGCAGTGTGCTTCAGTGTTTAAAAACGGCTCACTATATAGAAAAGACGGCACACGCTTCACATCCTCAACTGCGTGAACAAAACAGTAATTGAATGTATCTCCTGTGTTGTTAAATTGCATAACATGTCTGGGACATCTAAGCGACATTGAGGCCTGCTATTACCCTCTGACTAGTTTATCTATGTGGTGGGATGCGTGATTGCTTCTTTGAGCTGAATGCTTTGCGTTAGTTCCCTAAAGTCGGGTAAACTTGACATTAATGGAAAGCATTAAAGCAAATTTCTCGTTAAATTTTGTGGAAGCCCAAACACTCTCAGGGTAGGAAGATCGATGGAGATTGCCATTCATTAGATGTCAAATAGGACCTTGCGATTGATGTTTATTGCAATGAGACAGGGACGAATTGCGAAGATTACATGTGCTAAGAATGAGTTAATGCCTAAGTGCACGGGATTACGCGGTGACTGCTCACTACCAAGTAATGGGGAATACAACAGTGTTCATGACAGCAGAATGCAATTGCACAGCATCACACAATTCATTGACTACACTGAATTGACAGATATCTCGAGGCACAAGTCAGCAGGTTAACATGCCACTATACATACCGTGGCATTTGCAGTGTGCAATTGTATGTATAGTCAGTGAACCTAAACCTATGTGAATGATAGTTGATATAGATAGGCTACCGCCCGCAGGCTTTAGTCCAGTAATCAGGCTTTTTTACATGTTTGACATATAAACCACTTGATTAGCACATACCCAAGCAACAGCCATCGTTATATAGCAATATAGATGATTACGACATATCGGCATCGGGATTACAGCGCATAGTTCATTGAACAACGACTGATAAAGGACGTATTATAGAAGTGTTCATTGTAAAACATCCTCGTTTGCATTAAATGGTATTGCTCTCGGGAGACATCGACGAGTTCGAAGCATGCCATGAAATCCAATGCTGAACAATAAAACTGCACAAACGATTGCTAGTTTTTTCTGAATTCCTGTTAATCGGTTAAACCTGACATTTACTGAATACATTAAGTTTAATTTCTAGAATTTTTGTAGGAGCCATCAAGGGGCAAAAAAAGGACCGGTGCTCGAAGTAGGCCGCCATGAAGTGACGTCACACGATGCAATTACACCGACGCACTTTACCACAAAACACAGAGACAGCATTATTGTCAGGATTAGCATTGCAACGCATTAGTGGATTGATACTAGCGCCTGCCTATACGTTGCATGCTGATCTATCATGCAATAAGCACACTAGAATCCATTTGTCATGGATAAGTTCCTCACATCCTGGCAGCTGTATAAGGGTAGGCACATCCTCATCCTGCTGAAACTCGGGAAATATGGCAGCTGCGTAAGCTAATGAGAATAATGCTCATAGAACGTAAAACGATCAAACGATGACACGTTTCATAAACGGTAGATTCGCTGTGACATTAAATTTCAAGTGGACGGAAAAACAAACAATAGCATTTGAGCTACATATTCATTGAGTACAAGGTTAACTACCAACATCAGAGTTCTTTTTTTTATGAATGGGAGCGTGTTAACGTTGGTTTGGCTGTGAAGGAAAGGTAATCAGCAGCGACAGCAAGACCCGTATGTTCAAGCGGGTAACCATATTCAAGCGGTAATAAACATGCGGTCATCATTTTTGTTGATGGAATCGAAACATTGTTACCATCTAATAAAGTTGGTATATGTTATTGAACATGCGTATTGACACGTAATGATGAGCAGTTGACCTCCATTTATCAATATGAACCGGAATTTCTTCTATACATACCAACAGCTCGCCATCTCGGATACACACTGCACATTCAGGCTATGAAATATGTCAATTTAGCCTGTTTGTTTGGTGAGTGGCATATTTTGTAGATTTTGGATTATGTCAAGTCATTTCAGGACATTGTCCATTTTAATCGATGATTCATCGCTTGTATGAAGCCTCGCTCCTAAATTGTTAATATTCTTTCTAATTACTTCCATTTAGCAACAATGGCTGCATGCGATGATAAATCCTGTACATTGTTTACCTATGTGCATAAATTTCTACCTGCTTCAATTACTTAATCATCTGTTCATCAGCGCCCCGTCAATGCAATGTACCATTTTTGCTGCTAGGGAGCAACGGTCTATGACCATCACACATTTTGAAGAAGTGAATGATTAGGGATAACCACTTAGTCGCAATTGTACCATCATCTCCATCATTGGTGCTGGCTACACACAAGTGCACGTGGTTATTGATGTAATGCGTTGCCCGAATTTACAATGTGCTATATGCAGAATGTGCGATCGATGGCTGGCAGATTTTCACGTGTTCGTGTCTGGTTTAGGCGAGAGTCAGCCCTCGGCCATTCATCATTCATATTAATTCACCGCCTCAGACCTTCAAGCTTCTGAAAGTATGAGCCACCACATGCCACTATGTCTATGTAACCTGTTGACATATTTGGCAAAGCAGAGGACAGTCAATTCCTTTCATCAATAGTGACTTCATTTTTATAAAAGACAATGAGTTCCTAATGTTCCGTGCTAGAAGGGTGGTTCAACATTTATTCGTGCATCATATATTTATAGATTATTTTAAAATAGGATGGTCGCTTGTAATTTGTTTGAAAGGGGTGCCACCCCATGACGTCAGCCTTCAACTGAAGGGTACATGGTGTGAAGAGCATAACTGCTTCGATAGATATTCCTCTTTTCATGCTTCTATAGACAACGTGACAGTGTTATCACAAGACCGATTGAATTAAAGTTTGTTTTGACGAAATAATATATTTATGGACAATTTGTAACTCTAATAATGTGCAGGCTTCGTGCGTCACGATGTATTTTGTACATGAACCGCCAATTTCCCCAGAGGCTTTTAACGAGTAGCTGTAGAAAGATTCTACCAATTACAATAATGCCATAAGTCATTTTATTGATAAAGATATTTAGTTGACTAATCATGCCAAGGTGGCAAACTGGCAAGCGATAGGGATTGAGATGAGACAGAAAGCTGGGCTTTCGCCGAATTCATTCCTTCCAGATTTAGTAATAATTTAAATGTCAGCTAACGTTAAATTAGTCGTCACGTAACTGGCGGCCTTGACATCTGGAAACACCAACATGTGGACATGTTAGACATTACGCAGGTCAATATGCGCTTGATCATTGTCAACCAATGCTCCAGCGCATATCACAAGATAGGGTAAGACTGAATAGTGATGGAATAACATTTTAACCCTTCATGGCTTCAGAATACTGACTAAATGTCGACCGATGACACAAGATGTCGCCTAATGAAAACGTAGTTCTGATAATTAAGATGTTCATCACTGGGCGAAGTCCCTATTGATAACGAGGATGTCGATTTAAGATTAGAATATGGACTAATTGCTAAATCATCTACCAATTACATTAATGTCAGCTGTTAACATAGACGTCAACTGATTATTAAAATGTCGTCATGGCTGGAGTGGCGGCGATAATGCAGGTTATGATTAGTCTGCGAGCCACCCTACGAATCGCAGCCGAGACCAACATCTTATTATGAAAGACAGGCGACCAATTATTGATGATTGTTTGGGTTAGTTGAACCGACAAGGGAAGTTTGAAAACCTAAGTGATTGTTTTGAATTGAACTTCTTTATATCTTTGTATGTTGCTGCTGTATGTAACGTTTGAGGGAATATAACATATGGCGACAAAATGATTAATGATGTCACGAAATATATCACAATTACAGTCATGTCTGATGTGTTCCACAAGTCCCAAGTGGATTCTATATGGGACGTAAAGTGGCGTAAATGTGGTATTTATTGTAAGAGAAGCCCATGTATATCCCAGGATGTATGGTTTGACAACCTTGCCGGTATGGCATTAACTGATGCAATTATGACTAACAGTTACCACTTTCAAGTACTATTACTATTAGCAAAGGAACACTGACGACCACTAGATCACAATTGTGTCGATTGTGGGTTCCTATTATGGTTACGTCAAACGACTCTCGGTGCTCGCTCAGGTGTGTTTTAAGATGTGTTGTAGCTTCCATTAGCTCAATATATACATCCTGTCACACTGTCTGAACGTATTATGAGGAAACTGTAAATATGATTCAGTTAATAGTGGACAGTTAGTTGCCTCTGAAAAGTGACTGTTCAATACGGACCACTCCTATCATGAACCTGTTTTTGTAACTGAGCCACTGTATAATTATGCACCATGAATTCAATTCTTCTTTGTTCTGAATGCGTTATGCACGCCAATACACTTTAGTACAATAATCATAAATACAAACAGATTTGGTGAGAGAAGGTCATTCATGGGAACGAACATCGTCCTCAAATGTTCACTTTGTGTGAATTATTACGTTTGACGTAACTCGTTCAAACACATAATATCAAATAAGTAACGGAACCTATAGATCAATCAGATCAAGTTATCGAGACTGTTAATCTAATTGTATGTTTAGAGTTCAATATAATCCATTTTGCAAATGCACCTCAACCTCCATACGGGTGCTACCTGCATGCTACGCGATATTCGGCCTGCGATGTTTCCACTGTTTGCAATAAGGAGCCAGAATTAGAGGAAGGTTGTTTTGCCCTCGCTTTGGTGTTGTCTGATTAATGTAAGTGCTGTCGTGGAACTATTCATACATAGCTTCATGGGCTACTCAGCTAGCCGGAGAGAAGGCATTGGGTGGGGTAGTTACGTTAGGTGGTTCTGTCACGTCGCAGCAAACCTGCTTCTTCAAGTATATGGCTGCATCATCTCCGGTAAATCGGATGCCAGTAGTCGTTGTAAATTAGCAATATATGCATATGAATATATCAGTGCCAGCTTGATGGATCCCATCCAGGTTGGCGAATGTTGTGCAGCACACACATACGTCTCGACTCGCGATATGTAATGCAAGATGCACGAATGGTAGCTAGGCAATTCATCCATTGCGTTCATTTTGAGGGATGATGAAGGAAACAACCAATCGCAACATTGCATTCCTATTTGATGTTAATCCAATCTAATTGTAAGAGGTTAAAAAATGAATTGCTGCACAAACTACGATAATCATAAACTCGTGCTGCAGCTAAATGCACAACCATATTACCCTCCCTCTTGGATCGTCCCTGGCGGTAGGTTGGGCAGACGAACGTCTCATTTTGGTAGCACCTGCAGATGTCATCAATTGGTGATGCTGTACTTATTTATTCAGACAAACATCCTGCGATATAATTGCTGATTCCCCGCGCTGAGGTCATCGATAGGGGGCCATTTTCTACGATACCTTTTGCCGAACATTGTCATAGAGTGATACATATTCATTCCTAAGTAATATATCAGACTCTCCTGTGGCAATTAATTCAAAAGCCTTTGGTTAATGCGAGATATTTGTCATGTTTCATTTCTATGTAGAAAGATCATCCTCTTGCCGACATAAATGGCGCCATATAGTGTTCGCTATCGTGCAGTAAAAACAATATGAGTTTACTTCGAGACCGACCCTCGTTTACCACACTCATAAGATGCGAGTATCAACTCTGTCCTCGGGTAGCAAACGGCATGGAAGCATTATGATATATATGCCAGGTAATAAATAAATTCCACGGTCGTATATTATCCTAAATGCTTCAAACGCATAAACACCTCAATAATTGATGTTTTCTGCGATTGATATATTCAATTAAATGATGTTATTTATATATATATATATATATATATATATATATATATATATATATATATATATATATATATATATATATATATATATATATATATATATATATATATATTAGCACGACCGCGACCTTTAGTGGACATTTTCGCCACCATAAGGTCCACGAAAAGGTATACCAGTATGTCCACATAATGTCAACGCACATTTTCTTACAAAACAATTATAAATATTTCGGTTGGGCCATTCGAATATGGTAGTCTCGTCTTAGTGACGCACTAAGATTATCTTTCACGGGTGATTTCTTTGGATTTTGAATATATATATATATATATATATAGATATATATATATATATAGATATATATATATATAGAGATATATATATATATATATATAGATATATATATATAGGGAGATACATATATAGAATATATAGAGAGACATATATACAGGGATAGATAGCTAGACAGATATATAGATATATAAAAAGATATATATATATATATATTTATTATACATGAGATGTAAACATATATAGATATGTATATAATTATATATATATATTTACATATATATATAAATAAAGAGATATAGATACATATATATACATTTATATATATCTATACATATATAGATAAACATATATATATATTTATACATATATGTAAACGTATATATATATATATATATATCTTATATATATATTTACATATATATGTATCTATATATATATATATATATATCTATATATATATATATATATATATATATATCTCTATATCTCTCTATATATATATCTCTATATATATCTCTATATCTCTCTATATATATCTCTCTATATATATGTACGCTGCTTTGACAGGTGTTCTTCGCTCGTGCCCAGTGATTTATTTATGCCAGATGTTATATGCATAGTTACATTGAAAAGAGCTTGAAACATCTGCATTAGGCGTCAACATTTTATCGTAATCTACTGCCCGTATCCTGCGGCCGGGGGCTTGAGGAACTTACCTAGTGAGATTGTATAGTTATGAATATTGTCTTTTTATCTTTGAGGCGGCATAAGCGATTTGCGAATCATAATCAAAACGGTTGTAGATAAGTCTAGTCAGTCTTATCAAGACTATGAAAGGACTAACAATTGATATCTAACTGTTAAATTCTACAATTTGTGTTTGAATACGCGTCACGTATTAAATGTTAATTCCCTTAGTGTGCTAATGCATTGGAGTGTAATTGATGTACTATTAGCCTGCAACTATTAAGATGTACCATTAGCCTACTAGTTCTCACATTGACAACTGAACCGCCAGTTCCCAAATGTTACTTAACCTTGCCTTTCCTGCAGAAGTGCCGTAATTGTTGCCAGTCCCCTGAAATGCAATTAGCCTGCGTATTCCCAGATGTGCAATCAGCCGGCTAATCCGAAGACGTACCATTAGCTTGTCATTAGCGCAATGGTCGTCCAAAGTCCAATACCAAATTTCGCGTCCGCATGCACTTTCCTTCCATTTAAAATATGTGGTGCAGTTTCAAATCCATTATGATATACACGTTATAAATGCTCTTTTAGGTCGACTCTCAGGAAATTGGCCAAATTCTAACGCTTGCAACGAAGAATGGAATCCTGTCTTGTCGCCAGCATACCGCGCACAATTATGCGTAGGTCGGTAAAAGTCTACCATTAAATGTTTCTATAGGTAGGAATTCGTGGAAGAATTGCTCTTATGCCCCTTAAAGCGATGTCCGTCTGTGATAATACTTGGCAGTTTCGTCTTATGGCTACACATAGCATATGTGTAAAACTTATCTCATTATAAAGGTCGAAAGCGTGAGGTTTTCTATGGAAATGCAGATAACATTGCGAGGGTTCTGAGATAAATATGTTGTCACTCGACGGGAGCTCCCTGTAGGAGGCAATAGTTCCATGTTTGATAGACCTCTTACTCGACTCTACCCTGGGGCAACCCAACGCGACACGGGCAGAACAAAAATAATACCACGAGGAATATATTGCCACCAAATTTGTGCGCGCGTAAGCTTTATTGAAGACAAATAACTCAATTCAATGAGCTTTAATTGCCTGAAATTCGTCTGCATGAAAATCTTCCGTATGTCTATAGAAAGGAACACAGAAGATCACGTGTTTTAAGATGTTAGCGGTAGTCAGAGAAATAAAGGGGCGGGCAGAGTGAGTCGAATCATGTATCCTCAGCATATCTAGTGCAAACAATCGTCCATGCGTTCGGATACAATTTTGTTGTCCTTAAACAAAGCCATTTTGTAGCTTCAGCAAAATAAATCACTCGCACCTCGGCCGCCGGATAATATATGTTGCAATAAACATCAGCGCATTTTTCTGCGAGCTGGCTGCTAGCTACAACTGCCAGCGTAAATGTACATGCACTTTTCTTAAGATGCTGTGGGCGAGATCGTCACGACAAGTTAGTGGTCTCAAGAGGGCCATTGCGTGGGCCATCCATCATCCCGGTTCTGTCAAGGTGATCCATTAAGTCACTTTGAGCCATAGTTGGAAAGGCATGAGGCACGATGTTTAAAAATACAAATACAGAATTTGGGATTGATGATTTTATCCCGCGTATACGCACATTATGGAATGACGCCCTCTAAATCTAAATCCGACCCGATTGTATATTGAGACATCTTCTACGAGGCTTATGTCACATATTCAATTGGTTTTGAAGACTATAAGCAAGCATTAAGACACTATGCTCGCTGCTATTTCATATGAGTTCCAGAGCGAGTATCACAAGTCGCCATGCATACTCACATCACTCGTCCCTGACCTGTCAATACTCTAACGAACTCCTTTATGATATGAGGTTCGTCATTAACTCATTTCACGAGTTTGTAAAATAGACGGCATGACTAGATTGTGATCAATGCTGGTCGCAAAAATGCGATTAACGACCCTTGCTAGTGAAAGATCCCCCAACTGCCATAACTTCATGTTTTCAACCCAATCCATCAACGGAAGAGGAGAACAAGAAGATTGCCTATCGGCCTAGAAAACAGGCTTTTGAGAAGTAATATGAAACCTTATAATTGCACTCTTTGAAATTTTATGTGGAAATCATTGTCAGTTGTTGTTACCTCTAAGATCAGAACTACTATCAAAGAGGTCATCAAAGCCAGTCGTCACAAGGTGAAGATAACGCGAACTGGTTATTGGATGCAACATAGGTTATGCTCATGCAGGTCAAAGTTTGGTCATTCTTGATACATTCTGGAGTTGTTCTGCTGTCAATCTACGATTTCGGAAAGGAAGCCATTATCTGTCTCTATTAAACTGAAATCCTCTTTACAGACGATTGAAGCGAGGATGATGCCATGGTTAAAAATATTCAAGGGGATTCAAGGTTTACTACTGCCGAAAAAATAGGATTTCGTCAACCTCTGATCACTTGTTTGTGTAATAATGAGACCAATGCTGAAGCGGTCGATAATCATGGACCATTTAATAAGGGTAAGGGTTTCTCAACCCGAGCGCGATAATTCCAAGTACCTAATGATGCTGATGTGCTTGGTCTCTGTCAATGACTGATAATGGAACCATTAATATGCGGTACGTGCCAAAGTCAATTGCCTCTTTGTATAACCGTGGTCTGTGTTCCGCGTCTAGTAATGCACGATGCGCAGTGGACGCTGCTCTTAGCGGACTTTACTATGGTCAGATGATGGCTGTAGTATCACGCTGCTGTTGGCTTAGCGTACGACCCACTTCTCTTCAGCCAGCAATTACGAAGAGGATCACATCAGTTGAATTCCGCGGCTAAGATTAATCCAAAAATTGCATATCGAATAATACTGGAATTAAATATTAGTCTATGCATTGTGGTCAGCTTTCATGCAATTACGCTCACGCCCATATCATCAGAAAACTAAAACGTCCCGACGGGATCGTTCTGGGCGCCTGCGTGCATTGATTACTACTTTAACATGCTCATACGGGGTATAAACGTCTACAGGATACAAGGCGTCAATCAAAAGAATATCGCACACATTTGCCCTCGGTGTTAGACATATATGTAAAACGACATAGATTATGACAGACACACTTTGATATATGTTTATAGTGATAGACGGCAGACGTATGTTGTTGTATTAATTTGTTTTAATATTTATTATTATATTTACTTGTCAACAGTTTCTTTCCCGTTTCGATCTTCAACATAAAATTCTTCAATATCATTCCCCATTCATTAATCCTTTCACACTCTGTAAGTTGTACAGCCAGCCAGCGGTATACTGCTGTATGTTTTCAAGCACTTTTAATAATTATTTTCAAAGGAACTTACATGCATTATCTCACTAGGCCGTACATCTTCATTTCTGCACATTAAGTATTCGTTTGATGTTCAATTATGAACAATTGTAAATATTAAAAAAAGTAAAAATAATAATAGGTAATCAAACAGATAAATACAACGATTAGATACATATGATCTATCAAATAAATTAAAAAGTCGTGCAAAATTCTACCGCAATTTTTTCGCAAACCATTCTCAAATCATTCCTATTGTCATACTTATGTCAAGAAAAAAAAACATTCAACGTACGGTATCACATAGGTTTTTAAATTATGTATGAAAGTTAAATATTCATCTAACTTAAAGGTGGGGGAGATGTTATAATTAGTTTTACTCAATTATACCCTCTCTACCTTTAAGCTTCTTGCCCGCCAGTTACCCGTCAGCCTGTCAGCCAATAGCATTCACAGATGTAGGGGTGGGGGAGGGTGGGGGGGGGGTGTTCAGCTTCCAAAAGTAACGGGATATAAGGGAGTGAGTGAAGACACGCTCACGACAGCGCAAGATCACCAGCATTAAATCGAAGACATCTCTTTCTTCATTAACTATCATCCTTTTCAGTCACTTTGATATATAAATAAGTTATTCTGTCAGTAGTAGACAAGAGTATATTTCTCCACTTTCGGCCCTACAACGTCGTTTGGGTCCCCATTCATCAAACATTCAAAGTCGACATAGCCAGACTCGACACGTGCATGAAGATCGATACAAATGAAGATGCGCCTATGCAAATATAAATAGAGCAACAATATACCTTTGAAGCCCTACAAGCTGATGTCACTAATCGTATCTGACACCTGCTATAGATTGAGAGGAACATGACATCATATGTGGGTGATTCTACGTGCTCATGCCACAATATGCTGATGTACGTTACATAATTGGTGATGACACACTGCATAAATAATGCAAGCGTACAAAACATAAAGCTAGAGTAATCAATACAAGGTAATGGATCGCACGGTTCTTTTTTATGACTGAATGCTTAGCATATATTTCTGGTTAATCAATCATTATTCTAAATTCTAAACGCAGTGATGTGAAAATCATTAAGGGACAGACGGCTGAACCACATCACATAGCCCAGTTTGACCGATGCTACTTGTCACAAAATAAAGAAACTGTGTTTATATAAAAAGAGGTAAGCTGATCGAAAGAAGCGTATGTTTATGCGTTAATTAATGGTGAATCATATAATACTACAATCAGTTGTTGGGAACGCAGCAGCTGTCAGGGCTATACATGGATGTTTGTTATCTACCTTGCTTATCAATTGTGGTATACTTCCATATACTTTGGAGGTATAATCACCACTAATCGTAGGTCTACAGATGCTATAACAAGGTCAACGCCCACAATAGAGTTATGGTCACCAGCGATTTGTTTTTTCACGCACTACGCACTCTTCGTATCATACCCCGTCATCATTGTGGCGTAGGATGCATACATTCAACTCTCTGGTTTTCTCCAACAGCACAAGCAATGTTATCCAAGAGATAGAGGCTTCCCTTTTGAGCAGAAGAAATAACAGGCGTGCAATGAAATTTGAAAGCTTGTGCGTGACATAGCTTCATTAGTGTAACGCAACGTCTCTTTCCGTGGTGAACACCCACTCGCCTTTTTCAACAACCAAATTTGATTTGAGAGGTAACAGAGTAACACAACGAACACTGTTCTCAGCTGACTTCATTATGCCTTATGTTACTTATCCCTCGGCTACCTGCTTTACGGATGTCAAAAGGTAATCCCCATAACTGGTGCGGCCTAGCCGCTTACTGCAATCTTAGCACCATCAACTTAGTTAACCGGAATTTTGCTTGGGGTTCACTATTAGAATGAAGTGATGCAATTATATGCACATGAAAGTGTCGATGTCAAAGGTCACCAATTCATGGGTAGACATTTTTGTGATTTACATAGTTAAATGTGACAATAATAACACACATCGATTCGTTTAATTAAGATTATCTATGCCATTTACCACGTTATAATTATATGAGTGAACTAATCACATTCGACATTACAACCTGACTTTGCCTTGGATATTGGCAGTTTTAGCGTTATCTAGCCTCATCTTATAACCTATCGGTATCTTTATATATCCGACCAATAGAGTTCTGTTAATAATGTAGAAACGATAGTGTCTAACTATTGCAAGTGTACACTTTGTTATTAATTTTTTTTCACAAATCATTGATGGCAGTAAAGCGATGCCTATCGGTCAATTATTTGGACGTTTGTCCAGACTAAGCATTACTGCCGATTGATACAGCATATGCCATGTCGAAACCAGCCAATGGTACATGATATAATGTACTAGTGTTGGATATATTATTAACTTATTATTTCACAAAGATGTTATTTAATCTCACGATGATTCTGGTAAACATAGAGACATATATCACAGCCTCCTCATCATGATACAGTGGTGCCGTATCAGAAATAGTTACAGTTCCAGCGTGCTATTCGGTTTGTTTATCAGATAGCATAGTCACATGGTACAGTTAAGTAGATCAACTGTCTTGCTTGTCGAGAAATGTCTACTAAATCAGCAACATGTCATCTTAAATGAGTCACGTGCCTATGACATCACTTGGCATACAGTTTGTAGCTATTCCCAAGCTACTCGCGAGGGGAAGAGTATTTCTTTACTGTAGAAAACATCACGTGAGGTTATACATGATGTGAACTAGTAAATTGTACATTATGATTGCGGGATTGGGCTATCACTTGTAGCTTTGTGTATCATCTTGTATTACTTGCCTTGACCGACACAGGTCGAGTTCAAATGGGGCGGTTAGTATCAGTGTTGAAGATTCGTCATGGCGAGCGGACTGTAATAAAACGTAGGGCTTTTGAACAGCATGACATATTGGGGCCAGTGGACACCAAGTTATCTAGGCCTGTGAACTGCAATTCATTCTGTGACATGTAGACAGCACTGCGTCGTGAAAAGCTTAAAGCATGTCATCAAGACCGTGGCTGTCATGAAGCAATCAGCAAATTGTAAGAACCACAAGTGTTCTACAGAGACATGCTCTTGATGCTGCTCCAGTTATGGAACTTCATACAATACAGTTGCATTTTGACAACGATAGAGTGTCTACGTTTCTTAATCAATGAATATTTTGATATTTGCTTACCTCAAAGTGACCAAGCCTCGTTTAGTGGACATCATCACTAGGCAATATTACATGATGGAATCACAATTGGCGACAAAACATGCTGTATGAATGCACACTCACAATCGCCGAACAAATTTTCAAACCAACGTCTGAATCGCAATTTTGTTGTGCTAAGAGACAACGCTTACGCATGCTCAGTGACAATGACTCCGTGATCATGTCGCAATATATTTGATGTATTCACTCGGATTGATGTCTTCCAACCCACAGATATGCCTTCGACATACACCTTAAGTGACAATCATTCTATCGCACGAAACGTTTCAATGCTTCACCAAGTAATGCAGACTTGTTGTCCTGATGGTACTTATGGCTTCGACCTCCTGGCTGTGATGTGAAATCGCACAGTGAATGGGCTAATGAACACCCAGTTAACTTCGTTTTGTTTAGTTGCTACAATGGTCAAGTGTGGGAAAATAATATAAAAAGAATTCGTGACCAAAGTGACATTTTGAGCCGAATTCACACAACATATCTTCCTTATGTCAGAAACCAATTACCTGATGTATGCTTAAAATCCCCAGTCGCTTGTATAGCTTACATGACGTGACGTAAATCCTACTGATAAAGCACCACATTTATAGTATCTCCAGACCTATAAACACGCTGTTTATGACAGCGTGTAAACATTAGACTGAGCAAATGCGACGATGATGAGAGGCTGGCGACCATGGTACACTGTTGCTATAAATAAAAAAAGCAGCACGGAGTACCGTTAGCCCACAATTGATGTGGACAGTGATGTCCTATAAAGATGGCGTTACACGACTCCTGGTACTCTCTATGGTACGCTTGATGACGTACCGATCCATGAGCCGTAACTACGCCTCCGCCACATGTCAGGCCCTCATCTGTCTTTGTCGCTTCATTGAGTTCACCACAATCATAAATACAGCATTTGTGGCGCCCCATTACAAGAGGAACGTGGCTGTTGTGCTAATTAATCGCCAGTTTATCCCATCGTAGTTACAGGAAATGATTAATCGCCGTTAAGCAACCGAATGATGCTATTTAATTAACAATCTTCCTGGATCAAACATGCAATAAAGCACCTGTCGGCACGAATTTGCCACAATCATGCAGCCCACTCAACCCACGCGTCAGCCGATTAAAAGCATAAGTTGCACACGCATGCGTGTTTCAAATCAGTATACATTACGGCGTTACTGAAAAGGAATAAATATCCGATAATCACAGCAAAAGGCATTATTCCTGATGCGGATTAGAAGTGAGAAGACAGAGATACCAACACCTGCACAACCTGTCTATAATCCGTTGCCGTGCGGTCGTCTCTATTCGTCAAAGCATATGCAGACATGTGGACATCGAAAATCGGAGAGTCAATATTGATCGGCAGCTCTTTAGAGCGTATTGTGGTCTTGCTTTTCTATGGTTGTGTGTAAGTATTGTGGGTATGTCGACTATGGTGGATATGTCGATCAAGGTGGATATGACAAGTTTTGCTGTAAAGGCATGATGTTTTATCGCTTTATCTTCACGTTGTGCTTTTCATAACATGGCAGGGTAAGGTGAGTTAGACAATGAATGATTGGTCATCACGGTTGCATTTGATTGCTTTGTTTTTATCAGATAATGCGCACTTTGTATTGTGCAAGAAATGAAGGTTTGGCGCAATCGGAAGTAGACATGATTGCTTGTCAGATGAGGTATGCTTAAAATTCTCGGAAGCCATGCGGTTCGTGTTTCAGTATTAAATTTGAATGACCAGTAGCTAACAAAGGTTTTTCCAGAACCTTCCTTTGAGCTATATTAAGACGCGTGTTTAGACCCAAAATCACGCAATGCGAGGATGAATGCATTTCGATGTACACGGATCTACGTATATTGTAACCCTGGCGATTATCTATGAGCTGAACGTCTCTCTAACATAACACGTCTAATCATAAATTCAGCATTCTTCGATGTATGTACGTGTCACTTACGTTGCAAGAGTTACTCTAGCTTAGCTGTAAATGGCGACATACGTGGCGAATATATTTCTACCAAAGACTTCTTATCAATAGCTCGGCTGAAGAAATTTTTGGATCAAATTCATTGCCCTTGGAAATTTTAAACAATATGTACATTTTGACTTACCTGGCGAGCATATCCCACACACCCTCTCGCTGATTTCACAGGCTATCATTTTCATACTCATTTATTCTGACTGTGTAAATTTCCATTTCAGATTCATGAAATGAAATTGTACATGAAGAGCTGAAAGGAACTACCATCCGCAGGGAATGCTTAGCACTCGTCAATGGCATTAATTCTGCGCTTGATCATTGAGACAAATCTGCTACAGGACAGAC
Source organism: Urechis unicinctus (assembly GCA_034190875.2). Taxonomy (NCBI): domain Eukaryota; kingdom Metazoa; phylum Annelida; class Polychaeta; order Xenopneusta; family Urechidae; genus Urechis; species Urechis unicinctus. The sequence goes on from CM067345.1 coordinate 58,746,323, forward strand.
AGAGCTTGTACGTGTCGATAGCCAACCCTAAGTATCTGGCTAGAGAACACAGCAAAATATTCCCGGATTAATAATCGCCTCCATTTCTATTCCTTGACACTAGGTTCATCATGAGCTTAATACATGTCAGTTAATAATAAATATGAACAACCATAGCTGACCCTGCAACAGCAAGTACTACACAATACAAAGGTTATACCATTGCGTGTCCTTGATGCTGATCCAGTCGTAGAAGGTCAGTTGATCCCTTTAAACAACGATATACTGTGAAAGGTTGGAATTGAATAGCAGTGCTAATATCTGTCAACCTTTAGCCAATAGCCATAATAGCTATATAGTTATATTGTGGTTATTCAATAAATGCATCAGGGTATTTTTCCACACTCAATTATAAAGAATAAGTCGCATATTTATTCACGTTAAATATTGTCCTCATACATTCATGAAATAAATATATTTACGTGTGTATTAGTAAGCGCCATCGTTATGTGGTTTTTTATTGCGTGATAACAAGGTCAAAATTTCTCAACTAACTTTGCTGCAAACCCCGTGGTCCCGACTACCTCCAGGTTATTCCCGCTTAATATACGTAGAGCCGCGAGGCGTCCAGCAGACCTCGATGTCAGTAGACTGCATATAGGGCCCGTTGGCAGTGACAGGTCACAATATCACGTTTCGATTTCAGATTATTTTCCGATACTTTTAATGCCGATCGATCTTATTCTGGCAATTTATTGCGAGCTTATGCGAGTCTTATGATTTCATTCAGAAATCCAAGTGAAAATTTGTGAAGCCATATGTCGATTAATACAGCAAATGCAGCCTTCGCAGGTTCACGCATATTGGTTGTCGGATGCGTCATAACCTACGGACGCTACATATCTGCCACTCCGGTTTCATGGTTTTACACACCATAAATAACCATTAAGCGAAGGTCAAGCTAGCTTTATAACGAACTTCTCCAACTTGATAAATTGAAACCCGTTCTTTCAGCGTGTCACATATTGCTCACTGCAGCTGACATATTTTGATCGTGATCGACAACGCTAGCATTTATCAAAGAGTTAACTAATCATGAGATCGTGGGTGAATCACAAGGCGGTGTATTTAGCCGATGTAGGAGTAATACAGCACTATTGAGCCCTTCTTATGATGTATTGCCAATTATAACTGGCAAGTTGTAGGTCAATGAATTCGTGTATAAAAGTAATTGTTCGGTCTGAAAAGGAATAAAGCTGGACTTTGTGAGTGATAAGCTTATATGATCTTATATCACCCAATTGTTTGTATTGTCTGGGTTGCCAACATGGCTCAGTAATGCAATCGGTCTTGTCAAGGTAATGATGACCCGATTCTGCTAAAAATGGCCTACCTGGATACACTAATGTGAAGTCATTTAGATTTGGCTTTTCTCGATGCGAATATTAATTGGCACAGACCGTTACTTAATCTGAATACACTAATGGTAATGTTTTTATCTTGAAACCCTTTAGATGGCTGTATTTCAGCCATTTAACACCAAGTGCTCAACTGATACCTGACACAGACGTTGACACCAAATGGATATTTGTGTATTGCCTTTTGTAGGCAATTTCGGCTTGGAATCACAACCTTATGTAATATCGGCCTAATATTACACTGACAAAAATGCCTAGAATCAAACATGAAATTACAGCACAACAATCGTGTGTTCTCATTTATGTATACATGACCGATTAAGAAGTAAACATTCTTTGGTGTTTTGAGTCCAACAAGCAATGACGGCTGATGTTTGAATATATACAGCACTACAAAGCAGCCTTGAATGAGGTTTGGATGGTTGAGGCTCTTCTTTATTGTGTGTTCGTGAAGACACATGGCAATGACGTAGAAGATAGGCGTCACAACACAAGTGTGCATTCATGTTGCGGTCCACTTCCATTGCAGGTCAGAATTTATAGAATACCACTTTACCAATTATATGAATGTAATAGTAGATCAACATATTGATGTTTGTATGTTCGTACAAATGCTAACTATTCCTTCTTTTCCATTCAAGAAATAGTAAGATGAATCGATAGGGCTGTTGCACTTTACATGTTGTTAATGGTTGGTGACATAAAGATCTAAGCCACATTACTGTTTTTCAATCGCATTCGTCACATCATCATCATTGTTACTGGGAGCATGAGTGTGTAGCAAAAAGGGTTTCTTCCTGGGCCCTTGTAGCATAACGTTTCCACTTAATTCATTTACGTCGCTAATGCGAGTTTTCATCTAGGACCTCAGCCCATTAGCTTTGCGAAAATAGCCCACCTTGAGCTGTCGTTACAAATTATTCATAGAGCGTGATAATGGTTTTGTCGACTCCACGCAGTCACGCATTACTGGTAGTGCGTTTTTATTTACCATCTATTTGATTCTGATCAGAATCGTACGTTCAAAGGCGTATCACTGAGCCGCTTCATGAGAAATATGAGGTGGATAAGTGCCTTAAACTGACAGTAAAAGCTCAATCTAAGCGCTGCAATATCTAGTGTTGATGGGTATTCATGGGCATTGTCCCTGGTCATGACGGATAAGATGACAAGTAATTGTCATTGTTGGCGAGTAATCTACCAAATAAATGTTTTCGTCTGTAATAGTAGTTTGCTGTAGATGTTACCGACGATGGTCTTAGTCTGACAGCAATCGCCATCAAACGTCACACCAAGCAATATTAGATACAATTGCAGTGGGAATAAAACGCGTTATTTCCTTGTATTACCTCGTCGTTTATAATACCTGGGTGACAATGTTATGCGCTCGGTCAAGTCAAGGGTATGATCTAATATGTGGATAATGCTCCCACATTGATAACTTATTGCGACTGACAAAGCGAGGAACGCAAATATAGCAGCTATATTATTTGCTATACAACACATCGTGCCCATACGCGTTTACCCCTGGAGCATGGTCACGACAAAATGTTACATTGACATGGAACGGTTCCCTGAATTGGGAACTCATTATATACATTGGCAATTTGGACTCTTCAAGCATATTTTTGTACAGGTAGTTTGGCAATAATCTGGGATACTTGGTGATGCATGTCCATTCCTCTGTTATAGCCATCACTCTCTCAAAACTTCTGCAGCACACTCTCTGGCTGTGTCTATTGTGAAGCAGTGTTACCAGCTACACTTGAGAGTACTATGACAAAGCTAGATTTACGAGCCATGCACTATTTGTTGTAGTAGTTAGGTCTGTCACCATACCTTCTTCAACACCCAGAATGTGTAAATTTATCAGGTAACTTACACTGACGATTATTTTTGACCAGTTAATATAGTTCAATAAAGCTTGGGAAGGCTATTCTCACCAATGGTCGAGATCTAGAGTTAGAGCTCCAGGTGTCATTTCCAAGTCTGACTTGGGTGAATCATCGCCCGCCTTTATCTGCTCAAATAAATAGACATCAACATAATTTGCCCCAATGTTATGTAATAGGGCCTCGAAATCTTCATCGGAAGACGACATGGCTTCATATAAATACGGTTTAATCTTAAAACCCCCGAAAAACTTTTGCAATTCACTTCTCTTGGAGGCCGCGCAGCAGGTGTTACGTCACGCTCGTTGTCCCTAGCAACCAACCTAGATATGTATCTTTGCCTCAGAGGCAAATTGCACATTGGCCCAGAATACAGGCTTCTGCAATAAATAATAAAAGCGTTACTCGTCCTTAAGATCAAATGTTAATAGTAATACCTTTGAAATTGTACTCTCCAATCGTTGCTTATATTAGTCTCTTTCTAACTTCAAACGCACAGTTAAAAACACCAAATCCAGCCACCACAATATAAAGCTCACGCCAGTATAAGCGTCCTGTTTCATCAAACGATCTGTCAGAAACACAGCAAATCAAGGCGCCACTAATTGAAGCTCACGTAAATTAGTCGATTATTTCAACATAAGCAATTGCCTTTCTGCAGGCTCAGATTGCATGTTTTTGTCGATAATTGTCGGTTGTGTAGATTATTTCCTCCACAAATCAGAATCCCAATTAACAGGACCGGGTGGGGCGTAGTCAAACATTTATGTATAGAGACGAAGAAATCATTACTATTCTAAACAGCGGCAGTTGTGAGTTACAGTTTGAATCCTTTGGGAGGGTCTCTTAGGCCTTATGACGGCTTTAGTTTGCCGTGGAAATCATTTGTGCCATAAATAACTATTACACCAATCCGCTTGTTTTATAATAGTGAAACCTAGGAGTCATTGATTGAAGCATTCTATTACTTGACTAGTGAAAACGTATGTCACGTGACCGGATTGACACCGCTCCTTGTATTAAGTGCATAAACCAGCCACCAAATTGATCTGCGCTATGAATGTAAACCATACGGAAAAACTGTATGTAAACTGATTCTGTAAGATCTTCCATGTACCTCCAATTGTACTGGTTTTATCGTAAAATATCTAAGGCAATATAGAGGTAAAATACAACCATTTACGGCTACTTGCTACAACGCTTATGCGACTAGAATTGAAACTAGATCGATTTGTCGGATCGTCGCCTTAAGGGGCCGCATAGCTTCTGTGGGTAATTTGTAAATTGTATGACGTGGATAAACTTTTCTTATAGGCACTTTATTGCTAGTTAAGACTCAATCTAATTAAAGCAATTTAAAGTTATTTACTGTAAATGCAATGATGACTCAAGTGTATAAATAATAGTTTTAGGAAGAGACGCGGATGGCATTCGTGTTAACACGCTGTGACCCGGATACCATCTGAAGATTGACAATGAGCTATGTTGTAATGTATTTCCTTAGCATATGAAATATAATGTGTCTAACTGACACATTTCTGTCACCAATGCATACAACCTGTATAGGATCACATCGCCGCTCTCAGTCGACCTTACTTGACCGTCCACTGCTATCGCTGCTGCTGAAATTAAACGGCAGATTGTTTGCTGTCAAACTGGTGAGGCACCATCTTGTTAACACTCCAATCTTCTTCCTATCAGAAAAACAACCAATTATATTTGGGTTGATATGCACTATATGTATCGATGCAAACCGACGAGAATGAAGAACGTGGTAACATGACATGACAAACTGAGGCATGATGAATGTCGCCAAATACTTCAATGACATACTTGGCATTACGCGATTGTTCATATAGTATTCGCATTGAAAGCGTGGTAGCGTGGTAATCATTGATGTAGCACCTTCGTATCTTGACTTGTATTGTTGCTGACATATTTGCTACATATCATATAACCATGCGCTAACTATCGTCTTGTCAAACTAAGCAGAAGAAAAAGCGCGACGAAGGGTAGAATATGGTAGTCAGATATGGTAAGAATTTTTTCTTTCTTTTCCCCGCAAATTAAATACCCTTCCTTCTTTAGTTGTATCAACTCACAGCACACATCATTCATCAACTAATAATTTTATTAGGTGACATAACAAGCTTCGAAATTACGCTAGGTGACAGAATAGGCGCTTGTAACTGGCGCTAGTTGAGAGATAAGGCTCATCTGACTAGATCTAGGTGACATAGCAGGCGCTTCGGACTTGCGCTAGATGTCAGAGAAGGCGCTTTCTAACTGGCGTTCGATCGCAGAGTAGGTGCTTTTAACTGGTAGTACCGTCAATGTACAGAGCCAGTTTCTAAGCTCGGTAAATTATTAAGATCCTACATTACGTTACAACGACAATACAATGAAGGAGGAAGCGCGAGAGTTGATAACCGCTAGACTCATAGTCTAACCTCAACGGGCCTGTAAAACATGGTGTCTAGTCCCGGCAGGCGTCCCTTGTGGTGATCGCGTAAATACATATATATTTAAGGACGAGATAAAGATTGAGGAAATCAGTTATCTTATAGTCAAAAGGTGCTCTCTAAAATATACAGGTGATATGGTTATCACGTTGACGTTGATGAATCATAAGGGGTGCGTATATTACACATGGGAAGGAGGTTCAATACGGCACGTATGGGAATAGGTTGAACTTAAATGGCGATTATGTGGAATTGGATGAATATGGTGCATATAACGACAATGTTAGATATAGTGAGTATTGCAGTGTGTGACAGCGAGTTTACCCCGCCGCAGTTTGCAAATATTACGTCTTGTCACATTCTTAAGATAATTATTATGAACTTGTTCGCCATCACCATGTGATTACGATTTAGATTGGGTGAACCATTATCATAGATATCTTTAGATCACTGTGTGGTATTTAATTGCCTTTCACGAGCTCATATTAATGTTATGAGTAATATTGCGTCCGATCATTAAAATACCTTTGTTTATATCAGTATCATGCAACCTTACATGATGCTGCTGTTTTTCGCCATCGCATATATTGAACGATTATCCAAGGCGCTTTGTGACGACATGCTAGAGCGCTCCCAGAGATAAAACATTTAACAAATTATGAATGGAGAAAATTGGAAAAGGACGTTTTAAGCTCACAAAAGATGATTGACATTCGAAATTTGTTAGAAAACAGCAAAGTTGTATCCCAGGATATATTAACGCATTGTCTCAAGCGCCGAGAAAACGTTGCTTGTTACACCTGGTAGTTATTAGACTGAGCCGATACTGAACGGGTTTTGCATATGTCACCTTGCTATTATAACTATTAGTGACGGCGCACCGATTTACATCAGTTGATAAATGTGGATATTGATGTCCCGCGCTGAGTAGAGTGGTGTGATGTTCCTCGAGCCGTCGCTTGACCAGAACGCCATGTCATGCCTCATCTATCATTTGTCAATGCCATTGGTCATCAGCGAATGAGCACATTGATTACCCTATAACAAATGCTAGCTGATTAACCGACCTATATAATAAACCATACTACTTGAACTGACAAGCAAATTAGTTGCAAATTCATACGACCCATAACCACAAATCATCATTTATTACATTGTAAAATATTTCAGGCATGATTATCAGTAAACTATAGAAGCTATGGCTGTAGAAAATGACAGATATATATTATGCGTGAGAAACCGCCTGCTTCCGATTACTGATTTATGTCATTACAGTAATCATGCAGAATCAATTATGATGATGTACAGTAAATATGAGGCTACATCAGTAGATTTGTGTGAGCAGCAGCGAGTATGTTTTGAATCTCGATAAATAAATAAATTCCCACACCATGTAGCAATGACGATTCAAAATATGAAAATAATTTACATACAAATGTGGACTGCGCAATCGACTAGTTCCTGCGCTCATGGGTAGCAAATTTAATTATTTTCTATGGTAAATGTGGAAAAGATTACGATGTAATGCAATTGTCGCTCCGGACCGGTCATGTTTTATTCCTAACCTCTTTCATTGGCATATATGGTAGTCAGATAATCTTGTTGCATAATATGAGATGCTATAAAATGTTACCAACCCCCAACTTTATCAGCATGATGGTACTATTAAGCAGTAAAAAAACACACCCTACCTACATTCATAAGGAGGCAGAGTATTTACTCTACCACCCACTATGGTTGTTTTTGATATTGTGACAATTATGCCTTGCAATATGCGACAAAGACTTGCTGACATAATCATAAAAGTCATAAACTTCCACCAAAATAAATACAGCTAAATAAACAAATAACAACAGAATAGGTGCTGCATTTCGCAATATGAGAACGGCATTTGTGAATTAGCCGACAATTCACGCATACACAGCAAGTCATTTGAGTATTCACAAGAATATCAGCTCTTTTCCACAAGCTGTCTCCACAAATGTCACCCAGAATGTCAAAAATGCGTCTTCGCAGACATGCACCAATAGCGCTTGCGCTAGATGAAGATGCTATCTTAAATACTGGGACAGGCGGACCCCTAAGCAATCGTGTTGGCTACTGAGCACAATTCACGAACCCCTAAAAAATGCGTGAACAATAAACTGATTGTGATGAATCTCTCGTTTGTCAAATGGTACCGTGGGCTCGTAGGCGGAAGTCCAGTCACCAGACTGCTCGTTTGAATATGTTTTATGTGTCAAATGCTGGATTAGCAAATACCCGAACAGCAGCAATCTTTATAGAGCAATGTAAATGAATACGACCCGTCGGCATAAGGTTTACTGAACATAATCAATTAAGCAAAGACTGAAAAAACCGACGCATTATAGAAATGCTCATTGTTAGACTTCCCTGTCTCTGTTGAATGAAAATGCTCGGCCGAGACATCTACGGGTTCGAAGCATGCCATGCAATCTAATGCTGAGCAGTAAAACTGCACTTAATAACTGTTATTTAATCTGAGTTCCTGATAGTCGGGCAAACCTGGTATTTACTGAACACATTAAGTTAGACTGGCGTTCTTTATAACAAAACACAGAGACGGCTTAATTGTCAGGATTAGACTTGCAGGGCATTAGTTGATTGATAGAAGCGCCTGCCTAAGCGCTACATGCTGATCAATCATTTGATAAGCGCTCTCGAGTCCACTTGTCGCAGATAATTTCGTGGCATCGCAGCTGTATAAGGTTATATGCAGGACCTATGGTAACTCTCGGTTTAATGTCTACAAAGTGGTCAGCAATCTAGGTTGAGTTACAAAAACCAACATATTTATTTACGCACAAATGACGCTTGTTGCCTGAAAATTGCCGTTTTCAATGTCACCCAAGCGCATGTAGTTGTAGATGAAAAATCACTGATGGTACCGGATCTCACATGGAGCATATTATCTGTCCACTGCATTAACGGGATGGTGGTTACAGAAAAACAACCAGTTGTGAACATGATACAAACGCACGCCTTCAGCGTACAATAGACAGCTGAGAGAGGGTACAAAGGCGTGATACTAAGCTAACCTGTAAGGATTCCTTGTAGATAATTCACTTTATGCCCGCGCATGAATTTGGCAGCCCAATGGCTGTTACGTGATATCCTAGTCTATATGCGGCACCCTGTCCTCAAGTCATCATGGGACGGTCCTCATATATCTATAACTAGCGGACATGTCGCAAACGCTCTATGCGCTTTACACAGGGGAGGCTTCATGATTGAAATCATGTAAATCATTTGACCAAAAAGCGGTCGTTTGTTGCCGGCCAATACATGGATTAGAAAGGGGGCGTCTGCAATGCTCCCTTGTAACAGCAATTAAATATACTACTTGATTTTGCTTTCCGTATGATATCAGGGGTACCATTAACAGATAAAACAACAGATTGCGCATAATCTAATATTTACTGAACACATTAAGTCTAATTTCAAGAAAAAAATTTGGTAGCAGCCAATAAGAGGCAGACGCCCGAGTGCTCGATGTAGGCCGTCATGGAGTGACGTCACACGATGCAATTAGACTAACACTCTTTACCACAAAACACAGATACAGCATTATTATCCGGAGTAGCATTGTAACGCATTAGGTGATTAATACAAGCGCCTGCCTATACGCTGCATGCTGATCTATCATTTGATGAGCACACCCGAACCCATTGGTCATAAATAAGTATCTCACATCACTGGCAGCTGTATACGGTTGCGCACATCCTCGTCATGCTAAAACTCGCTTAAAATGGCAGCTGCGTAAGCTAATGAGAATAATGCTTATAGAACATAAAACGATCAAACGATGATACGTTCATAAACAGTAGTTTTGCTGTGACATTTCAGGTGGACGTAGAATCAAACAGTAGGATCATAGCTACGAATTAAATTAGTATAAGGTTAAATACCAACAACAGCGTTTGTTTCTTCATGAATGGGAGCGTGTTAACGATGGTCTGGTTGAGAAAGAAAGGTAATCAACAGCTAAAATAATAAGACCCGTATGCTCAAGCGGGTAACCATATTCAAGAAGTAGTCACCATGCTGTTATCATTTTCGTTGAAGGAAAAGTAACATATTTCAATAGTGGCACCCATGGGTCTTAACAAGAAAAAAACTTCATGTGAAAACTGAGCAAAACAGTCAGGTTTATACCCCCCTTTAGGATAAGGCTAACTACTTTCCTTGCTTCATTTGTCATTGCATTGTAATCATCTAATAAAGTTGGTATATGTTATCAAACATGCGCATTGACACGTAATGATGAGCAATTGACCTCCTATAATCACAATGAACCGGGATTTCCTTTATGCACACCAACAGCGCGCCATCTTGAATACACACTGCACAATCAGGCTTTGAAATATGTCAATTTAGCCTGTTTGTTTGGTGAGTGGCATATTTTTTATATTTTGGATTATGCCTGGTCTCCTAATATCCAATAGGTAACGGAATATATAAATCAATCAGATCAAGTTATCGAGACTGTGACCGGAATTTTATGATTAAAGTTCAATATAGTCCATTTTACAAATGCACCTCAACCTCCATGCGGTTGCTACTTGCATGCCACGCGATATTCGGCCGGCAATGCTTCCATTGTTTGCAAAACTGTTAAAGTGAGCCGGGCACCAGCAGTCTGACTTGCAGGAAGCGCCATCATGAGGATGAATTATTACATAGGCTAATTTAACTGACTTCATATAACGTGTAAAAACCAATTTGAATATCGTGTTTTTGTAGGCATATGGCGTGTGTTTTCGGCAAATTCCATTCCTCAATATTTACCCAACTAAAGTACCTGCGATTGGTAATTCACCAATGTTTGTAGATGTCACGAAAATTGTAGATGAGGCCCGGTCCCGAACAGAATTAATTCCCGCGACTTAAGATTACATTTCTTATCACATAAGCTTTAAACACAGTACACTCTTTCACTTTTTAGTACGTCTATAATCTTGAAAGAACACGCGCCTTCAATGACCTATCATTTCACCAAGCCTTTGTGGCAATATAGTCTATCAGCTAATTAGATATCATAATGCAGTTGTTGGTCATTTAGCGAAGCAGGTACTTCTGTCATGGTTTCTCAATGCAATCAACATTTACAGACAAAGGCTCCGGATGTTTGGCGACTGCGCATAATATTTTTAGTACGTCTATAGTCTTGAATGAACACAAACTTGGCTTTATCACGTTGCAGCTCCTAACATTGTTCATTGAGTACAAAGCAAATTTGCCGCACACCGGGGTTTTAAATCACAGGGTTGTGGTAGGCAACAATTGTCCTAGCCACCATGTCATTAATGCCCCAGGTTATGACAGCCTGACTTCTAATGGAATCGGTCAGACAACACCGCTTGTAAATTCAACCATCGATTAATTGATTTTCAATGTGTCGGGATGTATGATTAAAATCGTCTTACAACTGTATATTAATTGGACGTTTCCCGCTAGTAGCGTTCTGCGGTGCATTTGCATGACCCCACATTATTTGTTCAGACAGGTACAGGGAGACTAGAAATGATGTGACTAGTGTATTATAAATGTAGTTTGCCAGCGGCCATGAAACTGTGCTAGTTATTAGATGTTCTCTCTTTATGTGTGCCAGAGAATTGCATTTTGGTTGTCACAACATTGCATGATGTAAGAGGTGTTTTGGGGAATTCAGATTAATGATCACGATTAGTTTCTTTATATCACGTAACATCCTTCAGTCGTTCGAGAATTTTAACGTATACCTAATATAGACTAATCAGACACCTGGTCGTCAATTAGCTATTATTTTGGAAACTATGCCACGCGCTATAAATCTGATGAATCTAATATATGACACAACAATCCAATATTATGTTGCTTACATTAATAGAATTCGAACGTAAAGGCTAATGGAGGTAATGTTCAAAGACTATGAAGCCAACATTGGATATGACGGCATTTACACGGCAGCTGTATGATTATACTTTAAAGCAGAACTATTGCTATCAGTTATACGCTTCTCGCATGCTTATCTGGGAAATACCATCTAATGGAGTATTTAAAACATCATATACGCATGTACATACCAACTTAAGCTGATTGTTCCTGACTCCATTGTTCTGACAGGTACAGCCACACAGCAAAGTACGATTTCATACAAAGCTGTTAAGGTATAATGAGACAGCTACATTCATAAAAAAATGACAATGCTAATGACAATTCGTCGTTGAGAGTGTGAAGGTAATGCAAACATGTTGACAGTTATAAAAAGAAGGATAAACTTTTGCATATTTAGTGGCTCGTAGCAAGAACCAAACTTTTCCGCAGTGAATTATGGAGTGTCAAGAGACATATCGATATTTTGACACGAGCACCAAATTGACACGCAAACGTTAGGGCATAATGTTTTCATTTTGTAACCGATAGTAATATCTGACCAGTCGGATGAAAATGATCCTATAAAGGATGCAGTCACCTTACTAAGTCGATTGATTAAGCTACTAGGAGAATACAATGACACGGATAACCTCTCCCTAGTCATTGACTTGTGTTAGTCTTCTCTCGGCTCCGTTGGCAGTCAGATCCTTCACTGTTCTTTATGAATCAAAAGCACACCTTTAAGGTTGTTTTACTATAAACAGATATTTATCTTGGCCAAAGTAACAGCACAGTGATAACTGCCAAGCTAATACGGACGCCGTCTTCCTAATTTACATTTATCCTATATATGACAACAATGTCCATGACCGGAAAACCTTGGATGCATTTTCAATCAAATTATGATTTACCGAGTATTATCTGAACATGATATATGGATCATCATCGTGTAACGGGCGAATGAAGTTTGGTTTTGCATTCATATAAAATTACCCCATAAAAACAAATAGCAGTATAAAAGACCCCGATGAGGTGGTTCCCATTTGCCTTTGTACACGTATCAATGTGAACTAAAATGTCGGTGCCGTTTTACAAACAAGTTAGATGCCGTGACTCTCAACCCGGCATCAATCACAAGAATGAATATAAATATTGTCCTACACGGATAAATTTACACGCATGAATAAAGAGAGATGTTTATGAGTGTAGACTCACATGAATGATAATGGATGGTCATGTAGGTACGTTAGACATAATGGCAAACACACATGCAGGGAGATAAATCCAGAGAGATGCGAAAGTAGATATATGTCGATGGAGAAAAACATACATGAAGATAAATGATTTTTCGGAACGACGCGGATGGAGAGAAACATAGATGAAGAGAGGCATACTTGTAAAAAAAAAGTGCAAGATGTGGAAAGACAAGGTATATATACATATGACTTCCACGAGGATCGACGAATATAAAGAAATGTAAATTAATATATATATAAATATATATATATATATATATATATATATATATATATATTCATCGATATATATATATATAAATATATATATATGCATATATATATATTTATATACATATATATATATATAAACATATATATGTATATTAATATATATATATATAAATATATTAATATATGTATGTGTAAATGAATAGTTCCTAAAAAATGAATGACATGACATTCATGGCCATAGGTAATGCATCTTAGCGTAAGGCAATTGTTAGCATGCAATGTGTATGATTTGGACCACCTGCATCAGGATCATCGATCCGCCCCGTGACTGAGGAACGAGAGCGAACGCATCCTGCTATGGGTTTTATGGGTTTATGTATGCTTAGACGAGAGCGGGCTGTCGGCCAATGATGATCCCTGTGGAACAAAATGCTATTATTTCTTCTAGGTAAATTAATTTGCCAATGAAGGATCTCACCTGAAGAGTTGTTGCTTGTCCTATATTGGTCAGTTGCAAGTCGATATGCGCTGGTTCATTGTAAACCTATGCTCGATGACGGGTAAGTCTGAATTACGATGGAATAACGTTTTAGCCCTTCATGGGTTCAGAATACTGACTATATTGTTAATCGATGACAAAAAATGTCGCTTAATTAAAACATAGTTCTGATAAATAGGATGTTCAATACTGGCTAAAAGCCCTACTAGAACTATGATGTCGATTAAGATTAGAATATGGACTGATGTTTAAATCATCTACCAATTACAATAATGACAGCTGATAACATAAACGTCGCCTGATGATTAAAATGTCGTCCTGGCTTGACTGGCAGCAATTAATGCAGGCTGTGATTAGTCTATGAGCCACTTTACAAATTGAAGCCGAGAACAACATGTTATTTTGTAAGATCGACGACCAATTATTTATGAATGTTCAACCGACAAGGAACGTTTGAAAAACGAAGAAAGTGCTTTGAATTGCACCTCTGTATGTCTTTGTATTTTGCTGTTGTATATGACGTTTGAGGAAATATAACATATGGTGGCCAAATGAATATTGCAAACTGATGTCACGAAATATATCGCATTGGCAGTCATTTCTGACGTCCTAAGTTGGTTCTATATGGGCCGAAAACTGGCGTAAATGTAACATTCATTGCAAGTAAAGCCAATGTATATCCAAGAATATATAGATTGACAACCTTGCCGGTATGGCCTTAACTGATGCAATTATGATGGACGGTTACCACTCAAGAATACTATTACTATCAGCGGAGGAGTACTGATGACCACTAAATCACAATTGATGTCGATTTTGGCTTTCTATTGGGATTACGTCAAACGACTCTCTGTGCTCGCTCAGGTGCGTTTTAAGATGTGTTGTAGCAGAGAGGCAGCTTTTACTAGCTCAGCTTCGGCCGGATGCATTTTCTACATTATACATACAATCGAAAGCAAACACTCGCCGAGTACAATAATAAACAATATAAACAGATTTGGTGCAAGAAGGTCATCCATATAGACGAATGGTATTGTGAACATCGTCCTCAAATGTTAAGTTTGTGTGCATTATTAAGTTTGACATAACTCGTTCAAACGCATAATTTCCAAAAGAATATATTAATCAATCAGATCAAGTTATCGAGACTGCGACCGGAATTATTTGATTATAGTATTTCAATAAAGTCCATTTTTCAAATGCACCTCAACCTCCATACGGTTGCTACCTGCATGCTACGCGGTATTCGTACTGCGATGCTTCCATTGTTTGCAATAAGAAGCCAGAATTAGAGGAAGGTTGTTTGCCATTCGCTTTGGTGTTGTCGGGTAAATGTAAGTGCTGTCGTGGAACTAGTTATACATAGCGTCTCGGGCTACTCAGCGAGCTGGAGAGATGGTTTTGGGTGGGGTGGGAGAGTAATGTTTAGTGGTTATGTCACGTCGCTAAAAACATGCATCTTCAAGAATATGACTGCATCAGGTCCGGTTAATCGGATGACAGTCGCAGTTTGAGTGCCCATAAATATATCAGTATCAGCCTGATGAACCAACTCAGGTTGACAATGGACGGTTAGGCAATTCACCAGTTGCGATCGATTTGACTCCCCGCGCTCAGGATATGTATAGGGGCTAATTTTCTACGATGCTTTTTTCAGAAGATTGTCAAAGAGTAATCAGTGTTTAGTCCTAATGAATTTATCACATTCTCTTGGCGCAATTAAAAACATTCGGTTAATGCGACATAGTTGTCATGTTGCTGTTTGATTTCTACGTAGTAAGACCATCTTCTTGCCGACATATATATATATATATATATATATATATATATATATATATATATATATATATATATATATATATAGATATAGATATATATATATATATATATATATATATATATAGATATATATATATATATATATATATATATATATATATATATCTATATCTATATATATGTATATATATATATATATACATATCCCTATATATATATGTGTATATATATATATTTGTATATATAACTATATCCGTATATATGTATGTATGTATGTATGTAAGTATGTATGTATGTATGTATGTATGTATGTATGTATGTATGTATGTATGTATGTATGTATGTATGTATGTATGTATGTATGTATGTATGTATGTATGTATGTATGTATGTATGTTTGTATGTATGTATGTATGTATGTATGTATGTATGTATGTATGTATGTATGTATGTATGTATGTATGTATGTATGTATGTATGTATGTATGTATGTATGTATGTATGTATGTATGTATGTATGTATGTATGTATGTATGTATGTATGTATGTATGCGCGTCAAGCATCTCAACTACCAATAACATTAGTATACTGTCACGCTGTTTTCTCCATAACTGAAGCGATGTTTCTTTGGTTCCGGCGCCTAACAGCTAAAGTGACCCACAAGCCACCAGCAGTATGACTTGCAGAAAGTGAATTATTACATAGGGTCATTTTACTGACCTCATATAACGTGCAAATAACAATATGAATATCAGAAGTGTTTTTGTAGGCAAATGACGTGTGTTGTCCGTAAATTCCATCTCGCAATATTTACCGAACGAGCGTAACTGTGGTTGGTAATTCACCGCTGTTTGGAGATGTCACGAAATTTGTAGAAGCAGTCTAGCCCCTAACAGAGTTAATTCCCGCGTCTCAAAATGTCAATTATTACCACATAAGCTTCTAACACAGTGCACTATTTCACTTTTTAGTACGTCTATGGTCTTGAATAAACACGTGCCTCCAATGAGCTTACTAGATATCCTAATGTAGTTGTTGTTTATTAGGCCAAACAGGTACTGACACGGTTTTCTCATGCAATCAATATGTAGGCTTCATTATGTACAAATCAAATTTGCCACACACCAGGGTTGGTTATCATAGGTTTTAGGTAGATAACAATTGTCCCATCCACCATATCATTTATGCCACACGCTATGACAACCTTACTCTTAAAGGTCAACTACAAAGTTTTTTTTTATTCCATTTTTCCAAAGTTCTATGTTTTAAAAGGGTATCATGACCAATATAAGGTGACTGCGCGCTTTTTTTCTTTAAGAAAAATGATTTTTAAATATATATTTCCCACGTCGAATCTGACAAGATACCGCTCGGTAAAATTCGTGAATTTCCGTACAGTGACGTCATTCAGGTTGTTTGCGAATATTCATCGCCATATTTAGCCTTCCCGGTTGGTTGACAGCGTGTGACTAACTCGTCTTTCTTCGCGGTCTGGTGCTTTTCATGGTGTGGATTATGCCTTATTGTTGTGCGTTTGGTTGTCGGCAAATTGTAGCATACTTATTGTATTGATACCATAGATGGCTGACAAGTCTCTACAGACACAGAGTTCTATCTTTCCTGGGATAAAGAAATATTCAATAGGTACCCAAGTTGGCCCATCTCACCAAAAGTGTCACCAGAGGCACCCAATATGAGCCCCAGGAGGAATCTGTTGGACTGGTGGACAGCGATGATGAGATGGAAACTGACCCTGACTATGACTTCACTGACGAAGTGATGATGCTGAGATGGAAACTGATAATGACATGGCGTTTGAAGAACTGTTTTGTTTGTAGTGTAATCACAGGGTTTTATTTGATGGAAGAAAAATTTAGCTCACAGAATGCTTATGTACAGTGGTGTTGTTCTGGAGGATGGCCCTAGTCAGAATCAAAGATACCGGGGGAGTTTTGCTTGTTTTGAACAAATCGGCGTGAATGGACACCGTAAGATGTAGGATTGCCAACTTTTTACAGGAGCTAGGCCCGCAGGGAATTTGTTTATGACTTCAGGGATTTTTGTTAGTGGCAGTAGTGCTATTAGAACACTGAACATGTTCAGGTATGGGAAAATCCCAAGCCTGTCAAAGTACCAATTTCTTATGGTGTGAACATGCATTAATCTAAAATGAAACACATGTTATTTTGACATTTATTACCAAAATCTGAATAAGTTTCATTTGCACAAACATTGTTACCTAATTAAAAATTGGCATATAATATAACATACTTATTATATGACTATCATAAAATATGAATATCATTGATTTGCTTCAGACTATGTACATCAGGTGCTTGATCTAAGGCAAAAATACCCAGGCTACAGACTTGCTGAGGTCCTTGCAGATGACAGGACTGTCCCACCACCTATTGCCTCCCAGTACGAGAAACCTGAAAAGGATCTCACAGGTGTCGATTCAACCTGACCAAGAAATCGTCCGCTCCATTGTAGATAACCTGTATATTTGCCGCCCGGGTCAGGGAAGGATTTTCTAGCAGCTGTTACCACACAGGCTGCCAGCACTTTCCTGTTTCTCTTGCCCAGTCTGTGCCATATCCAGAGTGTAAACTGGCGGTAAGCTAGATACCTGAATAATCTGAAGCAATATGTCAATTAGTTGTCTATGGTTTTAAAATAAGTTGTATAGTTAAAAAAACAATTGTCATTTGTCAGCCATTCCCTCACTTCATAATTTTATTGTAAGCTCTGCCTCTGGATTTCATGTAACTGGCATTATTTATTCTTGGCTATGTAAAATATATTGTAGTTCATCAATATGAACACTGAATATTTTACCCTTTGTAATGAATATGATTGTTCAACCTCAAACCATCCTTTTTGGTAGCAATAATGGCTAACTTACTCATTGTAGAGACCTCATCTCCAACAGGTCTGTCCATTTGAATAGATTCAAATTTGGACACTTCCAGCACATTTTTATTCATGCAGCTAGCCAGGAATCTGGGATGCTTGGTGATGCATGTCCATTCCTCCGTTAGAGCCATCACTCTCTCCAAACTTCTGTGGCTGTGTCCCTTGGGATGCAGTAATGACATATACACCTAAGTTAGAGAAATAATTAAAGAGTCATTGCAAATTTATATTTGTGGTACAATGGATGAATATAAAAGGAAAATACTTTATAAACTGCATGCAAACATCTGTCCACAATATTCAATGTGTTCAGGGTACAATGACAAAGCTACATTCACTAGCCAAGAACCATTTGTTGTAGTAGTTAGGTCTGTCAACATACCATCCTCAACTTACAGCATGTGTAAATTTATTGGGTAAATGAAACTAACGATTATTTTTCACCAGTTAATATAGTTAAATAAAGCTTGGGAAGGGTATTCTAAAACTTACCATTCATCGAAATCTTTTGTTGATTCTTCATCCGAAGCGGACCCTTGAGTTAGACTTAGAGCTCCCGGTGTCATTTCGTTGTGTGACTTGGATTTTTCAACTCCCGTCCGTATTGGCTCAAATAAATAGTCATGGACATGATTTGCCCCAATGTTATGCTATGGGGACTCGTAAACTTCATCCGAAGACGACATGTCTTGTCAAAACGGTGAAATTTTAAAATCCAAACAATCGTTTTTCGCTTCGCTCGTTCGCTCGCAGTCAAATACTCTTGGAGGCAGCGCAGCAGGAATGACGTCACGCAACGTGCACCTAGCGGCCAACTGAGGCTAAATGGCATCGAGAAGATGGCTTCGTATTTTCTTCCGAATGAAACCTTATCGGTGGATTTTTAGTACTTATGCATGCCGTTACAATTAATTATGGGTCCCCTTTGGTTTATGAGTTATCAATCTTCAATTTGAAACACATTATAAAGAAATGATGAAAATCGTTGTAGTTGACCTTTAATGGAAACGGTCAGACAACACCGCTTGTTAATTCCATCATCTATTACTTGATGTGTGGTCTTTTTAGTTTATTACAAAAGCCTATCTATGTGTCTGGATTTATGATGAATATCATCCACAAAACGAATATTAATTGGATGTCTACCGCCTGTAGCGTTCTGCGGTGCATATGCATGAACACACATTATTTGTACAGGGCGACTATAGATCATATGGCTAGTGTGTTTACAAATGAAGGTTGCCAGCTGCCGTGAAACTGTGCTAATTACCAAAGTTCTATCTTTATGTGTCCTAGTAAATTGCTACAACATTTAGACTGTCACAACATTATAGGATGTATGAGGTGTTTTGAAGAGGTCTATTGGCAGATTAGTCGCATTAAATCACGTAACATCCTTGGGTCGCTCGGAAGCTTTTACATATACCTAATGCAGACTAATTAAAAGCCTGGCCGTCAATTAGCTCTTATTTTGGAAACTATTCTTCGCGCAAAAAACAACTGATGAATCTAATAAATGAACTAACAATCCAAGCTTATGTTGTTGTTGTCAATAGAATACGAACTTATAGACTAAAGGAGGTAATATACAAAGAATAGGAAGCCAACATTGGATAGGATGGCATTTATACGGCAGCTGCATGATTATATTGTAAAGCAGAACCATTGCTATCAGTAACACGCTTCTCTCATGCCTATCATACACCAATTACCATCTGAAGGAGCATGTAAAACATCATATACACATGCATGTATCAACTTCTAGCTGACTGGTCCTGACACATAGCAAAGTACGAAATAAGGGGGCTAATAAAAGACACAACAAGGATAAATAAATACTCAGGTAATTTAAGCTATGTCAGTTGACGTGAGTGTTGAAGCTATATAAAATGTGTCTACACAACATCTGATACTGGGAAAAACTACATAGCTGCGCTACATCGATTTGCCATGTGCGAGTGAAGCAGATTATTCCAATGAACAATTGCATACAAAGCTGTTAATGTAATAACGTGACCGATTTGAGCATAATAAAAAAACGATACGATCATAACCAAATGGCAATGGCAATGACAATTCGTTATTGATATTGTGATGGTAATACAAACATAGTATCAGTTATTACAAGACAGTTAAACTTATGGCATATTCAGTTGCTCGTAGTAAGAATCGAACTTTTCCTTAGTGAATAATGGAGTGTCACAAAACATATCGATATTTAGACACGAGCATCGAAATGAATTGTAAGGCTCTGACACACAAACCTAGTGTGTTCGTTTTGTCACCAGTAGTAAAATCTTACCAATCGGTTGACAATGATCAAATAAACAATCAGTTAAAAGATGCCAGCCGCATCAAAGCGATCACAATGCAACCCTGAAGTGGACCCCGTCTTACGGATGTTCAAGCTCAATCATTCCGCATTACATGTGCTGTTACAATTACCCATGTAAGCTCGCTTTGGCCGTTATGACATCCGCTCGTCACACATATGTAGATACACGAAACGACTGAGGGATTTAAAGGGGAGGTGGAAAGAGGAGTGGGAGCGAGGGAAAAGGGGAGTGTGCAATGAGGTGTGGTTACCAAATCTTTAAGCCACCGTACATTTGCCGACACGGCTTATAGTCATTATTTGGGGTTATCGCAAGTAATGACTGGCCGTTCATTATTAAAAAGACATTTGGTGGTGAAATGGTGAGTACATGCCCCTAAAACGAGAGAGCCGGTGACTGTATGTCATATGTTATGAATATCAGTAATATGATACTTTGTTTGAAAATGATGCACCTTCGCTCTAATATTGAACTATGTACGCAAGCTAAATTAATGGACGTTAAGTGGTAACATATACCTGTCAGGATTAGGAATCGTTATTATTATAATCAGCTATTGAGGTAGTAGATTTTCGGCTACTTGCAGGAATGATGACATCATACTACTATGCAACGCAAATACACCAACCGTTGTCATTCACAGCTACAATTATAAGTGAACCTGTTGGCAATGAACCTGTCATTTCCATCAATACTTCTGTCCACAGTAACGATTATTCGAGGCTGTGTTGCATCTGGATGACAAAAACATTGGTCAACCCAACAATGGCGCGCCGTGGCCAATCAAGGAATGCAATGCTAATGCGGCTTTAGCGGATATGAATTAGATAACAATAAACCCACGCCCTGAATAGGCTAGCTTTGAACATTGCCTTATGGGCAATCAAACACTTCTTTTTTAGCGCAGGTATATTTTCGGTTTTTTTCAGTAGGAATTCAATCATTTCCGGGGCAGTGAGATTATTGCACACAGTGCTGGATATAAGCTGATGTGATACTTCGACAATGCAATAGACGCCGCTTTTGCAACCTGACTCAACTCTTATATGAACAACTCTTTTCCTAAAATCATTTGCAAAATGCTAATTACATACTTATAAATTAACGAACAGGATAAGTTCGTCAATACCGATTTGTGACCTTGATATGCGGTCAATGGCACACTAGATATACTTATATTGAGGAATTGAAGTATTCAAGTCCCACGGTTGTTTTCCAACCCAACACAATAAGCCAATGATATTTCTTGCTGTTGTCGCGTACGCACGCGCCTATGTCAATGCATAAGCCGAGTATCTTATCCTATTGCATTTGAAACCTATTTGAGATCGAATGCAATATTATAATTGCTAAATGACTGTCTGATATATTTGCACTCTAACTTTCACACATTTACATCCAGCCACATAGATAAGTTATGGAATTATTCATCCTAGTCGCTTACGCATCATTGCTCTAATATTCGCAAAATAACTGGACGTTGATTTATTACAGATACTAGGCATGCATCATTATCATTAGAATCAGTTATTCAGGTAGAACATTGTTCCTTTGTTTTTTCAGGTCCTAGGCCACTGACATCGCGCTTCTACGGAACGCAATCACATGCAGAATTGCCGTTTGCAGACATAAAACAAAGTGAACGTGATGGGCCATGAATCATTCATTTTTATAATTGTTTTATTGATAGTAATGTCCACAATATGGATCATACGAGGCGGTGACACAGCTAGATCACAATAAACATTATTTCGCCCAACAACAGCGCATTGTTGCCGAAAAATGAATGTTTTGCAAATGCTGCTTCAGTGGGATAAAACACTGCTATGAATCGGTAAGCTTTAGATATTGTCATAAAGGAAATCTAACATTGGCTTTTTCACGAGAGTCTATGCCCATTTCTGGCCGAGTTCAAGCCCATCATTTTCTGGTAAGAGAGTTTATTGCACGGAGTGCTCGGTAGGGGACTAGATGCCGCCTCTGCAACTAGAAGAATACAATGACACTGATAACCTCTCCGAAGACAACGACTCGCGGGAGTCGTCTCTTGGCTCCTTTGGCAGTTAGATCCTACGTCATTATGAATAAAAGAAACATGTTTGGTTGTTTAATTATAAACAGAAATTTATCTTGGCCAAATTAATAGCACAGAGATAATTGCAACGCAACCCAAACAACATATTTCTATCGTATCACTTGATCGGAAAATGGGCCTCATTCATCAGTGAGAGGCTTCGATCCTTTATGATCTGTTTACAAAAGCAAACACGGACGCCGCTTTCCATACATTTTACTTATATATCGCAACGAGGTCCACGACGGGAAAAACCTTTACCGAAGGACGCTTATGGAGAGAGACATATATGTAGATATGTATACTTGTGAAAAAAGGTGCAATATGTGGTTAGACAGGGTATATATATATATATATATAGATATATATATATATATATATATAGAGATATATATATAGAGAGATAGATATATAGAGATATAGATATATCTCTAGAGATATCTCTATCTATATATAGATCTATATCTAGATATATATCTCTGTATATATATCTCTCTCTCTCTATATATATCTCTATATATCTATCTCTATATATAAGTATATCTATTCTATATCTCTCTATCTAGATCTCTATCTCTTATATATATATATATATATCTATATCTCTATCTATCTCTATATATCCCAACACGGCATATTCTAATTGATATATTGAAAAACAGTAAGGCATATCAAAATCTTTTTGTGCGCAGTCTCATACCTAAAGTGTGCTGTAAACAACGCTTCTCTGCAGGTATAGGTAGCCTGATAATATATCTGCTAATATAAACGAGGTTCTGTACCGGAAAATGTGCAATTTACATCACCTCCGGTAAGCGATAAACGGGACGGTTAGTTAGCTATCGACACCGATGAAATATATTGTGTGAGATCAGTTCACAATATATCTAGGCAAAATTACTTGTCCTTTGCTTTCTACATACTGTTCCACTGTGGTAATACCGCAATATTGAATGTAATATAGCAATTTTAAATAACTTTCACACACGTTAAATTGTTTAACCAAGTCCATTATCAGCAATTGCTTGTATGACATTTATCAGGGTTCCTAATAAAAACGGAGACTTTCACACTGCGTCATATCGTTATCTGACCTGAGGTGTCTTCATTCCATTTGTTCTGCATATGATGCATAAAAATGTATCCTATTGTGACGAACGATTTGCAGACACGACGTGACATTACGGAGCTACTTGGAGATAGCCGGGACCACGGGTTGTTATCAGACAATAAAAAACAATACAACAATGGTGCTTACTAATACGTGAAGGGGTTATCTGTTAGCGCAATGAAAATAATAAACAGGTAGCTGTATATTAACATTAACATGCATTCAATAATAAGGCTCGATTGTTGTTGTGTTCTGCAGCCAGACACTTAGGGATGGTTATCGGTGTTTCTCAACACGCAGGAACAGTGTCTGTCTTGACGGAGAATTGTCTCAACGATAAATTGCAGAATGAATCCCCATAACGAGTACTAATTAAGTTCCAGAGGAGGACAAGTTCTTTAAAGGCGAGGAATTATAAAAGCTATTCCTTGGGGAAGGTAGTTCTTTACAGCTCTGTTAGTACAATTTAATGAATCTGAAAGAACTAACGCAGTCAGAAAAATGAGTATGAAAATGATAGCCTGTGGAATAAGCAAGTGGGTGTTCGGGACATGTGATGGCGCTGCTCGCCTGGGAAGTCAACATATACACATTCTAAAATTACTAAGGGCGATGAATTTGATTGAGAAATTTCTTGAGCCTAGCTCTTGATAATAAATCTTAGTGGAGATATATTCACGTCAGAACTTGCAAGTAACAGAGGAGCTTCAATAACTCTGGCAATGTAAGCGATACGTACATACGTCATGGAACACTGAATTTATTATTAGACGTGTCATGTTTGAGTGACGTTCAGCTTGTCAATCGTCACCAAGGTTACAATATACGAGGCCCCTTGTACCACATATTCGCTAACTGTCCTCCATGCTGCCACTATTACCTATCGCAACAGTGTATATTAGTCGTCAGCAAACTCATCATAGTGGCATCTGCTCCGATATATGTGTACAAGCTGTTATAAACAGCATGTTTATATATCTGGAGGTAATATAAAAGTTGTGCTTTATCAGTACAAGCGACTCAAGATCTATAGTATACATCAGTTAATTGGTTCCTGACAGAAGGAAGATATGTTGTGTTAATTCTGCTCACAATGTTACTATGGTCATGTATCCTTATTATATTATTTTCACACACCTGACAATTGTAGCAATTACACAAAACGATGTAAAGTGGGTCATCTGGACTTTTTTTATCTGCCCTTCCGTTTCAGGACGACTATTGAAGGGACCTATTTAGTATCATGCAGATGCAATGAAGCAACGCCACAAACAGTCGCATATATGTTGTATCATCACAAAGATTGTGAATTGGTCAAATGGAAATTATTTAAGTGACGGTGCTACTATCATCGTGATATATTTACTACTCCTATAAATGAATAGGTTTTGAAATTGAATAACATAGCATTCATGCCCAAAAGTAAGCTTTAGGTAAATGCAAGCATTCAATATTGATGATTTGGGCCACCTGCATAAGGATCACTGACCCGACCCGTAACCGAGGATCGAGAGAGGACGCATCCTGTTTACATTCACAGTGAAGTACACATGTTCCTGTTAAATGGTATGATACATCAGCGGAATAAGCGCGAAATCAACTCGCTGGATATCAAAACTGTACAGGTGTGGTAGAGCAGTGAAGTACGATTGATTCTTATAACATAAGTGTTGCATAAATTTCTGGACTTCGGGTCCATCTGACAAAAACTAACAATTAAACTCAATAGGGCACAGACGCCTGACTTAACGATTGCACCCGCCATACAGTGGCGCCAGACGAGGTAGTTTGACTGATGTTCGATATTACATAACACAGAGACAAAGCTGATTTGCCGGGATTAGATTTGCAAAGCATTAGTTGATTAATAGAAGCGCCTGCCTAAGTGTCGCATACAGATCAATCATTTGATAAGCCGACCAGGGTCCACTTTTTACATATACGTTTATTAGATTACGGACAGCTGTGTAATATGGTATGTTTAAGCTATGGCATGGTAGGTTATGCGGATGAACGGTGTTAAGTGAGGAAACGTTATTATTATCATAGTAACATAATGCTTATCCTAGTTAGAATGTAGTTCGTTGTAAACAATACAATTTGTTTTTAGACCACAATTGAATCTTCTTGAGTTCTGTAACTGATACAAGCTAACGCGCCGTTACAAGAGCCAAATATGGTGTCAGAACGTGGTTGAAACGTGCCTGTAGTTTTATCGCCATGTGATATAGCTCTCACAATCGTCGTACTATGGAGATAAAGAAGATGTAATTAATTGTAGATTTGTGGACCTACATGCGAGTGACTAGCCCTACGAGACGTTCGAGTACACGTCTTACTATGTTTGAAAACGACGCAATGTTATAAATTTTGAGATCGATTCATACAATTATCCGAAACCAAACATACCCAAATGATGGAATTCTTAATGCAATTATGTTCAAAGTAAATTTAATCCATTTGTGGCGGGGGAATTTCATCCATGGTAATTATTTATAGTTCGATAAATTTGGAAGATAGTCAGAAACACAGCACCATGTACATCGTGCTTGCTCAGAATGACGTGACCCATCGACGACTATTGAAGCGTCGGGAAATCACGGGAAATCACGCGACCCAATATTTCTTATTTCGTTAAGAATCGCATCGATCAGTGGTAAGCTGTTGGTGCGATAAGACATTTTTTTTTTCACAGGCTCTTGATATATGTTGTTTTCTAGATGCCAAGCTCAGCTATGAAGTCAAACGCATGTTTGAATGTACGCCCAAAATATCGAAGTATATACATATTACCGTTCGCAGAAAAAACACTGATAGCTCCAACAAATAAAATATACAAGGACATAACATTGAGGCTTTACCCCATAAAAGCGATATATGGCAATGATAACTAAGGATGGAAAAAAAATCGATAAACTCTCTATGTTATTAAGTGGAATGGCCTAGTAATTTATTTTTTAAACCCAAAAAAGTAAGCTTTAATATTTCTGTAACTGTTGTTACCCCAATAGGATTGAGGCGGACCTGAATCACTAGAAACTTGATCAAAAACACTATTGTTCTGTGCAACATAACAGGATTGTATACTTAACTCATTTAAAGTAAACAATGTACGTCCTTCAAACCATTCAATAAAGCCAAATATATTTCGTTAGATTTTTAACCATGATATCTAATGAATTGAAGTGAAATGCGTATAAATGTGGTCAAATACACTACACAGCTATTTTTCAAAACAATTGCGTGTGCTGCAGGTCATTTCCGTTTCTCGATCCTTAACAAGTAGAAGTTGTTGATATTGGACATCATTAACACTCGAGTAAGAGAGTCATGTCTTAGTGATTGGTAGAACAACCAGCTAAGTTTAATGACAGTATGCAAACGTATAAAGATATATAATCACTATGGTAACAACCAGGGTAATGTATGGTAAAATAAGACTTGTTAGGTTCCTTACATCCAGTGGCAAAGTGTTTTTCGCCAACCAAAGATATAAATGACGGTCTAATGTCAATCAATTTCCATCACGCGTTTGCGTAACATAACCAGATTTAGCTGTTTTATTGGCACGGAAAACTCTTGTTATTGCTGGCCCTGATCTGTCCAACCATTGCCAACACAATTGGATCAGATAAATATATATGTTCAGATGATAATTTCACTGGCAGCAGCTCGTTGGGCCGTTGTTTAGGTGGCATTATGACTGTCAGCATCCCTGTTAATGTCATCAATGTGTGATTTATGACTACGATGCAAAGTGCGACAGACCCTAATTAGGACGGGTACAAAGTAATGTCCCCCTCAACGAAATATCGATATCACGTTTTTGTGATCTTGGATTTTCCGTTTAATGTAACTGATGAAGGTACACACATAAAGTCGGTTAAAATAAAACTGCCCCTCGGTATTATGTGCTATTTCTGGAAATGGCCCACGACAATGTACCGTTAATCGCCCCTGTTGTTGGTATGCATATGTGTCAGTATGTTTATGTACATTATATGTAAGTCG
The DNA here is from genome assembly GCA_034190875.2 of Urechis unicinctus. Lineage (NCBI taxonomy): Eukaryota > Metazoa > Annelida > Polychaeta > Xenopneusta > Urechidae > Urechis > Urechis unicinctus. Next base: position 58,774,147 of record CM067345.1, read on the forward strand.
ATGTATACACGTACACCGACATGATCTTAACACACACATCGATGTACATCACGTGGATGTCGAGATCCATGCGCACCATAGTGATGTCGGCATGCCCGTACATTGAGGTGACGTCGCTATTCATTCATGTGTATTGACCTATATTATGGTGATGTCGACACTAGTACATAAGAGCCATGTCGGATGAACTCGTTAATCATAGGGATGTTGTTATCTAAGTTTTCATCTTTTGCTAGTCGATATACTTTAATGGTGACAGCCTAATGGCACACCAAATTATTCACGATCTAAAACGTCGCACATCCTAATGCTCCAATATAACACGCCTAATAATCCAATACAACCCGAAGACTAATCCAATATAATATTTGTCGAATAAACCATTTGCAATCAATCAATATCGCAACGGTTCGACTGTATCAGTGACACTACAGTATGAGCACGACCATCGAAACTTTCGATCGGAGCATGTCTATCATTGAGGATTGTCACAATCACAATAGCAGATAAATTCATTCATACAAATGTCGCAATCACCACTAAAAGCGTGTGTAAACTTGGTGTTAATAATCGCAAACTAACCTTAATAAATTCTTTAATCATTATCTTTGTTAAGCTTGTGCGAACTACACTATTTTTTATTCGTCGAAGATAGTGCACTTCACAAAGCTTGATTAGTTATCTGCAATAGCGTAATGTCTCCTTTACAAACTTCATCTCACTCTTATCATTCCTAGGCAAGCATAAGTGCCTTTTCTATTTGTGGGATTACATGCGGACATATTTGCGCTGTATTCGCGATTAACTAGGAACGTAATGAGAGTTTTACCTCATTACTATGGTAACGAAACATAAGAGTCAGTGTGTGAAACAGAAAAGTGGCCTTTAGTGCACCAGACACTATTCTAAACTCAATTTTGACAGTTTTCATGTCAGAATCAAGTATTAGCAAGGTTGACAATGTACTCGTTACCATATCCATGTTGGAACATCTGATTTAATGTAAATAACCACATGCGCTCAAATATTCACGGGGATCCACCTATAAAGCATTCGAGGTACGAATGACATGATTTTGAATAACATTGTTGGCTCCCCATACTCCGATGATAACACTATATATATATATATATATATATATATATATAGATATATATATATATATATATAGATATATATATATATATTATATATATATATATATATATATATATATATATATCTATATATATATCTCTCATAAATCTATCTATATATATGTGTGTATATATATATATATATCTATATATATATCTATATATATATATATCTATGTATATATATATATATATATATATATATATATATATATATATATATATATATATATACATAGACCAATTTTTGCATAATAGGATATACTATAAAATCACGGAAATTATTTTATTTGTGTCATTGCAACGCAATGAGAAACTCAGCTGTCTTTAATTTAGTGTACCACAACAACTGGATGTCCTCTTCCTTTTCCGTCATACTTGCCACAAGATGACTCAGGTACTGAACTTAATTATCATAAATGGTCCTAGATGAGGAATACCTACCATGTCGGTAACCATGTCAATGAAATTATAAATTCTTCAGTAACTTCTCGCCCAGGGAAAACCATCGCTGGCATATTTGAGGTATATGGCAAATGGGAAAATTTTCGTTGCATTTATTGATACACTCAATCTTCAAAATAAAATACCAGCGCATATGAGAAATGGAACGAGTTGCTTAATATAAATAGGCGAATGAATTACCCCAGGGTTATCACAATTAATCGAGTTGGTAACCACGTTAATAAACTGATCAATAATGCATCACTATCTCGAGAAAATTATATCGCTCAGAGATAGATCATGCGTCATATATTTGAGATATATGACACATTGGAAATTCAAGATTTGAGGAATTTCTTGAAACTGTTATTGTATCTCTCAGCAACAGAAATGAACTTCAGTGTATTAATGTCATCAAAGGATATGTGCTGAGCATTCCACTTGCTTATGCTACAACAGTATTTTCGGACCCGTAATTTTTAAAGTACCTTAAGACGATACGGGCATTGTATGAGGATACGTTCACATATATTTATATAAATATCTATATATATATAAATGAATAAATGTATATATATACATATATATGCATATATAATATATATATATATATGTATACATATATATATATATAATATATACATATATATATATGTATATATATAGATATTTATATATATATATATATATATATATAGAGACATATATATATCTCATATATATCTACATATATATATATATCTATATATATATATATCTCTCTATATCTCTAGAGATATATATATATATATACAGACAGACAGACAGACAGACAGACATACAGAACAGACAGACATACATAGACAGACATACATACATACAGACAGCTCGACGATACATGACATACATCGCCATACAGTATCAGACAGACATACGCACAGACATACATACAGACAGACATACAGTATACAGACAGTTCACAAAGGGTGAATCGCCATACAGACACAGGCAGACAGTTACGAATTACATTGGACAGATCAGGCAGACATCACTGCTTAGCTGCGACAATTTCATACAGACAAACATACATACATCTCATACACGTCAAAAAAGACACGACAGACGATGACATGGGCCATACATACTTAGACATACATACATACATACGTGCAGACATACACTACATCTTATCAAACATACAACATACAAGACAGACATACATACATACATTTTGACAGACAGTAGACAAGACAGACAATACAATCACATGACATAAGACACATTACAGACATCACATACAGACATTGTACACTATCATACAGACATCCATTACAGATAACATTTGCCTACAAACAGACAGGACAGACAGACATACATAATAATCCAACATTAACAGACAGGTCAACATACAGACAGACAGACATATTACAACATTACAGACATACATACAGACATTACAGACATGACATAAACAGACAGACAGAATTCTGACAGACATTATCAAACAAGCTTTCAGACCGTTTGACATACAAGTTCAGTTACAGAATATCAAACATGACATTTAATGTGATGAATACGATTTAAACAGACAGAACAGTGTACATTCATACAGTTTTCGCAGTTACAGACATACAGACAGCAGACAGACATACATACATACATTCATACATAGGCCCTTACAACATACAGACATTGTTTAGAATCTACTCTGAGACAAACATACATACATAATACCACATACAGAATACAATTACATACATACAGGTCAACATACAGGCATTTACGTTTTGAATACATACACACAGACAGTAGACATACATACATACAGCAGACAGACAGTACATACACAGTACACACATACAGACAGACATACAACATACAGACTAGACAACAGAAATACATACATACAGACAGACAGAAGACATACATACAGACAGACATACAAATACATTGTACAGCATACATCGTGTACATACATACAGACATCAGAAGCAGTTCTACATTCAGGACATACATTACATAAACATACATACAATGACATACATACAACATGTTGACATACATTCATACATCCATACAAACATACATAAATACATACAGACATACAGACATACATGGCAGACAGACAGACATGCAGACATACAGACAACAGACATATTTACAAACATGGATACATACAGAACAGACAGACATTACATACATACATACAGACATACAGACAACATACATACATACATTGATACAGACATACATTACATACATGAACATACATACATACATACATACAGACATACAGTCATACAGACAACATCAAAGACATCAGACATACTGCATAAGATACATACATACATACATACAGACATACATACAGACACATATACACAGACATACATTACACATAGACATACATACATACATACATACATACATAGACATACATACATACATACATACATACATAGCTATGACATACATACATACAGACATACATACATACATACATACAAGACATACAATGGTGTACAGACATACATACATACAGACATACATACAGATACATACATACAATACATACATACATACATACATACATACAGACAGACATACAGACATACATACATACATACATACAGTACATACATACAGACATACATACAGACATACATACAGACATAGACATACATACATACATACATACATACAACATATACATACATACAGACATACAGACATACAGACATACATACATACATACAGACATACATACATACATACATACATACAGACATACATACATACATACATACATACATACATACATACATACATACACATACATACATACAGACATACATACATACATACATACATACAGACATACATACATACATACATACATACATACAGACAACATACATACATACATTACATACATACATACATACATACATACATACATACAGACATACATACAGACAGACATACATACAGACATACAGACATACATACAGGACACACATACAGACATACATACATGCATACATACATACATACATACATACAGACATACAGACATACATACATGACACATACATACATACAGGGTCGACATACAACAGACATACATACATACATACAGACATACATACAGACAGACATACAGACAGACATACATACATACAGACATACAGACAGACAGACAGAACATACATACATACATACAGACACACAGACATACAAGACAGACACACAGACATACATACAGACAGACAGACATACAGACATACAGACACATACATACATACATACATACATACATACATACATACATACATACATACATACATACATACATACAGACACTACATACATACAGACATACATACATACATACATACATACAAAATACACAGACATACATACATACATACAGACAGACAGACATACAGACATACAACAGAAAGACAGACAGACAGACAGACAGACAGACAGACAGACAGACAGACAGAAGACAGACAGACAGACAGACAGACAGACAGACAGACAGACAGACAGACAGACAGACAGACAGACAGACAGACAGACAGACAGACAGACAGACAGACAGACAGACAGACAGACAGACAGACAGACAGACAGACAGACAGACAGACAGACAGACAGACAGACAGACAGACAGACAGACAGACAGACAGACAGACAGACAGACAGACAGACAGACAGACAGACAGACAGACAGACAGACAGACAGACAGACAGACAGACAGACAGACAGACAGACAGACAGACAGACAGACAGACAGACAGACAGACAGACACACACAGACAGACAGACATACAGACAGACAGACATGACAGACAGACAGACAGACAGACAGACAGACAGACAGACAGACAGACAGACAGACAGACAGACAGACAGACACAGACAGACAGACAGACAGACAGACAGACAGACAGACAGACAGACAGACAGACAGACAGACAGAGACAGACAGACAGACAGACACACAGAGACAGACAGACAGACAGACAGACAGACAGACAGACAGACAGACAGACAGACAGACAGACAGACAGACAGACAGACAGACAGACAGACAGACAGACAGACAGACAGACACAGACAACAGACAGACAGACAGACAGACAGACAGACAGACAGAGACAGACAGACAGACAGACAGACACAGACAGACAGACAGACAGACAGACAGAGAGACAGACAGACAGACAGACAGACAGACAGACAGACAGACAGACAGAGACAGACAGACAGACAGACAGACAGACACAGACAGACAGACAGACAGACAGACAGACAGACACAGACAGACAGACAGACAGACAGACAGACAGACAGACAGACAGACAGACAGACAGAGACAGACAGACAGACAGACAGACAGACAGACAGACAGACAGACAGACTAAATACAGCATCCGGAGTCTAATGTCGATTGTAGATAATGATACACCTTTTTTAATCGCTACTATGTTTTTTTGACTTCCACCCATTGCCGCAATGGAGGCACATGATGATGCATCGCTATCTTTTACTCCTGGTGCACTTAGACTAGTTACATAAGCTTGTTAGCTGGTAAGCGGAGCATGCGACTTTGGGAAGCCGTCTTTGAACGGAAGAATTATGTATCTTGGCACCATAACCTCCACAGAAATAGCTTGTGCAAGAAACAAGAAACATCTCAGACGAACAGCAAATACAAATATCCCTGAGTGCTAACTTGATATATGGTTCGTAGATTCATGGCTACAGTAGACAGTGATAAAACAAGCCCCGCATCTGGCTCGACACATATGATGGAAGATTACAACCCACACGTATTAATTCTTGTGCAGAGGCGATTGTTGGCTGGCTGTCAAGCAAAATACGCAATAGTAACCCGATAGACACCGTCATGTGATCTGTATCCACCCTATGACACCAATTGTTTTCAGTAAGAAGAGGATTTTTCAAATAGTATACCCGACTGAGATAGTATCACAACTAGTAGCAGCTAATATAACCTAATACCATGACCCATGGATGTTGCTGGCGAGATTAGCCACAGCAGAACAAATGTTATGGAATCGCTAACAATAGGGAGACATGGATATTGATCGCATTTCGCAACTGTATGAAAGCAGAAGCGTGATTAATGCCTAATAAGCGACACCGCGTAAGCGACTGTGACCTTTCTTTCGTTAGGCATTGGTCCTGTATATAGATGATATACCGTAACTGTTAGTAACTGACGGGTGAGTGAGTGCAATGAATTGCATATTTAATATTCGGATGTCCTGCCGGAGAGCACTATATCGCAGCTGCATCAACGTTTATAAAAGAAATGAGTCAAATCATTGCAAGCTTAGTGCAGTCACAGTGTTTAACTCGCAGCATAGTATTTGTTGCTACTGTGCTATAAATGTGATATTTGGTGTACTTTTGTGCAAGGCTTCCTAGACCAATCTAGGGACATTAAGAAATGACCATATACTAGACATAATTCGAGCTTCGCCATCATCATATATAGTTCATTACAACAAACGGGCGTTGTGAGATAATAACAAGGCTTTGGTCGCACAAGTCACGTTCTCGATTTGTATAATCCTCGATCTGAAACAATAACAAATAATATAATATACTAAAGATCGAAGTAGTTACCTGCCCTTTAGACAACGCTGATCGTTAAATAGACAGACGCGTAGTATACACATCACAGTGCCCTAATTATATCAATGATATAATGCATTAATTGCTCTATATAAGATAATATCTAGCGAGCGGGTGAACGCATCTCTATCAGATACAAACATCCTTGTCGTTGCGAGCATTACAACAAGCTAGGTCTTGAAGGCCTTGTCTTGACTGTGGAAATAATGAAGCTGCATAATGAGCCCAATTCAGTTAAACCCACTACTTATCCAAAAAATAACTGTTACAATGATGTTAAGTTTAAAGTAATACCTCGAATTGCTCATGTGTCATATATCTCAAATATTTACATCAGGGATATATCACTAGGCGAGAGCTTCAATAACCAATGTTTATCAATTATTTATACTTTCATTAAATGGTGGACTACTTTATGGGTCTTTAGTGATGATAAATGGTTTAAGCTTTCTCCATAGATGTTCATTCTTTCTAAATGTGCTTAAATATAACTGATGTAACAGATACTTGTAATGTACTTATATTAATGCCAGAATTATTTGTCATTTTCTTGCATATGGACATGCTGCAAATCGGCATCATACTAGCACCCTCGCAATAAGATACTCAAGGGATGTCGTCGGGGTAAATGTGGTTATTGAAAGGTACCAGGTGCTTTTCGGGATATATTTGATACATGTTTGCTAAGGGCGAGATGAGTAGGGCTCGCACTATATAAGATAAATAAATATTAACTGTATATATCAAATTAGGCACATTGATTATGTTAATATATTATATATGCATATATTTATATATGTACATATATATATACAGAAGATATAGATATATATATACATATATATGATATATATAGATATATATATATATACTATATAAATATATTTTCTTGTTATAGTCCAAGGATTAGACAAGATTAAATCTATATTTGCATAATGGTATTTAATATATATATATATATTCATATATACTATATATATATATATATATATATATATATATATATATATATTATATATATATGATATAGATCGATATATATATATATATATATATATATATATATATATATATATATATATACATGTATGCAGGCATGGATATATACGAAAGCGTCGTTTCCTCCGAGGACACAGTATCTACAGCGACTACATCGACTCCCCATGAACGCCACCTACTCCTCATCAACTTCACTCACTCCTCATCGACTCCGTCGACTCCTCACAAACTCCATCAACTCTTCAGAAACTCTATCGACTCCCCATTGCAAGTCAATACAGCGTTTCCTTATCGTGTTCGAATGAGACTCCAAAATACACTGTTAATGGCTGTCAATATGACGCGAAATCACTAAACGTGTGCAACAGGATATAACCCCGTGCGCAGTAATGTCTGTTTCACTGTGACAGCTACTGAACCTGCTCTGTAAGCACTAGACATATTAAAGGAAGGCTAGGTAGTTAGTAATCTTTTGTATTTGACCAAATAAATGTCAGAAGCGAGTATCGTCAGGTTACACCGACACAGATTATATCAAGAGCAAAATCAATGAGTATCACTTCGAATAAATTGAGAGTCATTGTATATTTGCATATTACTTTCCACATTTCAGCTTGATCAGTTTCTCAAGCGCACAATCATTTGCATTTAAAACAATAAAAGAGTTATATCTATACGAATATAATTACAGCTCTACAACTTACTCGAGTTTGCGTCATTATTGCTGATTCCAAAATCAAAAGTAAGTCCGAGCAGAGGCATAGATGAGCGAGATCTTCTAAACTCTGGTAGTATAGAAAAACATAAAAGCAGCAACCTGCCTTAAATCACCAAGGATTATGCCAGTATAATATGAGTATAGCTCGTATAATTTGACGGATATCAATAATTATTATTAATACCAAACACTAGTTTGTGTACAGTTAGCCATGCAAGATACGACTGCTTTTTATTTTGATAACTTATAAAAGGTGATTTATTGACCTGTTGCTATGATATGTGCTTATTGTATTTAACCATAGCAGGCATTCAGAGATAATGTTCGCCCTGTTTCGTCAAGAAAGCCAAAGCATTTAATGCGTCCTTGTTATCAGCAACTTGAATAATTAACTGGCTGATGTCATCGCAAATGATGCAAAACACAGCTGCCAGTTGCATTTGAATTCAGACTGATATAAGATCATTCACTTTATGCTGACGCGATCATTGATTAATGCAGAAGACATTACCGAAATAATTCAATTTCCATTTGCTAACATCACGCTCTTAACTAAATTTGTTTTGCAGTGGGTCTCTTACATTTTACAGAAATTGTCTCCCGTATATGGTTGTAGACAGTGCCACTCCATTAATAACTGGGGCTTATGTCAGGCTACAATTAAGGCAATATAATCGTAGCATTATCTAGATTATGGCATCTTAATATATTTACTAGACTAAAAGGATCACAGAGCAAAGACGTGCCACCATGATTTGAATCAATACATATATATTGCTCCCAATATGCCCCACGTGTTGGTCATGTATAAGCTACAGTTCAATGTGTGAGTCTACTGTTATCCTGAATTGCCTCCCCTCTGCCTCTTTATTCGCTTTCCTATCACTCAAACATCTCTCTGTTGCTCTGTTACAATCTTATTAGAGCCCTGTACTCACGGACCTGAATGATCCAGTATACTGAGCGACTTGGAGGTTATTGATTCTAGAAAGGGCATATTTCGTTAAACCAGAGAAATAAGGGCTCGAAACGATGGGTGAGCTAGTATTACCCACGGGTGAGCCGACCTCACCATCATCATCATCATCATCATAATCATCATCATCATCATCACCACCATCATCATCATCATCGTCATTAACATCATCTTCTTCGTCATCGACATCATTAAAGGCATAATTGTCATCAGTGCCATCATCAGTATCATTATCATCATCATCATCATCATTGATATCACGACACTCACATCACTGTCAGCTCTAAGGCAATAGATCCACGTGACGGGCAAATTCGTCTCGCCGGCGTCCTCGACAGGCATTTTGACTGAGTAGCGTATGTGCTGACATTCCATTGGTTTACGCTACGTGCTGACATCGCTATGGCAGCCATGTGCTTGCAGATATCCAAACGACATTTAAGTTCATGCCAAGAACATGGTGTTGACCAATGCGTGGCAGGAAGCCATTACATGAAAACGCGCAAGACAATGCTAGGCTATATCTTTCCTCAATTCGTCAATATTGTTCTATCGAGCATATAATGTAAACATATAAACAGGAATGCATGTTAATATTGGTCCGCGACACTGCTATGTGCAAGTCTCAACTAGTGTGTCTATCGTAAAGCATACATACATTGTGAGAAGCATTCTGTTCATGATGAAAAGCACCATCTGCTCAATGATTACTTAAGCGGCATTCACTTAAGCTTATTCCAAAAACTTTTGGTATTTATCTAGTCTCTTGAAACTGATACATATATCAGCCTTAATAACACTTAAGCGGAATGAATACGTTGTTATTGGCGGATCAGATCACACTGGATAAACCAAACTAACCCAACATTTTTGCCTGAAATAAAGACAGTAATTAACCTGAGATCCCATAAGAGCACTGTTTATTGTAACAGAACAACCCCCAACAGTGTTAGGATTATTAGCGCTGTACAATGTATGGCAACAACAAATATCCGCGACTAATGAGATAAACATACAGATAGAAAACCTCTACAATCCGCCTCTATCCAGTAACTGTCCGGAACTAATAGAACGCGTACAACATTTCCTACATGTGCACGGCAGTCAAAATGTAAACGAAAATTGCCTTGTGTCACATTTGATTTGGCTTGTAATGTTATAAGAAGTGCAGTGTCAAAACTTCCTAAGAAAAGCAGATGAAATACGGCTATTTCTGTATAGTAATGCCGCTGTTTTATTGGGCTCTATTTGCTTCTTCTGAAATCAATCAATG
>CM067345.1:58785445-58848560 GCA_034190875.2 Urechis unicinctus
TTCCATTTTATGTCAAACATACGGTATATGTCAAATAAACCTTTAAGACCAAGCTGGACGTCAATAGACTCCTTGGCCGAAACAATGAAAACGATACATTATTCATATTGACAAGCTACCAACAAATTACCATTTCAATTTCGATTGTTAGAGGCAATACATTAATTGTCATGTGTTATTCCCAACCTCAATCATTGGCATTAGATGGTATTCAGACAATTTCTTTTGCATAATATGAGATGCTATAAAATGTTACCATTCACGGAATTTATCAGCATAAAAGTTCTATTAAATAGTAGAAAACACACTCTACCTACATTCATGAGAAGGCAAAGTATTTACCCCACCGCGCACTATGGTTGCTTTTTGTAACAAGTATGCCTTGCAATATGCAACATAAATTGAGTAGAGAGCTAAATTATGAAATACCAACATGACAGGTGCTGCATTTCGCAATGTGAGAGTGGCATTTTCAGTACATGCATTAAATGCAACGAGCCTTGCCGATCGTCCGGTAAATGGGGATTCTGATTTATAGAGAATAGTCATCACTTTGAAAAGATAATTTAAAGGCAAAACAAACTTCGAATAACGGACAATTATTGACAAAAACATACAAACTGAGCCTGAAGAAAGGCAAATGCTTCTGTTGAATTAATCAACCCTTTTACATGAGCTTCAGCTTTAGCTAGTAGCGCATAGATGTAATATGTTTCTGGCAGATCTTTTGATAAAACACGACTCTAATACTAGCGTGAGCCTCATATTTTAGCCGCAGGATTTGATGCACTTTTTTGACAGATCGTTTGATGTTAGTGGGAAATTAATATAAGCAGCTATGGCTGAGTAACATTTCAAAGGAGTACCATTAACATTTGATCTCTCAGACGAGTGACGTTTTTAATTATACATTCTACAAGCCTGCATTCTAGGCCAGTGAGCAGTTTGTCTCAGATATATATCAATGAGTCAATGTATGGTATATTAGAATGCGATTATGCCATGGGGGCTCAAACTTAATGATATTAATCGCATGCGTTTTCGTTGAGGACATATCGAGACGTTTCGTGACGCTTTCTAATCGATTGTCCGGCTCCGAACCTAGCTCAAAATAGCTCATGCGTTAGGTTGTACGTGATGTGTCCCATTGTGTCTTCAGTAAAGCAGGCTATATTCGAATATACTGCCTTGTCATGGTGCAATGTGGAGCTACGCGGCCACATGGTGGAAAGATTTACCTTTTCTCGCGATGTATGAGGTGGAGTCGTACTCCATATAAATAAAACATATAACAGATTAACTTCCGACTATTTACGTGAACAAGTATCTTACAAATGGAAGTGAGAAAGCAGTGCATGCTAAATAAGGTTCCATTCAAAAGGTTGTCTCATTGGCCGGCTTAATTAATCCCTCCACCCCGAGGCAGTTTAAGCATCACACCCACGATTTGCAATGGTAAGCTAATGCTAAAAGGCCGAATTATATCGCTCACGGATTCAACAGTTGTCCCCGCATCACCACATATGACTCCTATTGTGGGCAAAACTGCTGGTGGAGATCAAAGGTCAATTACCTATAAGGCACAATGGCAATTGCAGTCGGGTAGGATAACTTGTAACTGGATAAATGGAGTTAGGCGATATATGTTTTTGCTGCACTGGAATATGAAATGCAACTACATGATTGATGGTTCAAGATGAATTATTTTAACGACTTGTGATTGATAATGAATCGCATATTTCTATAACACGTACTGCTTGTGTCCACAGTATCTTTTACTGACTTAACACTCATCTTTTTACGGCTCAGTGCATTATTTACGTTTACCACACAGATGGCGATTTCAATAACCCAAAGATATTGTTCGTAAAATGGTCTTTTGCAGAAAAAAAGACGATAGTCAGTGATTGTGTCATTTTTCCGGACTAAATCTCAGCTACGTCTTTAAAGCCCTTCTTATCTTCTCTGCTATCTCCTCTTGATCATATGTTCCTCACTCTGAGACGATCACGGAGAACAAAACTAACGTTGGGCACGAGATGGGATGGCAAAATGTAATTGTGTGACGAGCTTATTATAATTTATGAAGATTTCAGGTCCCTCAGTAATAATACACATGGTAGTCATAGAACTTGATTTACTAGTATATATATATATATATATATATATATATATATATATATATATATATATATATATATATATATATATATAGATATATATATATATATATCTATATCGATATATACATATATATATATATATATATATATATATATATATACAGAAATATATATATATATATACATGTTTATATAAATATATATATATATATGTATATGTAAATATACATATATATATATGTATAAGTAGTATATAAATATAAAAAATATAATAAAATACATCTCTACATATATATATATATAAGTGTATGCATATATATATATATATATATATATATATATATATATATATATATATATATATATATATATATGTTTATAAATACGTATGTAAACATCTGTATATCTGTATATATTTATATATATATATAAATATATATATATATCTATATATATATATATATATATATATATCTCTATATATATATCTCTATGTATATATATATATATACATATGATGAAATCTTAAATATCAATGTAATTATCAGTGTGACTCATTTCTATTGATATCACTGAGAGGGTACCTTGCAAGACCAACATGTGAGAGGGAAGTACATGTGCTTTTTTGCTGAGGCTTGTCTACAGCAATGGCTTGCTTGGTAAGTAACTACACCTTCATGGTTCGTTCACCTTACATTAATGCGTCTGTGCCCTAAGTCACACGCCATGGTGCTGAGCTTTTAAGATATCATATCCCGTAACATTTGATGTCAAGTTAGATATAATGCATAAATGAGCTTCTAATCTTTGCATCATGGATCGTTTAAAAGCACGAATTAGGCCTCAAAGCTTTATGTTAGCAATGCACTTAGATGCCTGGAAAGTGTGAAGCAAATTTTCTTCTACATCTAACTAGTGAGTTTATCGAAAATATTTTCTAATATATTGTCGCGTGTTTTTTGTAGGCAGATTGTCAAATCATCTCAATCCACGCTTGTAAGCACATTAATCAGCTTTGCTTTTCTTTATTACATTCTGCTAAGGCATCTGAGCAGCGTTCATTGCAACTGTCGTAATACTATTTTCACTTAGCTCCCCTTGTTTTACTCGGATATGAATATATCTGTGAAGTGTGAAAAAGCTCCTTAGTTATTTGGCAGGGTTATGTCTAAGCAATATCTGAGCAATTCGTAGAATATTGTGCCGTGTGTTGGTATATATCGATGCCATCAATTGCCTCAACTTAAATTGCTGAATCTACCGTGTTTACTTTTATTGACGATTCAGTATCCCGTTAGGTTTTTTATGCCATGCCGTTTTTGTATGCCAAGAATGTTGCATTGTATCACAAAACCTGTGAGACACGACGTGATATTATTAGGTCGGTTATCCTAACTGAGTCAATGTTCACTTCAAGAAAACGGCAAAATTGCACCATGACAAGCGCCGCCAAATAGTAAGCTGGGCCCGAGGTTTTTGTGATATTCATATTTGAGCAACACGAAGATCACGCTATGTCACCACCAGCCGAATAATAATCAGGAGTATTCACATCAATGTCACGTTTACCTTCCTTACATCATCTATGATGAGCGGATGCCACTAACGTCATTAAAGCGACACCCAATCGAGATATACCTGTAACATTACATTAGTGAACGAATGGGGACATATTTGGCTGATTTCAGATTCCTTCCATGTAAACTAATAGCAAACATCCAACGCATATCTTACTGGCGTCTTGCATCGCACCTGTCTGCAAGCGTATGATAAATAGCCCTGAGTCTAGGCTATTTCAAACCTTATAGGCTTTATAGTTATACTGGCTTAATGCAAAACAAGCATATGTCAATAATAGCCCCGGGTTGTAATAGCTTGCGTCGATCCTCATTATGCCGTGTATTGTGGAAACATCAGGCAAAGATTATTCGATGTCGGCTGAGTTTTCGCAGCTAAAGCACGATTGAGTAAAGCAAAATTGGAAAAGGACGAAGACATGATTTAATCATAGAACAATAACATCAGCATGGTGAACAGTTGATACAAATGATATTTTGGCCTTATCCTTGTTGAGATTCAGAAAACAGCGGTATTTTTAAACCACTGATTGTTTTCCAGAGCAGCTGCAGCTTGTGGTGTCCAACTTAAGCAGCGTTGAATATGCACCGACACAATGAACGACGCCAGCAGGACCTATTAGGTCGCTAACGTAATATGTTGGGAGATATTGTTTGCTAGCATAAATAGTATGGAATGGGCTTATTGTGTCCGAATGATGTCATAAGGCACATTCATTTTCCCCAAATAGGCCCTCGGTGAGTCGAGATAGTGCGATCCTTCCATGTAAAGTGCTCTGTCATGATAAGCACTGGTATCTGGCTCTAACCTGTTGAATGACGTAGGTGCTCTCGACCACTCTTTCACATCGGAATCATGGAGTGAATTCGTTAGGCTATTGAACTCAATATTCCACTCTGCAATATTTTGGTCTTTTCAGGTGTCGTCATTTGTGTACTCGTAGACGTGTAAAGAGCGCAGTCTATGAGCAAACAGTGTTCGTCTTTGGAACCACTTGTTTCTGTTTAAGCTTCAACAATGCGTATATGCACCCAGGGACAATAAACCTAAAGTGTTTCTAACTTCGTGAATGGTGGTTTCTTCAGTCGTCAACTTCCACCCTTGTCAGGTGAACTCCGCGCCGGTTCATCTGTAGTGGATGTATCCCACACGTTGATATTGGCAATAAATATTTTATGATATTTTCAAATACATTTTCAGCGGGTTGGGCACCTGTAGTCAAGTACATTATGGTGAACGCAGTAAAAGTGCGTTCAGGTTTGTAAATGTTCCTTATCTGTTGTTCCATTTATGATTTGACATGATACTTGACGACTGCTACCGTTCTGCAGATGCATCATAGAGACTCTCGCAAATAGAGAAATTCAAGAAAACATTATGGCCGTCGTGAGTGAGTTCAAGGGAAAAGCATCACCAGAACGCCGCCATTACTGTCAATCACATCTGCAAACGGCCTTTGAAATCTGTTAACTTCAACCAATGATCTATCAACATTCAGATTGACACAAAAGTAACTGGTCAAAAGCACTTTGCACGTTTTTTGGAGAGAAATATACTTGGTACTCCTGTCAGGATATTGGTATTACACCGCTCTTTTCTCATTGTGACGTCATAGCGATGTCAGTGCAAATTACTGCATTTTAAATACAGTTTTCGTGTGATCACATGTGAGACCTCATGCTTAAACTATGATCGCATACCGAAAACGTTTTATGGACGTCTTGTTAAGTAAAAAGTAAAAAGTGAGCAGCACTGTCCATCAGGACTAGCTAGTAGTATATTCAGACAATCGCTCGTACTCATTAGTACTTGGCAATCAGGTTAAACAAACCTTCGCCACTTGTACGAAGTGGAACGTATCTGCTTGGTTTTCCTTAATCTCATATATATAAGATCTCTAATTTTTTGTCGTGGCGAACCAGCAGGATGGATTTCGGTCATCAAAAGACAGCAATGTTCAGATCTAATGCACCACAGTCGCAAAATTAGATATTCATATCCCTCACTGGAATCATTTTTTTATCGCCTGCATTGCCACAGTGTAGTGAAACCCAAAAAAACTAAACAAGCCACTGAGATATGGTACTAAGTGATTCAGTTATGTTTTTGAATCGATGTTTTTATCGAAAAGTATCAACTAAAAGCAAACACGTCACAAAATCATATCAGCTTGGATCAGGCTAATTATACCAAAGGCATTAACGAGTGGCCACGTGGACGAAAGTCCAACGAGGGGGAAAAATGACCTCATATACAAGATCAATGGTAACCCGTCGATATAGATTCGCAAAAACTGCTTGATTAAGAATGATTCGGCCTGCATTTCTAGGCCTGTCATTCAAAACGTGCCAGTCCGATTGGAAGAGATAAGGTAATCACCAATTCACGTCCTCATAACTCACTCATAATTGACGATTACAACCATTCGTTGACTCCAACCTTTCGTGGACAAATTGTTTGAGTACATTTTTACTATCATTATTTAATTATTACTCATTCGGTATATCTTGAATAATAATATGCCACTTTATAAACCTGGTGTATACTGTTGGTCCTCTAAAGGTCGTTCACGAATGGTCAAGACTATAATTTATACGTACAAATCCAACCTTACGTGCATATATATATTTGGGTATATTTGGGCCAAAGTATATATGGTTGTCAGGAAGATATTTATGTTATCAGTTAATGTCAACGAAATGTTAGTCGTTAAAATTTAATTAGGCTATAATGTTCAAAATTCGAAAATATCACTCTTAAAAGAATATCTTTGTACTTTTTATAACTAGACAATCATATTAAAAAGTTCAAACCCAAACATTTGTAAATATTTTGAAAGAAAAAGTGCATTGACTTTATGTGGACATAGAAGTATATCCTTTCGTGGACCCAAGTATACGAAAGTTTGGCGGTTTGTCAACTAAAAGTCGCGTTCGTGCTAATATATATATATATATATATATATATATATATATATATATATATATATATATATATATATATAGAGATAGAGATAGAGATATATATATATATATATAGAGATATATAGAGATATAGATATTATATATAGGTATATATATATATATATATAGTATATACATAAATATATATATATGCATATATATATGGATATCTATAAATATATAGAAAGATAGATCTATTTATATATATATAGATATAGAGGTAGATATATATATATATGAATATATAAAGATATTATCTAAAATTGTACATAAATATATTGCATATAAAGATGAGGGATATAGAGGGAAGGAATTTAGAGAGAGCAGGAGATAGAGATAGACAGAGATAGAGAGACAGACATAGAGAGAGAGGGAGAGAGAGAGGGAGAGGGATAGAGAGAGATTTATAGAGAGAGAGATAGAGGGAGAGAGAGAGAGAGAAAAATCCTAGAGATGAGAGAGAGATAGAGGGGGAGAGAAAGAGAGGTAGATCCCTAGGTGAAGTCTCATAGAGAGAGAGCAAGATATAGAGAGCAAGATAGATAGAGATATAGAGATAGGATAGAGAGATCCCTCTATCTATAAGATCTATAGATATAGATATATATATATTTTATATAGATATTTATATATAAATATATATATCTATATATATATCTATATATCTATCTCTCTCTCTCCTATATATCTCTCTCTAGATCTCTCTATATAATCTCTCTATATATATATATATATATATATATATATATATATATATATATGTGCAATAGCAATATATCTTAACCCCTGTCTTATGCAAGTGCGTTTATCAACGCAAATGATTTTTAACGTATCTCATTGCCGGGACGAAACACCCCGTGAACAGTATGATTACTGACTGAAAGTCTGAAAGTCAAGCATAAGGTACTGTAGGACGAAACCATGTTTCTTGAATGATAATGAATAATATTTGCCACATAGTAGATCAGTTGAAATTAGATCGATCTATGAGAATAAACCTTCTCATTTAGATGAACAAAATCTTTGCCCTCTCATAAACAAATACTTTAACATCAAGGATGCCATTTGATTCATTATTCACGAACTAATCATCTACAGGACAAGTAAATAGATTACGACGAAAGAAGCATTGTCAACGGGATATTTTTTCCATTTTACCGATTAACAATATTTTTGATATTACAATATGTATGCAGCTGCTTGTGGCGCTGTTTCATTGCATCTACATGATAGTGAATGGGCCTCATTCATACACGTCCTGAAATCAGAGGGCAGATAAATTCGTTACAGAGTTTTAGGTACTTCAAAGCTAGGGAACGGAACCCAACAGCTGGATGAAGGACATGCTTCGAGCGTGCAATGTAGAAATAGCTGCGACCAAATTGTTAATACTAAATGTTGTAAATGTTACAGCAATATACACACTTGAATAGATGCAAGATTTTCGATTGACTTGTGCACTGACATCGGCACGCCCCAACCCCTCTATTTCTGGTACCACAGGCAACAATTAATGGATACCACAGGCAACAAAGAAAGAGGGGGGCGTCTGTGCACCTCCGTTCTCGGTAAGTTTATGAGTCGATTCAATATATTCGTACCAAACCTTAATTATCCCATGTTTAACGCCGATTTATTTACCTTTTGAGACTGTCATTTGGTTTGTATATATACACACACATTTATCTTCAAGTAAGTACTGCTCCAATTGCATACAAATTCAGTACCTTTATGTAGCACCTAACATAACAATATTTTTACATGACTAACTAACTTTCTATGTGTGTTTATCCGATTAGCGTTTGGATTAAGCCAATACATTAATTGTGTACAATTATTTCAAAGTATCCGAAAGGCATGAAACACTGGCTACATTTGTCAACAGAATACATTACACAAGCGATTAAAATGTATTGTCTGGAACATCTTACAGAATCAGTTTAAATGTAGCTTTTCCACATGAATTTCGTCCGGAACACAGATACCTTTGATTGCTAGTTTATGCATTAGATACCATTCACGTTGTCAATCTGGGCACGTGACATACTTTTCAACTGGTCTAGTAAGATAATGTTTCATTTAGAGATAATGGCAAGCAAAAGCTGGCATATGTCCGGTGTGACCCTTCCGAGAGATACAAAAAGCAATTCAAGCAATATAACAGCAGCTAATGAAAATGTTATAGATTTCTACTTCCTTACACAGCGTTTTTATCCGCGCCCAACACAAGCAATAATCGTCTAAAGGATAAGTCAGAACGCTCGAATATCGGACAGTTACGGACAAAACCTTGAAAGCGAGCCTGCAGAAAGACAGTGGCTCGTGATGTGATGAATTCATCAACTTATTTACGTGAGCTTCAGCTAGTGGCGCCTAGTTTTGATATGTTCCTGATAGATCGTTTGACGAAGAAGGAATCTAGAACTGGCGTGAGCTTTTTATTGTGGCTGATGGATTTGATTATTTTTTTAACAGCTCGTTTGATGTTAGAGGGAAACTAAAATAAGCAGCGATTACCGAGTATTAGCACTATCGTTTGATCTATCGGATGGGTAACGTTTTAAATTATTTATTCCAGAAGCCTGCATTCCAGACTAAAGAGCAATTGGTCTCTAAGGCAGCGTGACAAAGCTTTGTATTGCATATATGCGGTTATGCTATGGCGGCTCAAACTAAAGGATATTAATCGCATGCTTTTTAACAGAGAACATGTCAAGCACTTTTTTAACGATAGCATGTCGATTGTCCGGCTCCGAGCTTAGCTCAAAATAGCTCATGGGTTAAGTGGTATGTGGCGCAGTACTTTGCATATATATCACAGGATAGGATATATAAAGATATCAGTGTAAGTCCTTTGCATTTGTACCACAGGTTAGGAAATATAAATATAAAAATGCGACGAATATGCCACACAGAACACTACGCATATATTGCAATGAGATAAGGCCGAACAATGAGGATATCTATCACGTTTTCTAGAACCAAAACGTCGCTAGTCAGTTACCTATTATATATTAGTCTAGAGATACTAAGTTTGACCAACAAAAGCCTGATGTGTGATGTATATCGAATGGGTTTACTGTTATTTATCTGTTGAATTGCCTGCTGAAAGCTTGATTCAATTCCTTCATACCTCTAGATCTGCTCAAGCCACAATCGAGATTGATAAAACACCTCGATTTAAAGCTAACGTTGTCACTCAGATGGTGCAGTGTTTGATACGGCGGTTCAATGTGTTTGTCAAAAGTGATTTGTAAACAAATGCGTCCCGTTGTATAAGGTAATGCCTACTATGTTCGAATACACTGACTTGGTCATGGTGCAATGTTGAGCTACGCACCGACATGGTCGTGAGATTTATCCAAAGTTGCTGCTAGTCAGGTTTTCACTGTAGGTTGAATGGTTCTTCTTGGAAATAACACATACAATGTACCTCAGACTTTTTACGTAACTAAGTACTTTAGAATCAAACGGAGAAAACATTTTTCCGACTCCAGTTCATTCTAAATAAGAAAAGTAAAAATCTGGCAAATGAAGTTAGGTTTAATTCATATAATTGTCTTATTGCCGGTCGTAATTAGCAGGGTAACCGGTAAACGTTACAAAAAGAAGCTTGGCGATATTCGCCACACTCGAATATAAATTGCAACGACATGATTGATGGTACCTTGCTGTTACTGAACCTAGTTGGGTTTATCTGACAGCGGAACGCCGAGAAATTTGTATTGCATACACTGCTGCTCCTACACTGACATTATCTCAGCATTTTAACTGCAAATATTTATAATTTAACACAATGTATTTTATTACAAATTGCATATTGCAATAACGCATATTGCCTACATCAGCAATATCATTTCTTGATTTAGGATTCGTCATTTTACTGCCTTGTGCATTATCTATGTTCACCACGCAGCTGGCGATTTCAATAACTTAAAGATATTGTTCGTATATTGAGTCGTAAAATGTGCTTTTGTTGATAGAAAGGCAATAGGCAGTGATTAAGGCACATCTCAGCTCCGTCTTCAAAACTCTGCCTATCTTCTCCGCTGCTTCGTTCACCTTACATCGTTCCGTCGGTAATATCATATCAAGGATTATGAAGCTACATATCATACCTCTTGAGGTCAAAATAAATATAATGCACAAATGAGCGTCTAACTATCATCGATCATATAAAAGAAAGCCGTCTGCTAGACACCGAATAAGGCACCACAGCATTATGTCAGCAATGCAATTAGATGTCAGGAAAAAATGAAAATTTGAAGCAAACATCCTTAGACATCTATCAAGTGAGTATATCGAAGCAATATAACACTGATATGTAATGGTTATATCCTCGCATGTGGTTTGTATGCAGTTTGTAATTGTACATAACTCAGTCAAATCACCTGTAATCACGCCTATAAGCACCTGAATCAGCTTAGTTTCTCTTTATTTCATTCAGCCAAGGCCATTAAGTGGCGGTAATTGCAGCTGTTATAATACCTGGTCATTCGTTGATATCGCTTATCGCACTAACAAGAACGACACGACAACATACTTCAGTCGCATGTAAAGCATGCAATGATGCCTAGCGCTCATGTCATATACTATCAGCAACATCGAGCAAGCCACTATAGTCACGACATCATCAGCCGATCGAGATAAAACATGGGTGCACGTGATAATTGATATCAACACAGATCTCACTGGCGTATTGCATTGCACTTATCTACAAGCGTATGATAAATAGCCATTACCCTTGTGCCTAGGCTATTTAACCCCTGTGCTGGTTCGAAGACTAGATGAACGACCATATGTTTCACCACGACGTTAAGCAGCATACCACTATGAGATAGAGAAGTACCGAGAACTGCTTTATTTAAAGAGGTCGAATTATTTCTTTATTGTTAGCTAAGAGAGCGAATCCAGCGGTGATTATGGATAATGTTATGTACTTTAAGGCGCTCACTTTAACCTTTCACAAGATGAACGTGTTCAAAAATAACCTTGGGTGAAGTTGACATTAGGAAAACTTGAAATTGAGCAAGAGCAGCATCTAGTAATGCTCGGCATATTGCAGGCCTTATGCAGAATTAGCATAGGTTAATGATGGTCTCGGGTTTTAATAGCTTGTTCAGACCCTCATTATACAAGTGTTCCTAAGGAGCGTTATGTAAAGATTATTCAAGATCGGCTTGAGTTTGCTATCAGCATTCGCTGCAATTCACCGCAAGCAATTTATGAATGCGGACTTTAGTCAAACACATTCTAGGAACATTGATCATAGCAAGATCATAAATGGCAGAAGACCGGCATTAATCATGGCACATCAACATCAGCACGGTGAATGTGTGATATACATGACATTGTGGCCTTATCATTGTTGAGATTTGGGCAAAAACCATATATTCAAACCACTTATTGTTTACCAGTACCTTGACATGCTGCAATAACGAAATAACCAAAGCTTTTAAAGACTTGCATAACCTGCAAAATCTAAGGCGTTGCTTTGCTCTGTATAACGGTACACATTTGCCATCACTGAACACGACGCCAGGTTGTAACTAATTGTGATTCCTGCAGCAGCACGTGCTTTATCCTGTTCGCCGAATCTCTGCAACGCAACAATTACCAAACACACTACCATAAGAATGGTGTTGTGGTCTGACGGAGAGGTAAGAGATAAGAGAAAAAAAACACAGATCCTATGTGTTGCATATATATGTCGCACTATTCAGCCCATAGCGGGAAATTAAATGACCCACGAACTAGCAAAACATATTAGCGAAAAGTGCGTTATTTCTATGAGTGCCCTAAACACAAAGCAATACATGTAATGATGGAACACTTAAGCCTTTAACTATAACAACTCTATTGAGTCGGAATGTCTTTCTATTTATTACAAACACATTTTGTCTTGCCGATATTTCATTTTCTCGACACTTGCATATACATTAACTGGTTATTATGATATTGATCTGAAACCAATATCACTCACAGATTTGCCTCTACTGCAAACACGTAAATATTGCATGCAACTCGCTCTACGAACCGGTCATCATAAAATGACAGCTTTGTGTGCATTTTGTGACACGTGTCTTGCAAAGTGCGTTTGGTTCACATAACTGCCATGGGGCAATGAGCGCCAGCCGATTCACACGGCATTGTGATTATCATTTTTATCGTTACAATCTGGATTGACTATGAGTTAAATGAAATACATTTGTGAGCTCATATACGGTTTCTTTGAACGGCAATCGAGTGTAATGAATCAGATATATCTGACCAATCATGCTGTCCATATATCTATTTAGAAGAAAAACTATTTCGTTGATAATTTTTCCTGCCACAATATGCCTTTTCTGAATTTACCCGGCCAATGCAACGCAAACAGCAATTAACAATGACACTTATGTTTGCTTGTTTGTAGAAATTTAAGTCGTTTATGGTTTCATTGACCAAAACCGACTTTTATGGATGCAGATTGAACGACCAGTGGGACTGTCTTCAGGAGTTGTGCTAAGTTAATTATGAGCAGTAATGTTCTCACTAATGGTGGCTGAAAAACGAAATTTTCTCCGGCTAATTACTTAGAGCAGCTTTACTCTTGAATCTGCGGCCCAATTCCCTGAAGTGATGTCGCGCATTTGATTTGACACAAACAATTACAGATTATTGCGTACAATTAAGTCCAGAAAATGGTACAATATATAATGTCCGAAATGTGTTTATATTGAAAAAAAACCCCGTGATTATGTTAGTGTCTATATGCGTTCCAGCCCCCTCTTAATTCACTCACTCGCTCTCTTCCTCCTCCCCATACACCTCCAAGGATCTCTTGTTCCACCCACTTAACCAATCGTTCAGAGCAATTGCTCTGCTACACTCCTGAATAGCAAAATACAGTTGTGCAAAGAAGATTCACGATGCATAATTTGACTTCTACACAATATGCCCAGTAATATATTAATTACACCTTTGCCAAAACTGACCGCTTATTGAATCGTGCCTTTTTATGCACCTAATAGTATTGCCAGAACCGCTAGATTAAGTAATTATTCTACACCTGACCCTAGTAATTATGAAGCAGTTGCCTTGTAAGTTGACAGTGATAGATACATCTCAATCCACAAGTGCGATCAACGTCGACAACAGGTATATGGTAATATCACTTTGCACGGAGCATTAAAGCAGCCTATTTGTACGTTGACGTAATAGTTGGAGTTAAGATGAGGGGTTGAAGGAAGACGAACCAAAGTGAACGCTTCACGTCAATACGAGCGTACCAAAGGTGAGCTAAATATGGAACATTGCCAACCGGACTGAACACAGCATAGTTTAAATTTATTCCGGTCAAACTGGACGAATAAGGGGAGCCACATATTCTATCAACATGATGTTGATTCAGCAAAAGTTAGGATTCAGTTGATATTGAATAAATACACATTTTCTTGAGCGTAAGTCAATTTATGTCCAGTGATGAACTGCTATGGTATTAATAGCCTTTGATATTATTAACTTTATTCTGAAAGGCGGCTACTTCTGGAATAAGAGGACAGTTAAAGGTAACGGTTTTCACTGGAGCTAGATGTTGCTGGATGTATAGCAATGAAAATGGCAAATCACTCACCTTTAATGCAGTCAATAGCGTGCAGCAGGAAGGAGCGTAGCTCCGTGGGCCATTAATATCGAATGCGCCAGTATCAAGGACACTTCTAATCCACATCAAGTCCTTGTTGATGTTATTTCGCTGTTGTCTTGATTTAGCGTTGCATAGCTTATGGTGATTATGCGTGTAGATTAATTAAACAAGGAAATTTGAACGAATTTCCGCAGAGCGCGAACAATTAGATCTGTCAGCAGGTCACATTGGAGTTGTGTCACAACATTAGGCTGTCACCTATAGGTATCCCGACGTCCCTGCGACAAACTTTTACATCTAAGGGATGTATACGACCCTTAGAGCTACGTGCTCAGTCACGATAAACGCGAAATTTGCACCTGCCGGTTCGTGTCATCTATATTAGGTAAACCACTTGTAGTTTTCCGACCACCATTTAAAAAGGGATGCCTAAATCGGCCACTTTGACAATAACGTTATTATAGGCTACCAAAAGGCCAATCATCAACATTGTATTGGGCTTTATAGTGTCGTCGAACATGTGGGCATAGTGTTTGTTATATTATACTTTGCGTCATTTAATGCTTTTTCCCAATTTTATGGGACCTTGATATATATTCATTTTCCATGTTTCATTTCGTTTGTTAACGACGCCTTAGCGAGAATGGCCGGCTTGTATGGTGTGTTACTTGATTGCATATTGGCTAACTATTAATGAATTTCACACGAATCTGCTCCAAGGTTTCATTGTCGATATGAATTACCATGTCTATTTGCACTAGCCGATGGCATTACAATTTGGAGAATGATAGCAAAGCTAAATGATGACAATAATTCATTGCTTGGCACGAATATAGGCCTTCTGCTTGCTTATGTGCTCAAGGACGCCAACGTGTCACGGTCGCCCGCGACGAATGGCTCATTTACTGCAGAGTTGATCCGGTCAATAGGCACTCTAGCACCGATGACGTCGTCATGGTCGATCAACGTAAAAATCGGCCGATGACGTCAATTCCAACCTATGACATCAACAAGCTAATACAGCTGAGATGCTTCACAGCATCACCGTCAAATGACAGATTCTGATGACTAATTATCGGCCGTATCATCATGTGTCGAGTGAATATGGGGAGCTGATGGTAATTTGCGCTATGTAAACAACGTTAACAATTCATTCGATGGCTCACAAGATGGGGCGGCAAAGTCAAATTCTGATGATCTCTTCATGGTTACCTAATGTCTTTGAACTGCACAATAAAAGCCCACGCCATCATCCTATCTACGTATAGCAGCTTAACTCCCGATCTCACCTTAATTCGTTTCCCCTTTTGCAGATTACACCCACAATGATCTTGTCTATGTACGGAAAGCAGAATTACTGATAAATACATAGGTTCTATCACATTGCAAACCTTCAAACCTTCGTCTTTCTCTATTACTTCTGCTGCACAAATACTGTGGGTGTGATTTGCTTCACGTGATGTCGTTTTCGTCTATGCGTATTTAGTCTTGACTGTTCCGAGGGAAAGTAGGGCGGAGGTTCAATTTTATATGTGATTATGATTTCTAGAGAGACAGCTTCCTTTCGGTGTCAACATCCTCGGCCAGCGGCCTCGCGCAAAAGTAACTACCTTCCTATGAAAACCTCATGCTAACAAGGTTGTGGGTTCAATGTCACTTGCTCAAACACTCCGGAACCTAGCCTCGTCTGCATGACAAAAGCAATGCCTCAGTGATGTACGGCGTCAGTAAGGTTTAAGCTATATGTCAAGTCTCTATATAGTGGAGAATAAACATCTTAGAACTTCTTCCAATTTTTCACACTTCTGATCCTTAGGTGGTTATCGCCACAATGCTGTGTTTATAGATATGGACGCTGACCTACCGAGTAGAGGAATGTCGGTCAACCTTACGAGTGAGACACTTGCCTCTGGTTAGTCATTTACGGAATGCTGCCATTGTAAACTGGAAGCGATCCATAGACATACAATATAGTGCTACTCAGACCATAGCGGAGGAAACATTTATTATTTGTTTTGATAGCAGCAGCGTATTTGACAGGATCATAGTACATTATCTACGCTACTCCATGCTATTTCTAACGTACCTTGAGAAGCCCGACAGTTACTGAGACTTGATCTGTCTGCTCTCCGTTTTCCAAACGTTGTCGTGTTACTGCTCACGTCAATTCTACACTTGTTTGATTTGTGAAACTTGGCGTTATCCTCTAGAACGCAGACTAGACACCCGTTATCTGGATATAGACATCGGAAAGTTCATAGTCTCTGTGTTTGCTGGCAGTTACGTATAGGTAAAATCCCTCATTACTCCTTACCATGCGTCTTAACCCCATATTTTGACCTCGCACCTCATGTAAAATATATAATGATTGGTTTGAACAATGGAGAAGCGATTTATGTTTCGATAAACATTACTTGAAACTTTTCAGATAATTAGGCAGGCGCAGAAGCAAATATAGAAATCTGACCGAAATTATTGGTTAATCAGCACACGATTTG
Source organism: Urechis unicinctus (assembly GCA_034190875.2). Taxonomy (NCBI): domain Eukaryota; kingdom Metazoa; phylum Annelida; class Polychaeta; order Xenopneusta; family Urechidae; genus Urechis; species Urechis unicinctus. The sequence continues at coordinate 58,802,235 of CM067345.1, forward strand.
CCATTTAATGGATTTTGTTTAAAAACACACTTATATGGATATTTCGTATCAAGATATTCATTACGAAATCATTTGCAAGCGTAAATCTCCAGCGTATATGCGGCTTTATGTAATCCACAATGACAAATATTATTTACATCTTGCGAACTTCCGGTTACTTGGTAAACAACTTGGTTGCTCTAAACATTCTCAGATGCCAGTGGATTTAAAAGAATGAAGTCTGCCGCATTAGACTGAGTTCTCATTTATACTGGCTACCCTCATACAACAATATCCTGTGTGCGAACACCTGATTCTATAAGATCCTTTTGAACTCCGGGGACCTGCTAAGTTGACTCTTAAAGGTAGCGGACATTCATCACACGGTCTTGAGCAGTAAACATATTATACCTCATACCTTTGGTGATGTCTCTTTTATTACATTAAATACTGGGTCTGATGTTTGACATCCAAGTAACTTTGAATTCAATCAGACGGCACGACAAATAACATTTCAAACGATGCCCATGGAAGCTCTGTCTGGCAATGATATTATAGGGGCTCCATCGTACATGACCATACAGGAAGTAAAAAAGGCGGGGTCATTGAGAATATGAGCGCATGTGTAGACTACGTGAGTTCCATGGAAGGACCCGGGGTTAAGGAATTATCTTACAAGTATTATACAGGAAATCATTATAAAATATAAGTACCCCTTCCTCTTCCCTTCCCCGCCTCCGGGACTGCTTACCATAGCATGCCTGGTACTGTTGTTGGTAACCTTTACCAGGTCAATTGCTTCCCGTAGGGTTTGAGTGTGCCGCAAGAGGGTGTGGTGCGCCGCATATCGGGATGCTCAGTATATCGGAGATCCAGGTTACCCTCGCAATCCCGACAAATGGCACTGACTGAGGTGTGAGAGGCAACCTTCTCCTTGGGGACCGCATAGTCCTCATGGAACAGGCATCCCAAGGTCGGTTCACCGGCAGGGTGGGGAGCTGCCTACGGGGTTGACGATATTACCCCACATTCCACTAGGACTGGCAACAGGATGGCGGTAAGGGGTCCTAAGTACCGCAGCGTGAGGTGGACGGAGTCCTTTCTCACCCTCAAAACCGGGAGGAATGCGGGGCAGAGCCGCAGCATAACGCTCGTCGCCTCCATCCGCAGGCACATCATGGTGGTAGTAGCCCCGAAAATCTCCGACCCCATGAAGCAAAGCGCCGCGCAAGCCCAGAGATCCCTTGACTGGGAGGGAGGCGAGACCGCGTCGACACCTGCCAGGCCAGAAAACCCTAAGTTCAACTTCAGGCCCGTGACCCGCCGAGGAATGGGGGCAGGCGTAGATGGCAAACGCCATAAACCTTTCCACTCCTCCCCAACCTGAATTCCGCCGACACTCGGGGTTAGTTCCATTGTGGAACCCCGCTTCCGCATACCCGTCCAACCAGGCGCTTGCAATCTCGCCGACAAAACCCTATTCCCACGCCTTGCTGTTTTGCGGTGGCTCGCTCTGTGGATCGCTTCTTAAGATTACCCTGCTCCTTCCTGATTACAACAATGGCAGCGGCAAGTTTAGTCCCCAACCCCAATATCAAAGAAAGGATATAAGCCGGGGCAAAGTTGATTGAGATGGGGGCGCTAGGGGCCGTGAGCGGGATGGACGCATTTAGGGAGGCCATCATTAAGCGCACAACAACTGAGCAACACAATCAAAACTGTTAAGTCAATAGTAAGCCGACCTTCACGAAAGCACTACCACGCAATTAACACAGTAAAGCTAGCAAACGACAAGCAACCGTAACCCTACAAACAACCACGGCACTAACGTAATAGTCAACTTAATTAGCAATTACAAAATCAAGCTTGACTAAAGTAAGGCGTAAGGAAGCAAGGCTAAGAAACTACCAGGTGTCAAAAGGCGTGCAATTTTTTTCTGCGCAAAGGGCCAAATGAAAATGTCAGAGACGAAAACGGTGTTAAAAACCAGACGTAAATATGATGACTCGTAATTTACGGCTTGACGGCTGGGCAACAAACGGCCGAACACTTGTTGCCGCCTGAAAGGCCAGGGCGGTCCAGGAAGACGTGATTTACTCACGCTAACACGTTAAGGGCCAAACTCCTCAGAGGTATGACATCCTTTAATGCAACGCCGTCACGTTAAGGCCCTTGGACCACAGCGGCGACGTACGTAACCACAACATAAAGAAGACTCACCTCACCACATCCGTATGATTATCTCTTCTGTGGGACCAAGAATAAAATGATACGGTTAATTTAAAGACACCATGTACTTATTTTCCTAGAGAAATTTCTCAATGCAATATAGCTTCGGCGTCATGGCAACGATCAGCGTCCTTGGGAGATTTCATATTGCGACTTTGTCAAAGGTTGGCCATTCTAAGTAGATCACGTTTTTTAAGTTAGTCGATATAGAATTATCCTGATTTACAAATTCAATTGGACTGTTGTAGTCAATTGCACGATTAACAGCCATTTGGCTTGTGTGAGTGTAACTGTTGCCATGCTTAAATTACTTTTTAAATAATTTATGTCATACCGTTGAATCTATCAACCCTGCTTATTGGAACATCCCAATGAACTATTTGACCTGCATTGTTTTGGAAACTCACCTCCTCTCTCCATCCCGTATTTTTTAACAAATACGGAAGAACTCTGTCATGATACTCAGGAGGAGATATTCTTACCATGTAAACGATCTGATCAATAGAACCTTTATCTTTCCGAATTACTCTGCTTCAAAGAAAGATGTGATGTAGCCCTACGCGGACATATAATTATGATACTGCCAACCTGACAAACCGCAATATGACATAATGCCTATCCTGTTGGGGTTTTTAACCATAACAAGTTTGCACGTACAAAATCCTCACATGCTAAGGAACTTTTCCAAAACAAATGTGGAAAAGAATACATCAAGGCACTCGCCCCTGGTGCTATGATGATCCGATGCCACCTTAGACAGCGCGGATGAGAAAGATCGATAGTTATAAATAGCGCGGAAGCTGTCAGAGGCGACGTTTCTTTGCTCCTGGTTGGAATCGCCCAATTTTAAGGGGTTTGGGGTGTTTTCTAACGATGTTTGCAAGTGGACTATTGCATCAAGGCACGTTAAATAATATCAAATCGGCTGCCACTATAATAATGGTTGTTAGTGTAAGCAATAACATCAGTGATGTTCATAGAATTTGTAATGAAACAGAGAGTAAACGCGCTCTATATCCTACATACATTTTGACAATCAATTGGAATGGTCCTTGCTCTAACTTGCCAGGTTCCAACGAAAGCCTCGCCTTGCAAGCCGAGCGCGGTGCCGCGGTGACATTTATGGTTATTAGTAAGGGGCTGTTTCCCAATATTAGCATTAGGAGGGGTTATGTGGAAACATTCGTCGATTCTATGTAATCAATAATACTATCACTTATGCTTCCCAGTGTAATGGTAGGTTGGGGATATGAGTTACTTTTGAATCAACATGACACTTTTAGCAGTAAATAAACACATAACCCATTTTATACCATATATGGTGCATGACTAATCAGTAACTGTTAACGAAATGATCAAGAATATATATAGTGATAATACCATATACAGCTATATCAGGACTGCCATCAAGGTAAAATGATATGCTGAAATGAAAATACAACATTAATTGTTATTAAATTGCTCAGTTTACATATACATGTTATGTTCCATCCTTTCTGCTTTAACAATTTACCTGTTCTAGTTTGCAATTAGAATGAGCTACACAATGATGTAAATTATGTAACAATCCGACCATTATTAATGGAGTTATTCGAGATTCTAGTTTTTCACTTATTCGATGACCTTGACATTAGTTTCAGATCAAGGTAAAAAACAAAACATCTCGGTTTTACGCATTATTTACGCCTAACGATTGAAAATAAAGATTGCGACCTGTATCACGGATCAAAATATTGTTTACATACATACATACGTTATGACAAACGTGAATAACCAACATAACCTGACTACATATAGCTAAAGTAAAGTACCTCAAACATTGACCAGATTCCATTCATATATCAGATTGAGTGTACACACAATATATCCAATCTATCGAACCAGCGTTTGCATGATTTAGATCAATCACAAAATGTCACAGTGGGCGATATTAGAAAACCCAGGCTAAGAACCCAGGTTATCTAATACACTTTAGCGACATTATATATATATTTTCTCGCTTTCATCTTGTTGACTTGGATATAAGTGTCTTAAATAACGTCATAATATATTCAAGAGTTGTTGTTATTGCTTACCAAATCGTAAGATATTCTCGGCCTGCAACGCAGCTTCATCTCAAAACACGAGATGCCTTACGAATTATCCGATCAGCCGAAGCGTTTCGGTTTTCTGGGCGAATATATATCATTGGAAAACGTCCAGACCAAATATATATATCTTTAATTCCCTGTGTCGAATGTCACGTGGATGGAATATATTTGTGAAGGACGTAATTCTAAGCAATATATCAGAAGTTGGGATTATGATATATCTAATAATAACCAGAAACAAGCTGTTAAATGCAGAGTACCAAAATGGTTGTCAGTCAGTATATAATTTTTTTCAAACCTCCCAAACAACCACCTGTGCGAAGCAGGGGTTAAAGTCTAGCAATGGATTAATATGAATGGAGATGATTAACCAGGTAACACATATTTTAGATAAAAATTTGCAGAACAAACCTCGTGACTATTTTGGCACTCAGATCGTGTGCCAAGATGTGACTGTGTGCCAAAATAGTAGGTTGAATGCATTAAAAAGGTCGCATTCGTATATATATATATATATATATATAATATATATATAGAGATAGATAGAGATAGAGAGATATACATAAGAGATATATATATAGATAATATAAAGAGACATATATAGAGGTAGATTTATATATATATATATATATAGAGAGATATATATATATATATCTATATTATATATATATATATATATATATATATATCTATATATATATATATATATATATATATATATTCATATTTATGATCATAACGTTTCTCTATGCAGGTTGTCCCAAAAGTAAGGCTCTCATTGACTTCGCTTTTTCACCGGGATGGAATAGTAGACGAAAAGGAAAATTTTAATTAGGGTACATCGACGGCACTGTAGAGCAAGGCAATTCACCAATTACTAGATAAAACGAACTTATCTGAAAATCCCAAATAACAATTGGAAGCAATTAGTATGCGAAACCAAAAAAGCCCGCCAGGAACAGCCACGCCCATTGATTCACAAAACAGGTCTGCACAGAGAAAAAACGGGCTTAGAAACAAATGACCCTTTTGATCAGGCCGTTACAGAATATTGAAAAGTCTGCTTCAACTCGAGCTAAGTTCGAATCAAAATTGAAAGAGAAAGTCACCCAAATAAAAGTGCAAGAAGCAAATGACAGTCTACCCAATCGATCAGTCGACTTGGAGGAATAAGATGGAATAAACTCTATCAGAATAATAGGAGTGGAGGAAAACTCGGTTATTAATCCCATCAATCTGATAAAAGAAAAGCTTGAGAATCGCATGACTATAGACAGAGACATAGATCGATACCAACGCGATATAAAAATGCAAAGTGGAAAACAGAGAGATATTCAGATCAAATTCGCGACTTACCACGAAAAGGCAGACGTCATGGCGAAAAGATTTAGGAATAAAAGGAACGGGACATTTCAACAATGAAGACCTTACCAGAAAACGAAGTGAGTTGGCTTGCAAGTGCAGAATATTAAAGAAGAGGACAAAATCAAAGATACTTTGACCCGGGGCCATATTTACAAAACTCCACAACACCACGCAAATAAAGTTTGTTTCAAATGCAGACTATATCAAGTTTTGCGAGAACATGTGACTTATCCTGAGACATTACTCTGGGAGTACAATCAACAGTAATTTGATTCGAATTTTTTAATTCAATTACACTATGAGCACCTTTATATTACCCCTGTATGCGTATTAATTTGCACTATTACAATACTTGTGATTACTCTATATGTATCTGTTCATGAACTGAAAGATGCTTAGAGGGTTAGGGATGATATATTCTAATGGTTGACATATCTGCTTGCCAGACCTGGGATGATGCAAACCTAGACTTCTCCATCTACAACTCTAATGATTGCACTGATGATCTCTATGACTCTCCATTCAATAACCAAAACCATGCGTGTATATAATACGACCCGAAATGTTTTCAAGAACTCAGCAATAAAAAAGTATCAACTCGCAGTAATTTGTGATCTCTCTAAAGCTTTTGATATGCTAGACAACATTATATTCTTGGAATAAATGTCTAAACTTGAGACAAGGAGGTAGCGTTAACATGGTTCAAAAGGTATTAAACCGATCGATTGCAATGCATAGAAGTGTCTGAGCACAAATCCATTATACAACCAATAAAGTCCCTCAAGGGCCAATACTCAGCCCGCTGCTTTTCTTATTATACGACAATGACTTATCTATGTCATTCCCAGCATATCTTCTCTCGTTTGCGGACGATACTTAACTGCTGACATCTTCTTCTAACCTAACTACTCGCTTTTGTATGGATAATGATGCACTTAAAAATTACATGACTGGTTTTGCCTCAATAGATTATTTCTCAATGCCATACAAAAACTAAATATATTGTGTTAAGACCAACTTATCAATCTACAAACATATATATGACAGCTTTGATAGCTTCTGTACTGTATTGGAGCAAAGACAAAATACCTCAGGAATGCACGGGGATATTGCAATATGATTATTGTATTCAGTGCGGAGACCATTCGTGGACAAAAGGGCAATGCAATAAGCCGATGCCACCTTACCTGAAGCGGCCCACACGCCAGATGTCGCCATTTCCATCGACAAAGGCGAACCTGCAGAAGTAATTACTTTAAATCCACAACACAAGTAGAGGACTTCAGTGGAAATGCTTGAGCCGATAACTAATTTCTATGTTACTTAAAGGGCAATAGCATCTCGGAAATGAGGAAATTTGTTTGGCTCTTCCTTCCAATAAACTGATTCGTATAAGTCGCGACATTTGGATGCGATAACGTTAACAGCTTAAATTCCCAAATATTAGTCGATGCTCTGAATATGACATTTACACATCAGCAAAATCATTACCCTACTACTCGTCCCCAGGAAAAAAACATATCATCATTGTGTTATTCGTAGAATAAACTTTGAATAAGCTTTGCCATATGAGCATAAACACTACACACGTTCTTGTTGCTTGTTTATACTAATACAGCACAGCAGCCACACGAAAACAATCGACCCAATTTGTCCATCTTCCTCAAAAAGGAAGACCCGATAGATACATTTCTTATTCCGCTGCATTGTGGTCAAAAACGTCAGCATGCGTTTTATAACTGAAAATTGAATAGGGTCGTATATACTGTCCGTATTCAGTAAAGCTTAGGCATACCCGCCTCCCGCAAGATGATTATGTATGCACACTTGAGAACTTATGCAACGGTAGCGATATCCTTTTGTGATATTTAAATAATATAACAAATTCAAGTTATTACTTATTCCACACAGTAATGACACTACGACAGATTCTGGGAACACTGCACAGAAAGACATATGGAAATATTTCAATATTGGTTCTACAATTGCTCTGGCCAACCTAAATAGTTGTTGTGATCATCTGGCCTGCAGAATCATACTTTCTCAACGGGAGAAAGGCGGATTTGGAATTTCAAGATATTGGCTGTTGTGTCAACATGGCCAGACCAGGTATTGGAGGTGGTACGGTGCATATGGGTCACTGTACCGCTGGTGCAGCATATAATATGCCCCAATCATGCCAACTGAGAGCGGGGACAGTTATAACACCTACAACAGTTGACAAGAAAGTCCGATTTAGTTATCAAAAGAAGGCGATGTTCGTATCTAATGCGCACCAGGCTACATGCACACAGCTATATATCTGCTGGCGTGGCATGTATTGTTGGATTCTTGCTCCGCCAGATAATACATGCTGATTGCACAAAGCGCAATTTGTGCAATAGTCATTATATCTGCATAGAGATCAAGAGCTTAGAGAGATATCCCTAAATAATTGTCGGGATGAAATGATCTTTCTAGAGGTACATTAGCAGACGCCGGATCCTTAGTTCAATAAGCATTAGTAACTTTTGTTTAGATATCTTCCATTACATAATGACCAATGACTGAAGGGTTATTTTTAGATCGCTGTAACATCGGGTAATTAGGTCAGCATTCGGACATTGGTTTTATGGAAATAGATGATTGGTAGATTTTATACTTAGATTAGACAGTGGAAAACAAATACGAAAACTTGCCATTAAGGCAATTTATGCACAGCGGTAAAAACAATTGCAATGACAAAAAACAAGTGGCGATTATCTTGCACAACATGCTGTGCCACCACCTGAATAACACCACCTAATCGGGCGTCAACGGGTCTACTTTAAAACCAGGTAATCCTATGACTTAATTCTGAGATGCATGACTCACAGTATAGGCGTAATGTTACACAGGTTGTTCTGCCCCATATAAGGCACTCGGGGATCATTTAGTTCATACATTACTACGTTTAACACACAAATTAATAATTCCATCATTTAATTTGCGCCGCAAAGTTTACTTGATCGAATAACATTATTATTCGAATGGACATGAAATACCCATGAGATACAGTGGAAAACCTTATTGTGTTCTGCCTTCAGATGCCCAAGAGAAAAGTGGGGTCCGTTTGTTGCTTAAATCGGCTTTGTGTGATAGGAAATAAATCAGCCGCAGTGATTTACAATATCACATTGCAATGATCTCAGATTACCGCAACGGAGGGGCCCAGAGGATACATTTGTCGTTCGTCTGCAGGCCACTTTAAGGAGAGGAAAATATAGATGCCATCACTCTCGAACTAAGAATTCGGGAATATACAACTGAGCGCGTAAATGGGATTGCAGTCATATACTCTTTAGCGCACGCTGACAAGGCGTCAATGCGTTATTTCCGGTGATATTTGATGCGTCTACAACATCGACTAATGGGTTAATATGTCATTGTATATAACCAGCCAGGCGCGCAAAGTAAAACCATCTACATGTCACATCAATTTAGGAACAGTGCTTTTACCAACAGTTATAGCATCAAGGTATAATAAACGCTAGCCACTCATCACAGTCGCGTCTGCTCAATCTCACTCCAACAAGGTGCTTTAGACAGCATCCGCAGAGATCAAGGCAGCTCATTCATATATCCGGGAATGATCCGAAAATGTAGTGTTTGCGTCGCCTTCTGCAAGCTGTACAAGCCACCGGGGACATGAACATAAGCATCCGTAATGTCATTAATTCATGACGATAATTAAACATATACTGTGCGTTAACTTCCCAATATCTATCTGGTGACGAATCCTTGTTACATTCGTATCGACACATATGACCACTCTGGGAGCGACGTCTTCCAGATAATTCAAATAGCAGCTTGTGATTAAATAACAGCAGGGGTTATTTTTTGGGATACATTTCCGATCACTGATGGACATGAATTCTACAATAATTGATATAAAAACGCTGTAAGAAATCTGAAAAAGTAGCATATTTTCTCAGCATATATTTAACAAATACAAATACTGTTTACAAAAAGGTTTGTAACCTTTCTGATTGGCAAATAAGATAATCTGAATCCGAGTCTAGAGCTTTTGTCATGTAAGGGAGCATGCGCTGTTTGCAAGCATTGAAAGTCAAGCTTCCGCATAAATACAATTGAAAAGCTGCGAAACATTTTTAATGCTGCAAATAGCCTTGCTAAAGCCATAAAGGTTTAAATGATGGGTTAACAAATAAGCACAGTTGCTTATTATGTAGGCGAATGATTATGACTTCAATCACTACTTATGACTTGTTATTCAACTTCCCTATCACGGCATTAACGGGCTAAATGTATATTTATGGTCTGATTATCTGATGGCTAGTATATGACCTGGCAATTTCACCTGATTTACAGTATCTGGGGACGCTGTGAGGATCTAATTTAATCCTTATCTTCTGACGTGCAAATGAGCCATATCACCCAGGGAGTCTATATTTAATTTATTTCCTCATCACGGGAGATCACACCTTGACCTCATATATTGACCCCATTCCTTCACCATTCTACTGTACCTTATACTTTCACCTCACTTATTTACGTCGCATTCAAACATCTTCTTTGACCCCATTTATTGACCTTTCACCTTCAAGTTACTCCTTCACACAATACTTTGACTGCACTACGCTACCATTTCTTGCTTTCACACTATTCATAACGCGTCAAGTTTGGATCGTACTGATAAAGGGAAAATTAATCTCCACTCAATTTTGAAAAAAATAACATCTTGTCGATGGAAGGCGTTGCTTTGCATCTGGCCAAATACGGAACATTTCCCTAATTCCTGCCGATCCGATGTTTCATGGGATGACATCCACCAAGCTATTATCAAAAGCTTATCATACCCACTGCCGCTTCTATTCGGTTTATATTTCATAAATTCAGGAAACAAGTGCTTGGCACATTCTCATTGCCATCAACCAGTGTTGCGCATTCGTTTGGTTAATAGTCTTAAGCAAGCAGAACAGCGGCTCCACATGACCTTACCACCGCAGAATCTTTGATTTCATTACCCTACACTGCTCAAAATTGAGGTAGCTGCTTAGTTCTTTGAGTATATCAACCATCTGTCAGAATTATTGACTCTTGTTTAAAAGCTCTGGTTTTCCTTTAATCAAGTTTTTAATATTTAAAGAAAGTGATTTTATCAGCTGAAACTGCAGTCAATCAGCACCCTGAAACCCTCGTTATTGGTGTACCCAGATGGTCAGGCTGCGTCTAATGCCTTGCTTTATGTCGGTTTTTCATTAAGCGCATTCAATGATATGTTTAGAAATAGTTAGTTAAACATCTTCATAAATGGGCATGGTCTGTAGGTAAGGTTCGAACTCAATACATCCGATACATACAATACAATACATACAAATTCGCACGAAATGTAACACTGTTATCATAGTCATCAAAACCACTATCGTTATTAATGGGATCATAATGACATATGATATAATAAATAGGTTTAACTACGTCTGTTATAAGTCGCTCAATTTATCAAACTATGTACACAAATTATGTGAAAATACGTTGTCGAATGCCTTGTTGTGGGTAAACATCTAATCTGGTCTAGTGAATTACGTTCTACTTCTACTCACAATGTTGACATTAGTTGTTACAAATTTTCTCCGACTGGAAAGTTCGTTTCCAGAATATCTTAAGTGAAAATCAGGTCATGTCCATGAAACAAAACCAGTTTATCGTTTAGGAAACATCGACCCTTCCTGCCCATTCCCATCACTCGATTCATCATTTCGTGTACAACGACGACTACCTGGCAGCCAGTTTCTTCCCCCAACACACTCGTTTCACTCACTTGTGTCAATTGCAGAATGAATGCATGATAAATTACACATGGTTAATTTTGAATCAAATATCAAGATTTATTTGTGACGTTAAACAGCGGATTTGTTCACTTCATGCCATTTGTACGATATCAAGCACGATTAATGTGTAATATGGATGCAAACATCAGAGGAGAATCAATTAACAAGCTATAATCACTAACACATGGTTAATTACAGGTAAACTGATAAGTGGCCTAGGTCACAAATATAATCGTTGGTATTTGACCTTGATTGACAGTAGTCTTATTGCCAGGTGTAGTCTGAACGTAAAAGTGACGTTACCGTTCTTAACAGTTTCTTGCCCGTCTGTTCCATATCGCTGCTGTTCACACTCATTTTTTGCTGAAATTCTGTAAAATTGGTTTTGACGAATGCGAACGCGTTCAGGGAAATGGATGCCAATAGGATGGTGAGAGTTGCGCTTAGTGAAATCGGATTTATACTTCATAACCACATTTCCAGTGTCCGCCAACACTTCCCCTCTGTTTTCGTCTGTGAGGGCTTTGGCTTCAACAGTATACTGTGCATCGGCCCAGCGCAGACACGCTGCGTATACACATCGGGGTGAGATGCAGTAAGTCAAATCAGATTCCAATACCTTCTTCAGACTTTGCTGAGATATAGGAGTGAATTCTGTGGAATCAAGAACCTGGTTGATGTTGCAGGAAATAAAATCCATACAACCTTCGGTCAGTTCCTTCTCGTCATATTGGACACTCTTGTTGAGGTAGAGACACACATTGTGGACATCAATGGTGCGCATCAGATAGGCGGTACATTTTACCACCAGCTGAGACACTTCATGATTCCTAGCGGCATGTAAGACATCCAAAGCGGTATCTACCTTCAGTTCTATCTGCTCACAGTACAGAAACCTGAGAACAGGAGGCCAAAATCTCAATTTACTATCATAGAAAGTATAAATTTAAGCATAATCTACGTCCTCCAACACAATATCACCATCTCGTCTTGCCGTCAACATGGCCTCAAATACCGGCGACCCACACACCAGCACAAATCTGTGGGCGGCTATCTTCTCTGCATTGACCTTGCCTATCTTTAAGGTCACATCACTGGCATATCTACCCTCATACATGAATCTTTGTCTCTCTTGAAGTGACAGTCCAGTTCTCCAGTCACTTTGCTTCTTCTGATGCCATGATGTTACCGCTGTTCACCTGGCAATGACAAATATGGCATGTAAACAGCGGTATTTGGGAAACTTAATTTGAGTGATAGTACGAAATCTTATGAGGGAGTTCGGATCTATGGCGGTCGATTGATGGGGACAGCCAGTATCATGCGTGTAAATCATAAACAACCCGATGTAACCTAATCTCGCCGAGTCTTTTACAAATATGTGTCAACAAGTTATATAACTAGCTCTACTCTTGATTGAGACATCCGCGATTAAAATCTGTCTAATAACGACCATCAACTGGTTCATGAGAGGTATAGCGCTCGACGTAAATCTTGATTTATATGCTTATGCTTTAGTAAGCGTTCGCACCCTAATGAGTGACCAAATTTACCATTATTGACGAAGGACATAATAATCATGTACAGACGCTAACGAATCTATGTATGGTTCCCATGGCCCATCTTAATGGTTCTCTCCGGGTTCAGGTCGACTGTGATTTGGTATCCCTAATAAACTTCAATAATGGGGACCAGCTTTGTGAACTCATTGGGGTGACATGCGTGCATGAGCTGACGGGTTAAGCGATGATCTAGTTGACTTACTCGTTGTGTATTGACCTCATTACAGAAAGCTACTCAGGACCACAACAATCATAACAATGAAACTATAACGCGAACACAGCATACACAACTTTGACGACACAGCTTTTACAATCTTCTATGATTCAACAATACAGAAAACGGTTGTAGCTTAAAATCGCCTATACAATGAACGAATCGCTGGTCAAAACCGCTACTCGTTATGTTCGTGCGCACTTCTTCGGCAACAACAAGCGAATCTGAAAACGAAACTATATATCCGACCGAAGCAATTGCGTTATGACTTAAATGCGCTGGTAAGCGTTATGATACTCCAACAGTAGTATAGAAAATAGTGGTACTGGCGCACCTTACTTACTTCAACCAGTGGGGACAAGTTCCGCTTATACAGGGTTTTCGATATTTTGTTCCTTGTCACTTTTGTTGCGAATCCCAAAAGGGCCAAGGGGCTGAAAGGTGGGTCGGGTCCGACCCCCAATGGACCCGACTCCGCGCGAGGTCATAGGCTAAAGTGTCTACGCCGTTCGTGGCTAACCGCCGCCTTGAGTCATACGGAGAGAGTGACACTGTGTTGACGTGCAGCCCATATACTTACATGAATTACCTTCATTTCAGTTGAAATGTCGATGACTATGGGGCAGTAAATTTTCCTATGACTCGAAGCCATAAAATCATTCCAATTGGGAATAAATGTCGATATGTTGACACTGGCATTTTCCCGGAGTACAGCAGAGCCAAGCAGATTACTTGGTCCCCCATTATTTGCAACCATGACTTATGTCCTGTATGTAATGGCTGCCTAATATTCGTCTTTGAATGACCAGGTCATCCCTACAAAAGAAATCCAAATGCGGGCGTTGCCCGTGATTGCTGCCTTCCTTGGGACAGTCGCTGATGTAGCCTTTACCGTCTTCTGCCTCAGGTTACGTTCTGTGACGGCACGCCTGTATTGATTGATTCAATTCACACAAGTTCATATAAAATAATGATCATCAGTTTTACACATGGTTCGTCCATAATGACCAAAGCTGCTCCAGTTACGGAGAACTCATATTTTGACTATTTGATGACAGATGACAAAAATCTTCTCCAAAATTCACAACGGATGAGTTATACAGTCGCATTGGTACCAGCCGTTGTTAGAATTGTCTTCATATTTGACGCAATTGTACGTTTGTGTCAGGCAATCTAAAATGTAGGGACAGATTTACTTTTTGTGACGAGAATCCATGTAGTTTGGTGGATTGTTGTGCAGTATCTGCTGGGTCAGTTACCAAGTCCGTAGACGTTGTGGGGCTGGTGAATAAGCAGGAAGTGCCTGCTAAATCCCGGACTACACTGGTATTGGACATTGCATCCGATGGTCCCTAGTTACAACAAACAATACACAATACAATACTCCAGTTCATCTCACATGTTCTTAAATCGTTTCTTGATAAGATTTTCTTGTGTACGACCAACGGCGTGAAGCTATAAGTCAATCCCAGGTGAATCCTGAGTCAAATGCAAAATTGCATATATATCTGACTGTATTTGAGCGCATACCATTATATAAAGTCACAAATATAGTTACATATCTGAAATGTATGGAACATGTATGTGAAGTGTTTATTACCATATGCTACAATATGTATATATAACTTTGTTAAAGTAGCTAATATGTGTGCTTGTGTGCGCCTAAATACCATGAACAGTATCACTCCAGTTTGGTAACGTACGGTCATTGATTAACAGCCCCCTGAAATTCAGATGTTATAACAGATTAAAAAGGGTCCTCACTAAAACACACTACAGTGTCACTTAACATCAACAAGACAAAATTATTTGATGCAAAACCTTCTGAGGGACAATGGTAGGACAGCCCCTGGCTACATTGTCTCTACTTACAACATTGGATTTAGTATGTATGCATTTGTTTTCTAATCAATATCAATATATTGCCGTTGTTATAAGTGCTACTTCTACTTCTATACCGGTCTTTGAGCGTCTCGCTCTATTTACCTCTTTATTTCATTCGAGTCTTACTCCATGTGCGTTTACCTACAGGGGACAACGTGTACGGTGTTCCTCAAGGTTGTACTTGTTTTTCATGAATGTTTAATAACTATTAAGGTGGTAACTCTGCATCGGTTGTTAGCGCAGAATTGATTAATGCAGACAGGCACCAAGCACGACCAAGTAACGACAAATTATATATCTGCGGGAATGTATGGGGGTCATGAAATGCCATGCAAGCCTGTCATCAATGAGTGAGGCCGAGTCGTCGATAAAGCATAGAGAAGAATTATCCGATTGGAAAGCTTGACCTGTACGCATCTAGCACCTAATACATCATGGATGATTGATTCTTCCAGAGGAAGCTTAGTTCTTGTATCAGTTAAATCCCCTTCCTATAATACAGTAATCTCATTATCGTTAGCTTTATGAAACACACACAGCTTTTCTTTATATTTCTTCAAAGCGAAAACTGCCGAATAAGTGCATTATGATTTGCGAATCGTATGATTGTGTGATTTCATTTGAAAGTGTGTCATTCTTGTTACTGTGATTCGACCGATAAAATGTAATCAAATAGGCAAGTAAGTCATGTAGCATGTAGTGAAATAAGGTATCACGTATAGAGTTTTACTCCATCGACATAAACTAATACTGCCATATACAAGTTTGATAAAACTATCAAATATTTGCTACTCTGCCTCATTCCCTGCGCTGCAATTGATGCGTTGTGACTGCCTAACATGACTACATGTGTCCAACTAACCGCTGGGTTGTGAAAACTGATTAAAAGTTGAACCGTACAATTAGCCCACCAAGCACTACTTATCCTACCTGGACTTACTAATCAGCTCTCCCCTTTCACACACACTTAATGTGTAGTGCATGTCGTCCCATGATACTAAGAGACTATACTGAATGCATTTAATTATATAACGACCATCTGTAATGTTGTTGTACATAACTCCATGGTTGTCATGGGCACAGTGCATTTGTAGGAAATCAACTGTAGCTCGTTCAATCTTGTCAATGGTATATTTCTTGAAAAGGTCCATTTCAGTTATTTTCACTGTATTGTGAATAGCTTAATGGTTCCGTCGCTACCTTAAGAGAGTATAAATCCCTCGGGATTTCGACACCCATTAAGCTAATGCCTTTGAGTCAGCAGATTGAGCAAGAGATGTGTGGGGAAAGATTGATCTGCTCAGTCTAGCCCAAAGTGACATCCAGATGGCAACTATCATCTAATCCATTACATTAATAGGCTTATATCTCCAAACCAGCTCAACAGCTATCTGAGTTTACAAACATTCCGACTAAAAGACACAGCCGCATGAACAACTGTGAGTAGAAAATTACTTTTGTGGTTTGCTATGACTGACCTTATTAGCAGCATAGTTATGACTTATATATGGCAGTTTTGTAAAGTCATCACAAGGCATATACATATGCATGTATGTGTGAAAGACATGTCATATCAGACATAAAATCATATAGTTTCTGCGCAAATTTAAATTCTCAACACCTATACAGGGAATAGCACCAAGCTTGTCTCACCTCGGCCGATTCGTGATGTTCATTGTTAAATGCACTGCCCCAAACCCCCAACCCACACGCTACATATACTGCAGACATTTTTGTCTTCTTGAAATCACAAGCAAACTGCTCGTAGTGCTCATGACTTTACCCGCAGCTCTTATTATGACCATTGGTATTGTAGAGCCTTTCGATTCGCGATAACATGGAAATCAGCCAAGACAGCCGTAGATCACTGCGCTGGCAAAACGGTCTATCGTCAATTTGCTTATTACTTAAGTAACTAAATGCCTTGTTCGCCATTACCCCCCTTGCTAAGATAATATATGAACATATCTGAATATGTTCATTTATTTTTTATTATCTGCATAGTGTGTCGTTTACACCGACATGCTTTTTAGCTTGATAGAAGTCCTATAGCTAATTTTTAGATAATTGCGGCGCATCGGGCTTAAACGAGCTGTTAACATACCTTTTACAGTAATTTGTGACCAGAAATAAGCAAGTCATGACTTTTTGACACACGAGTTTTTATAAAGAATAGAACACATTTCATTGAAAAGCCGACGGAAATTTGTACATACGTTTGTGCTTGATAGAAGCACGATAGCTAACTTATAGATGTTTGCGGGCGTGTTGGGCTTATACTATCGAGGTTTTATAAAGAATTGAAACCATTTCATTGCGATATCAATTTGAAAAATAGAGCATAAAGAGCTATGCATTTCTGCTTCGATGTTATTCAAGCATGATCATGCTTATTTCTTTTAAAATTCTTAGACGTCTATATACACTATGTAGAAAAGTTTGATAGCTTCCATTCACAACACACTGAGAAATCTTATTGTACTGTATTGGAGCAAAGACAAAATACCTCACGAATACAGGGGAATATTGTACTACGATTATTGTATTCAGGGTAGACAATAAGGTAAGGCAATGAGCCGATGCCCCCGGACCTAAAGCGGCCCACATGCCAGATGTGGCCATTTCTATTCGACAAAGGCAAACCTGCAGAAGAAACTACGTTTAATCCAGCACACAAGAAGAGGACTTTAGTGGAAATGTAAGAACCGAAAATCTATGTCGATGTCACATGTAACTGGATGGACAATAGCATCTCGCAAATGCGGAAATTTATTTGGCTACAGATAGACTTTAGTGATCCGTATAATCGTTTACAGTTTAAATTACCTAATATTGGTCGATGCTCTGAATAATGACATTTACACAGCAGCAAAATCATTACCCTAAATAAAGCTACTCGTCGCCAGACAAAAACATATCATCATTGTGTTATTCGTAGGATAAACTTGCTTCGCAATATGAGCATAAACACTACACACATTCTTGTTGCTTGTTTATACTAACACAGCACAGCAGCCTGAAGATAACAATCGACCCGATTTGTCCAACTTCCTCAACAAGGAAAACCCGGCTGATACATTTTGAAAATGCAATATGACCTCATTCAAACGACAGCAATTGGCGCAACCATTGCGTTTATTAAGGATTTATTCAACCAAGTTACTGTTTCAAAATCCTTTACTTTTGATAGTATTTAAACACAAAAATATTGTGCAATTGCCAATACAATTATACAGACATTCTTCAAAAATATAGCATTTCGAGACATTTGTCTTATACTCTCATGAAAGAGCGCTTTGTCTTTTGGTGAATACTCTTCCACCTACACTTGCGAAGAAGTAGACATTATGTCTATAATTTTTAGATACCCGTGATTGATCCTTATTGTATATATGCACAATGCCACGCTGTGATTGCAACTTTCGTTTAAATATCGATAATTGAACGCTGGCTCAGAAGCTACATGTGTTTGTAGACCTGGGTTACTTTGACATAGCGCCGAATGTCCTGAATCATAAAATACATAAACATCAATTTGTGACCCCTTGGCTAATGCTGATAAAAAGCTGCATACAAGTATAATGTTCCATTTTATTCTTTTTCCGCTGCATTGTGGTCAAAACGTCAACATACGTTTAATAACTGACAATTCATGTTGTCGAATATACTCTCCGTATTCAGTAAAGGTTAAGTATACCCCGTCTCCCGCACACTGATTCTGTATGCACACTTGAGAACCGGAAAGGTTGAAAAATGAATTAATGTTTTTGTGTATGCAATGGTGGCGATATCCATTTTTGACATTTGAATACTATAACAAATTCAAGTTATTACTTTTCCACACTGTCAATCTAAATATTAAGTGTATGTACGTTGGTGTCCCATCGACGCATGATGTATTAGGCAGTGTGTTTCATATAGGCTCTGCGGTATGTTCATTTGGCTGCATGGTTAAAGCTATGTACAGTATATATTTCAATAGTGTGACTGGTTGAAGTATGGAGATGTGTCTAATATTTGTCTGGAATGTCTCATGTCATGGCCAAATGACTGAATATGTAATCACAATATATGACGGAATATTAGCAGACAGACCCTATAGTAGTAATCAGGCAGTCCAGTCTGTTAGCTAGTTTTGTTATTTACAGGGGTCGTGAGCGTCTCTAAAATGAGAACAGTTGCTGTTAAGTAACTGCTTTAATTATGAAGCCATTTTGAATATTTGGTGGTGTCCATAGGAAATGAACAAATGAAGATACAAATTCTGTGTTTCAATATATTGCCCCATCAGTCGCAAGTAGCGGGTTTTACTAATGTACGTGATTGATTCCTATGTGTTGGAGCGCAGTTGTAATTGTATTCTTACATAACTTAAGTCTGCATTTTGCAGTGGAACACAATTATGTGGCTCCAGAAAGTTCTTTAGTTCCTTCTCGTTTTCTATGGAGAGCTTGTAATTGGCATCTCGGAGGTCTACAGATCATCTAACAACCTAGTCGAGTTACCTCATATGCCAGTTAATGTCACAGAAATGTACCTAGGACATCACCTCATTACAATACCAGGCTTTAACACGTTATCCATTTGCAATATTAACTTTTAAAGAAGCCTGCTTGAGGACATAATTTTGTTTTCGTTTGTTATCAGTTGTTTAACCTAATGTTGGTATTAAACACACAGTATGCATATTGGAAGCCGACGGATTGAATACTGATGTAGGCGCAAGTAAACTGTTTAAACTGGCCAGTAGCAACTACCACTCGGCACGAGGTGTTTGGACATAGATTAAGGTCAAAAGTACGCAATCAAACCTTGCAGCCAGTTCCATTATAATTAGAGCTACCCATCGGACTCGGTTTTTATGGATATAAAGTTGTAAGCAATGCGACTGCTGTGTTTATATTTCTCTTCGAGCTGTTTGTGCTACTATTCGTGTTTGAATCTTCTCATGCGATGTGCGCCGCTGTATGCCTAAAAGCAAATTATCATAGCGGTATATCAGGCCTGAGACAATAAAATTGTATCATTCTGCATCATTGATAAACACGATACGTATTCATTATCGGTAATAATGGCGGAGATTAGCGTCTTCATCAGTAAATTAATGTAATTGCGTATCGACCATATCCGTATGTTAACTTCCACGTTGTTAGTTGTCACTTTATCATCAGAGGAAACCACAGATAAAGGGGTTTATCAACGTGAACACTTCACCGAAGCACATTACCACAGCTAAAACGACTTTTCCTAAGTCGCATATATGATTTTTTTGTTAAATGCTGACAAGATTTGAGATATTTCAGTAAAGCCTCAGGAAATGTGGTAAAACATACTATAAAGTAGAGCTCTATGTGACATAACAGTTTTTCAAAACTGAAACAGCCGAACAAATGCACTATGATTTGCAAATTGTATGATTGATCGATTTTTTTTTAAAGTGTGTCATTGTAATTATAGTGATTTGACTGATGTAATGCTATCAGATAGTCAAAGAAGACATTCAGTTTGTTCAGGTATCACTTAAAGATTTTTATTCTATCCGTATTAACTACGCCATAAACGAGCCTGATCCTTATTGATGGCGAAACTATAAAATATATTCGACTCGGCCTCGTTTTTATACGCTGCCATCGCTGTGATGTGACTGCCTAACTTGGTTACATGTCTGCAACTAACCGCTGGGTTGTACAATCTGATTGATAGTTGAACCGTACAGTTAACCCAACAAGCACTCTATTTCTCTCTCCGGGCTCCTAACTAATCACGACCCACTTCTCAAATGTACTTAATTTTGTTATGTGTTGTGCATGTCGTCGCAGGATACTTAGAGATACTTTTATAACGTCTATCTGTAATGTTACGGTACATAACACCATGGTTGTCATGGGCACTGAGCATTCGTAGGACATTTACAATAGCTCTCTCAATTATTAAAATGGTAAGCTACTTGTAAAGGTCCCTTTAAATTTCTTTTCGCTTAATTGTGAATAGTTTGAATAGCGCTGCAGCTCCCTCAAGTAACTACAAATCCGTCGGGCCTTGACACCCATTACGTTGCGGCCTTTAACTCAGCAGATAGTGCAAGAGATGTGGGAGGGGGTGGGGGGGGGGAAGGATCTGCTTCGTACAGCCCAAAATAAATTGCAACCATTATTTAATCCATTAAAT
This sequence comes from Urechis unicinctus, assembly GCA_034190875.2. NCBI lineage: Eukaryota > Metazoa > Annelida > Polychaeta > Xenopneusta > Urechidae > Urechis > Urechis unicinctus. Next base: position 58,823,536 of record CM067345.1, read on the forward strand.
CAATAAGCCTTCATCTACCAAGCACCTCAGCTGCTATTCGTGGTCCCAACCATTCCAACTAAAAGACACCGCCGCATGAACAACAGTGAGTAGAATATTATTGTTGTGGTTTTGTATGACTGGCCTTATTTGCAGAATAGGTGTGGCTTATATGTGTGACAGATCAATCTCAAGTATTTGTTGATAGAACACCTATCATACAGCAGCGAATCGTGGTGAATTGTGTTGCAACTGTTAATTAAGCAACAATGCATACGTTCTTTATTATAAGCCACGTACGTTGCTGACCAGAGTCTACATCTGTTAAGAACTGCTATTTCCTGGCAAAAGTAGCGCCTTCCGGATAAATTGTGTTAAATTGCATTTGGTTTAAAGCCGGCTTACTTAGTGACAGCTGCGAACCAAGTTACTTACCGTATCTGAATGTGGTAAAGGTGCAATAAATCTCCAGCAAGGTCACGCCACGTCTATCACACACAGAACTGCCCTGAAGTGCATGGTCTGATATACTTTTGGCAGCCAAAGTAATTGTTTCACAAAAAACCAGGGTGACCTATCACGCATTACAGTGATTTAGTATATTGATTACAACAGTGCTTAGTCATGGTTCGCTTGCGTTATGTGGGTGGATGTAACGTTTCAGTAGTGTATAAGACCTGTTATTAAGCCACATTTTAACGCCAGAGTGATTCTTGAAATTAAGTATTGGGTATTTTACGATTGCAAAAGAGGCAAAACACCAAACATTGATTTTGCAGAGTTCACGGAAGCTGTGAATGCTTGTAGCGGCGCGACAGTGTTCTAACATGCACGGAATCTCGGATATGTTCATCGACATGCTGACTAAACAGAGACATTTAAGCATTTGAATGGACCTGCTGAGCAGTTTGGCCTCAATCTAACGCGGGTTTTACAAATTTCAGGCAAAACGCACGCAAAACAATTTATTTTAAGGCTTCAGAACAAATTGCTGGAGGAATGATTTTTAAATGTCAGCCAACTTGACACTGTAACGTAAGAGGAAGTGTAAGTAACAGCAGCGAAGATCAGCAATGAGATTTGGCAAGCCGGATTACTTAGCTGTAGTGTGGATATCGTCACCGAATATTGTGCAACCACCAAAATCATGTAAATTAGTAAGCAGGCACATGACTGCAATGTAAAATTTCAATCCATGACCCGTTGACGAGGTAAAGGCATTTGGACACGTTATCAATCACCTTATATGTGCGGCCTTCGAATTATTTCCTATCCATAAACAACCTTTTTTAGGAAATATAACGGCAAATATATGAGGTCCACCAGGTGTTGTCAGTAACAAGAATACTTAGGAATATTGTGCCCGCGCCCACGTATTGTGTGGGAGGAGTGTTTAACGCCCATCACAGCTTTGTATACCTAATTCACACATATGTCTGTATACTGTTATAATATTATGCTTGCAGGTATGTTATGTTACTGTTTTCGACAGCACAACTGGCTCATGAAATGCCAGTGTAAGATGTCTTTGTATTCCCACAGCAGGCAGGAGCGGTTATAGATTGTTACTTAACTAAAATATGTGTCGTAGCTTGCACTTTAGATTGGAGGTGACATTTAATCAACGGGAACGTGCAATTTGTACGTGGTGAGAGTATGTTATTTTTTTTCTGGTGAAGGAACGCATTAATTGCCTCTCATTAGTATTGGTTTTTGTAGTTGCATTTAGTGAACATACGGTTGATTGCCTAACACATATATTGCTAGAACTGAATGGGCTGAATAACATCAATTATTTATGTCCTTGTCGCATGTTACCTGATGGGCAACTACATTACAGCCATCCCCTACCAATTGACTTCAATGATTTCCACAAGTCGCTTCATTTGAATGTGATAACGTGCACAGTGTAGATTACCGAATATTGGTTGATGCTCTGACAAATGACATATACACATTAGCACAAACATGATCTTTGCAACTGGTCACCTGACCAAAATATATCATCATGATATTATTGTTAGGATCATCTTAACTCGCCATATGGGCATGCACACTGCGCACGTTCTTGTTGCTTATACGTTACAAATATCCCCCGGCTTGGGCATCATGAGCATGTTATGTTTAAACTGATGCATCGCCGCGGTCACAAGATAGCAATCCATCCGATGTGTCCCCCATCCTTAAGAAAGAAAGACACGGCTGATACATTTTGAAACGACAGCGATTGCTTTTCCTTCACAGTAAATGTACTTCTTTATCAGTTTAGAAATTATCTGTATCTAACTTCGTATCCCATATAGGTGTGATGCATTAGACGATGGGTTAGCATCTAGTAAGAGTGGTGGAAGTGCGAAGATGTGTCTAATAAGTGTCTGGATGTCCCGTGTCATGGCTAAATTGCAGAAGGTCCGATCTCAGTATATATCGGAAGCTTATCAAGTTGATCAACCCTTCAGTAGTTGTCAAACAGTCCATCATATGTACTGGCTGATCTTGTCATTAACAGAAGCCGTTAGAGTCTCTACAATAATGTTGCCGATAACAAACTGCTTCATTGCTAGGTGATGTCCGTTGGAAATAAACAAATAAAGATAAAAAATCAACTGATAATCAGTAGTTGTGTTTGAATATATAGCCCCATAAGTCGCGTATTTAACTATTTATTTCCTTTTCTTGGAACGTAATTCTAATTTAATATCTCGTACATAACTTTAGTTTGTATGTTACAGCAGAACACAATCATGCTGCTCCAGAACATCCTTCAGCTCCTTCTCGTCTTCTACGGAGAGCTTGTGACTGGCATCTCGGAGGTCTACAGATCATCCAAAAATCTAGTCGAGCTACCTCAGATGCCAGTTAATGTCACAGAAATATACCTAGAACATAACCTCATCACCTCATTACAAGACAAGGATTTTGCACGTTATCCATCATTAACGAAACTTTCTTTAAGTTACAACAAATTGATACATGTATCAGACAATGCATTTGCCGGTACCAAGTTAATTTCCATAAACCTCAGCCACAATAAAATGTCACATGTCCCATGTATAGTCCCACCAATGCTGAAGACACTCTTAATGAACAATAACTCACTTAGTTATCTTAACATTACTCTGATTAATTTATGTTACCAGTCGCTAGAGGTACTTCACCTGAATAACAATCCCATCGGAGGAAATATTACTGGCTCGCTTAGGCTCCCTAATTTGACTCAACTCTCTCTTTTGCGCACTGAAATACGAAACATCGAGACATTGATTAGCGCCAAGCAAAGCATATCTGCTTTAATGTTGGGAGACAATGTTATATCATATGCAAACTTCGCGAATTATTCATCGTTGAAATATTTATATTTACAATCTAATAATTTATCTGTTCTCGCATGTCCTTCACAGAGTCCAGTTGAAATTATTAATCTGAGTCGTAATGCTTTTTATTCGCTGACCAATCTTTCTTGTTTGAATAACACTCTAAGAATTGTAATGTTTGACCACAATATGATATCAAGCATACCTCACGATGCATGGACGAATTTCTTACGTCTTACATATGTCTATATAAACACAAACAGAATTGAGAAGTTTCCATGTAGTGCAGTAAATGGGACGAGAGTTAGAATAATTGATCTATCTCATAACATTTTGAGGATCATACCAAATCTAGACTGTGTAGGATCGACATTGAATTTGCTGGATCTAGGCAGCAATTCGATTACCATGGTAGAGCATGCGCAAATAAAGCTGCTGGTGGAACTGACTTACTTCAATCTGAGATCCAACCGAATCACCGTAATAGAGGAGGTAATGGCAAGAAACAAGCTTGATGGTTTGTAAATGATATTGAACGACACATACACGTATCAATCTAGCAAACCCATACTTAATCATAAACTTGTCTTTTCAGCCTCCCGATTTCTTACAATCGGCGACATTCCTTTTCACAGACAACCCTCTTTATTGTGATTGCGCCCTGACGTGGATCTTTCGAGAGGGCTGGAAGGCAATACGCTCAAGAATTCCCGATACCCAACCACTATGTGCTGGGGGGCCAACTTCGTTTTCAACTCTACCATGGGTCAACATAACCAAGGCTGATATATGCTCATATCAAGGTATGGTAGCTTCAAACGAATGACACTACAGCAAATTTTAGAAAGACTTCGGGTTTTTGGAAAGCTGCTTAGGAAGATACAAGTAAATATTTCCATATTGGCTCTATCATTGCTCTTGCGCACCTAAATAGTTGTCGTGATCCTCTGGCCTGCAGATTGTGAATCATTCTTCATCAAGTCGAGCGTGATTAGGGATCAACTAGTTGTAACACAAACGTCGTTCCCCACTGAAAATGTTCTTGATTGCTGGATGATATGCACACTTCACAATACTTTGTGTACTGCCGTCAGTGTGACCGTAACTGACACTTCTGTCACCTGCTACTTGTCAACAGACGCGATTCCGACATTTGTCCGAATACGCGGAGCCCTGACGCACGTCTTTGTACCAAGATACTGTCGCCTGAATGATAGCATGGTAGAAATATAATGTCTTTAGGAAGCAGGTGTTATCGAAACCAAAGCAAATATAAAGTATGCATCAATACATTCCATATGTTTAAAAGGTTTGCGTGAAAAATATTTCTGCATTTTATGAATGTTTAGCAATTACACTGGTCCTGAAAATTTATAATAAACTTGTATTAATGTGCTGTTGATTGTGCATTGCACCTGGTGGTTTGCATAATAAACATTCGGTTAAGGTCTATATTTGTAAATATTTCTCTTAATTAAGTGCATGTTATTTGAAAAATTAGCTAGTATTACTAGAAAACTGCATGGCATTCAGTAATCTTGCACCATCGATTGCATTGCTTACTACTGTAATTCATTTGATTAAACTGAAAGATACTGCGTTTATGGCTTTGCTAAAATAATGTTTTATTTTACAGATTTAAACTACGCAATGAATATTTTACTTGTACAACCATTTATCAACGCACGTCTGTATGTAATAGATTGTTAGGACATATATAGTGTATCCATGAGCTCAACATCTCTTTCGAGCCACATTGTTAATTTCACATTCGACCCCCAATTGATTATACAAGTTCAGCATTGACTGGTTTCCTATGTACATATATGGACGGTTTGTCAGATGCATATCGGTATAATTAGTAGTTCATCTGTTTTACGAATCATATCAAGCTGCATATTTGTGTTACATGGCGTGTTTGTATATGTTCATAGCTAATAAATCTTATTGGTCTTCATCCACTTTCATGTGTAATACAAACAAGTTTAAAGAGCGATATCGCATTCCCTCTTGTATTTATTGGTGTAATATATGGTGGCGCTGCCTGTGGACAAGTGGTAGCAGTTGTGCAATGCCAAATGGACCAGTCGCAAGACGTTTCGCAATACGACAGAAAACAGCCTCATTAGTCCTCTCCTTCGTCCTCATCTTCATTGTGTGTTGGTATCTGCGTCATATCTGCCGTCTTTAAAACCGTTGTTTTTTTTATAGCTTCATACAATCGTGTATGAATCCTATTGCATTACATATGATGAGTTACCAGTTAAGAGAATTGTTCCAGAAGCATTTATTTTACTGCTGCCGATACAAGCCGACAATGGCAGGTAAGTTTGTGTATTAGACACCATGCATAACTATCGATTATTATGGAATGAGATCTGATACTAGGAGTTATACTCTGGATGCATATTTTAGTGTCTCGGACAAAGCGAGAAACATGGAATGCAGGCGTTGACATTGACCATCCTATGCCAGCAATGTGGCACCTCGCGCGCGACTGCATTGTCTACCTGAGGACGATTATTTATTGCGCAAATAGCTATACGCTGATATTCAAGTTTGCTTGTAATATTGATCCCAGTTGAAGTTCTTAAGTTGACGAGACCGGGCGAGTTGAGTATTTGATGCGACTCGGATAATTAATGGACACGAAGAATACAATGTCTTCAAAAGTCATCTATAATGCATTTTGTGCCCTAGTACAACACGTCGTCTTGGTTTCATTTCAAGCTATTCTGTTACCTGATGGTAAGATTTGAAAATTACCGCGTACACCGAGTTATGCGGTTGGTGGTGAAGTCTGTCCCATGGGCAATATCATTTAAAGAAGATACCTTATGCAAGGTCATGCCCTTATCAGCATACCTTAATTCACTGCTTTTATTTGACGAAGTCGGTAATTGAAGTTCACTTAGCACTGTAGTATACCATATACACGTGAGTTAGGAAATGATGCAGGCTTTTTTCTTCATGCAGTCCGCAAATGTGTTTAAATGATATCGTAAAACAATGACAGTGGGAGACAAATTCGAAAACTTGCCTTTAAGGCATTTTATGTACAGCGGTTAAAACAATTGAAATGATATAAAAGAAGTGGCAAATATCTTGCACAACATACTTTACTGCCACCTGAATAACACCCACTGATCGGGCGTCAACGGGTCTACTTTAACACCAGGTAATCATATGACTAAATCCCGAGATGCCTGACTCAGAGCATAGGCGCAAAGTTTAACAGGTTGTTCTGCTCCATATAGGGCACTCAGGGATCATTTAGTTAATACATTACTACGTTCAACACAGATATTAATAATGCCATCTTTTAATTTGCACCGCAACCTTTACTTGATCAAATAACATTATAATTCGACCGGACATGAAATACTCATGAGATACTGTGGAAAACATTATTGTACTCTGCCTTCGCATGCCCAAGAATAAAATTGAGGTCCGTTCATTGATTAAATAGGCTTTGTGTGATAGGCAATAAATCAATAACAGCCGCTGTGATATAAGATATCACGATGCAATGATTTTAGATAACCACAACAGACGGACCCAGAGGATACATTTGTCGTTCGTCTGCAGGCCGCTCTAAGTTGAGGACAATATAGATGCCATCAATCCCGAGCTAAGAATTCGGGAATATACAACTGAGCGCGTAAATGGGATTGCAGTCATATACTCGTTATCGCACGTTGACAAGGTGTCGATTCGTTTATTTCGGTGATATTTAATGCGCCTACAACATCGGCTAATGGGTCAATATGTCATTGTTTATAACCAGCCAGGCGAGCACAAGTAACACCATCTACATGGTACATCAATTCATGAACTGTGCTGTTACCAACAGTTATAGCCTCAAGGTGTAACAAATGCTAGACACTCATCACAGTCGCGTCTGCTCAATCTCATTCCAACAAGGTGCTATAGACAGCATCCGCAGACAATCAAGGCAGCTCTTTCATATATCCGGGAATGATCCGAAAATGTAGAGTTTGCGTCGTTTTCTGCAATCTGAACAGGCCACGGGGGACCTGAACATATGCATCCATAATGTAATTAATTCATGACGATAATTATACATATACTGTGCGATAAATTCCGATATCTATCTGGAGACGAATCCTTGTTACGTTCTCCCATCCGTATCGACACATATGACCACCCGGTTTACATATGACATTCAAGAAAGTGTCTCAAAGTGAGAGTGACGTCTTCCAGCTAAGTCAAATAGCAGCTTGTGATTAAATAACAGCAGGGGTAATTCTTTGGGTCTTGATAGACGTGGATAACCGTCTACATTTCCGATCACTGATTGAGAAAGTAGCATATTTTTCACAGCATATATTTAAAAAAAATCTGAGTTGGAAGCTTTTTCACACCGCACATTTTCAATGATTGTTTTGGAAAGCCTCTGTCAAGTAGAATCATCAGACATGTTTTCTGGTCAATCTAGACACAATAATAGCTTTTGATTTGTTTTTCTTGTTTGATGAGTGCGGAAATTTATAGCACAATCCCATTGATAAATATTTTTATCGTGAAAGACTCGAATGCAAGGAAAGGATTAAAGTTAAGTTTATATAGTGAACCAGACTGGGAATTGCGTTCTGGAGCCAGACACGACATAACAATAGCCACTGGTGTATATGAAGATAACGCTTGCATCTAGACATCCATGTGATGTACGCGTACAAACCGAAATATGAGCTCATAGAAGTGCTGTTTAGTTTTAGTTATGGTGTATAATGTCTAAGCGGATATAGCTGTTAAATAGCAATGATGTAGCCAAAACTGATTCACATTGCCTGGGCATTATAACGTGAACATTCAGACATTATGTATCTAATAGATTACTTACTATAGGTCGGAGCGATAGAAGTGAACATATCATGTGACGATGAACATTAAATACTCGGGCATTTCACGTCAATCCATTACGCCAAATCAAGTGATGCTGACGTGAAGAATGTAATAAGCACAAACAGGAGCTTGATGAAGGCTCCGGTGACAATAAATAGCTATTGTATGGACATATCATGTTGCCCAGCCATTCAGCTACAACACAGAATTTATCGTTTCTGAAAGTGCTACAATGACAAAGTTAACACACATTTGATCCCATTAAGCTTCACACCAAACTTTGACCGCACTACGCTACCATCTCGACCACACTTCTTGTTTTCACACTATTCATAAAGCATCAAGTTTTGATCTTACTGAAAAGGGGTCATTAATCTCTGCATAGAACATATATGTATACGCTTATCTATCTGCCAGCAAGTCCCAGTCACCACGCACGGTAAAATGTAACCTCGTTTTACGCTCATTCTAGCAAACAGGCAGGGTGAACGTTACCAGATACATAACACATTTTATATACCTAACGGGTATGCGCGATCTTATTTGATAAAAAAACCATTGTGTGATAAAAGACGTTTTTTTGCATCTGGCCAAATGCGGAACATTTCCCTAATTTCTGCCTATCCAATTTCATGGTATGACATCCACCAAATATATTATCAAATGCTTATCATGCCCACTGCCGCTTCTATTCCGTATACATTTCATGAATTCAGGAAACAAGTGGTTGGCACATTCTCGTTGCCCAGTGTTGTGCATTCACTTTGTCGAGCTTGGTCTATAGTTAAGCAGAAATGCCGCTCCACAAGACCTTACCTCAGCAGTATGTGTTGATTTCATGACCCTACAACGCTCAAAATGGAAGTAGCTGCTTCGCTCTTTGAGTTTATCAACCAAATATCAGAATAATTGGCTCTTGCTTAAAATGGAGTTGAAGCTCTGGTTTTCCTTCAATTAGTTTTTTTGGGATTGGAATAGTATTAAAATTTAAAGAAAGTGATTTTATCAGCTGAAACTGCAGTCAATCACAATCCTGAAACACGTCATTTCAGCCTCGTTATTGGTGTACCCAGATGTTGAGACGTCGTCCAATGACTTGCTTTTTATCTTAATTTCATTTAACGCATTGAATGATATGTTTAGAAATAGTTGGTTAAATATCTTCATAAATGGGCATGGTCTGTAGGTAAGGTTCAAACTGTCAATACATCAGATACATACAATACAATACATACAAATTGGCACGAACAGTAACACTGTTATCATAGTCATCAATACTTTTACCGTTATTAATTGGATCATAGTGACTTATGTTATAATAATCATGTCTCTAGGTTGACGTTTTACAAGATAATTAAACATTAAAATTTTATGATGCTACTTAGGTGTAACTTCTGTTATAAGTCGCTTAATTTATCAAACTATGTACACAATTTATGTTAAAATAAGCTGTCGAATGCCTCGTTGAAGGTAAGCATCTGATCTGGTTTAGTGATTTATGTTCTACTTCAATTGACAATGTTGATACTTATTGTTACTAATAGTGTCTGACTTGATAGTTCTTTTATAGAATATAATAGGTGAAAATCATGTCATGTCCATGAAAAAAGCACAGTTTACCGTTGAAGAAATATCGAGCCTTCCTGGCTATTTCCATTACTCGGTCATCATTTTGTGTACCACGACGAATTCCTGGGATCCGGGATCCCTCCACCAACACACGCCACTCACTCATTTGTGTCATGTGCAGAATGAATGCGTGATAAATTACACATGGTTAATTTTGAATAACATTTCAAGATTTATTTGTGAGGTTAAACAGTGCATTATTTCACTCCATGCCAGTTGGACAATGTTAAGCACTATTAATGTTTTACAAGGGATAACCAATCAGACCTGCATGCAAAATGGATACAAACATCAGAGGAGAAACGATTAATACGCCATGATCACTAACAAATGATTAATTACTCGCCAACTGATGAGTGACCTAGGTCACGAATATAACCATTGGTATTTGGCCTTGATTGACGGAAGTCTTACTGCTAGGTGACTGTATGAACGTCAACGTTATGCCACCATAGTCAACAGTTTCTTGTCCTTCTGTTCCATATCGACATTGTTCACACTTATATTCTGCTTATATTATGTATAATTGGTTTCGACGAACGCGAATTTTTTCCGGGAAATGGACGACAATAGGGAGGTGACAGTTGCGCTTAGCTCAGCACCTCCCCCTCATAATCCATCAGCCTCACAACACATTCATTGTCTTGCCAATTGCTACCAACATACAGACCGACGCGAGTGATCCACACGCTTCTGCTGCACTGAAAATCAATAGAAGAAGTTCCAGGTAAGTTCCATATCTCAAATTGATAACCCGTATGTCTGCTTATCTGGTATTCTGGTTGGCATTTAGCAAAATTAAACACCATGGGCTCCTGATACTCATAAGCGTGCTCACGGTGGGCGATATATTCGAAGATTTGCAAACGCTCGTAGTTAGCTAGCAACTTGGATTCCTTCGTCACTCTTGTGAACTCTTTGATTAACATATCAGGGAAGCGTATCAGATACAGACAGCTCCCTTACACTGCTCGTCTGTTTTCAGATTCCAGTACCTTCTTCAGACTTTGGTGAGATATACGAGTGATTTCTGTGGAATCAAGAAGCGGTTTAGTGTTGCAGGAAATAAAATCCATACAACCTTTGGTCAGTTCCTTCTCGTCATACTGGACACTCTTGTTAAGATATAGACACACATTGTGGACATCAATGGTGCCCATCAGATAGTCGGTACATTTTACCACCAGCTGTGACACTTCATACCTCGTTGCGGCGTTTAAGACACCCAAAGCGGTGTCTACCTTCAGTTCCTTCTGCTCACAGTACAGGAACCTGAGAACAGACGGCCATCATCTCAATTTACTATCATAGAAAATATATCTTTAAGCTTAATCTTGGAAAACCGCACGCAAATGGAAATAAGCGAAATAAATTATCTGATTTCCTTATTTCATTAATGTATATGATTTATCTTTGCCACCGGAATAACATCACAAACAATAAACAAACCTCAGCACTGCGTCGAGCACTACCGGCTCCACGTCCTCCATCACAATATCACCCTCTCGTCCTGCCGTCAACATGGCCTCAAATACCGGCGACCCACGCACAAATCTGTGGGCGGATATCTTGTCCGGATTGACCTTGCCTACCTTTAAGGTCAAATCACTAGCATATCTACCAGCATACATAAATCTTACTCGTTGTGTATTGACCTCATTACAGGAAGCTACTCAGGGCCACAACTATCATTAAAATGAAACTATATCGCGAATACAGCATACACTACTTTGACGACACCGCTTTTACAATCTTCCATCATTCAACATTGCAGAAAACGGTGGTAGTTTAAAATCACCTGTACAATGAACGACTCGCTGGTCAAAACAGCTACCCGTTCTGTTCGTTTCCACGTCTTCGGAAACAACAAGCTAGTCTGAAAACGAAACTACTTCTACGGCCGAAACAATTGCGTTATGACTTAAATGCACTTGTAAGCGTTATGATAGTCCAGCAGTAGTATAGAAAACAGCTGTACTGGGGCAACTCACTTAATTAAACCAACGTGTGCCAGTTCCGCTTATACAGGGTTTTAGATTGTTGCTCCCTGTCACTTTCATTGTGACTCCCAACTGGCCCACGCGGCTGAAAGGCGGGTCGGGTCCGATCCCCCACAGGCCGGACTTGTTTATTAACGTGACCATAGGCTTAGATGTCTACGCCGTTCGTGGCTATCCGCCACCTTGAGTCAAACGGGGAGAGTGACACCATGCTGACGTGAAGCCCATATATCATGTGACCATCACTGAGTAGCATGTTCATCCCATAGCAGAACTGCTTCTCTGTGAACTGAGACTCCATGCATTGCGTACATGACAACTACGTCAACTCAAACTGAAATAACTTTGATACTTTGCATGGAAAACAAGTCTACGATCGAATGCCTGGCAGGATACAGGTAATTGATAAGATGACAATTATTGTCATCATCATACGCCTCTCATTTACGCCGTCAATGTCTTCCCCGAATCGCGCCTTAGTCCTTACATAGCCTGCGTCCCGAACTCCATTTACAGCTCTATTTTTCTGTCCGCTTGAACCCGCTGTTCCCTCTCGTAGATAACGCCAACAATGGGTTGTCTATTTTCATGCAGAAGAATAATTGGTTGTGTTAGGAAGGCTGACTTTCCTTCACAAGCTTACAAACATTTGTAATGCAGCCAAATTTTCTACTGTGCAAATGGTTTGCGGTTGAGTTGACCTATTTATATTTGTTTTGTCCCCACATATCTCGGCTTGGCTGTTCGGGGAAACTGCCTGACGGAAGTTCAATTGGACATGGAATTATTCCTCCAAGAGCGTGCTCTCTTTTGGCATCAACATCCATAGCTAGCGGCCTTATACAATGAACGTCCTTGAATACATTCTGCTGTCGACTTTTATCAAAGGATAAACGCATTAGCTACTTGAAGCTATTTGCTAAATTAGAGCGCAATGGGTAAGTGAAAACGTCTTCAACACGAGCGTATTTCTACCCTGGTGTAGGCCATCGTACTAATGATTCCAGCTAAATGTGAATTAAACACAAGCCCACATATACCGCTGCTCATTAAGTCACAACATCAAAATAATCTTATTAGCCACTTTTATCAATCCTGCTATTTCTGTCTATAACTGTATTATTAGATCAATATCTCGCACTACAGTACAGAACTTGCCTCTTATTTGGCGTTTGGGGAAATAACCTGGAACTCACCTCTAGAAAACAAATTGGTCATTGATGACAAATAATCAACATAGTTATTTCGCTCATTCTATCATTTGACCCAGTATTAGCGTTAATTATTTAATAACCATGTGCAATGCGAATTGATTGAGTAATTATGCTAATTCAAAAAACCATGCGCAACATTTACCCAGTTATAATACTCATTTCACAAGAGTTTTAACCTAGTTATAATATTGTTTTCTAATAACCAAACGCAGTGTTAATAAACCTGGTTATAATGCTGATTATAATAACTATGTGCAGTATTAATCAGCCTAGTTGTAATGACCATTTGAATAACCCTGCACATTATTATTCAACCTAGTTGTAATGATCAGTGTAATGACCGTGCGCAGTAATAATTAACCTAGTTATAATGCTTTGTCTAATAACCACGCCAAGTACTACCAAATCTGCTTATAATGAATTTTAATAACCACATGCATTATCAACAAACTTGATTGTGATGCTTCTTCTAATAGGCGCTCATTATTAATAAGCCTTGTTTGTAATTTTCATTCTAATATAAACTCATGTATAAATTAACCGAGTTATAAAATTAATCCAAAAAATAAGGACACAATGAACTAAATTTGCCGTAATGTGAACCACTTTTTAGTCGTCTTTAAAATGAGGCGTCGTTAGAAGTATGGAAGGCAATCAGTCGGGAAAGGGCAGAAGATCCATCCCCCGGAATACGTCTAATGTAATTTGTTCTATCAGACCTTATATGGAATATTTCGATTCAGCTCATTGCTGAAATAGCATGACTCATTCGCATTTTCCTAATTTCTACGGATCCAGTTTCTTTAGAAGTCATAAGTCAAACAAAACAGAATAGGCTTTCGACGCCCACTCCCACTTCTATTTCATCAGTACGTTCGTATTCATAGTACATCACCCGCCATATTAATTGTAAGCACTGTTCTTAATAAAAACAATATATCATAAGCACCAGTCACTCATCATTACTGAATCACGTCTCATACCTACAAGGTTCTTTTAACAATTCTTCTCTGAAGCTTGAGGCAGCTCGTTAATATATACGGCAATATAAAAGGCAGAATTATTGTGTGACCTCATTTCCAAAAAAAATCCATCTCTTCACAGATTATATTTTACTTTCTCAAACAATACAGAGAACATTAACATCTTCGAACCGGTGCATTATTAATAATCAAATGGTTCTTATAAACACAAAATGTGCCGCTGTTTGTTCAATAATCTCTTTTAATCGTGATCATTCAAATAATTGGCTGCCCCATCTAACTCAATGTGCCCGGCCCTTGCATAGTTTCGCTAATGATAGCCTGTATTCATTTCCAACGATCGTGTCATGAAGCGCCAAGCAGTTACAGACTTAGCTGAAGCATGTCTGCATTCACGACGTGTAAGGTATTAGGTGCTAATGACCATGGTGGGTGTGTCTAACCAGGTTAGTGTGGCCAGCAAAGGAGTAAAAGGAAACCTCTTACTCGTCATAAATAGAGCGAAGTTGTCCATTACATTTCATTCCAAAGTAAGTGAATTTTCAATCCGCAATGGATAGCTGTAATCAAACTTTGGTAGCGTCAGTCGCTCACCTCTGATGTTGCTATCGTTACGCAGCCTCTCCTAGTCATATTGAGCTACCTGATTCTGCATATCACGTGACAACTGATGTACCAATGATATCGCATTTATGAAGAAAAAGTGAAAATGGCATTGGGTCACTAATGGAAAACATGCTAAAAATGAAATCAGATCAAAGAGAATATGATTTTGCGGAACGACATGTGTAAGATTAAACCCATAAACACATACAGCCACGAGGATCATGTTTGGTTGCCACATGAGAGGCATTGGATGGCTGACAAAATACTTGCTCCGAAGTTTAATCTTCGACTTTAACTCCTTTTGCTATTGCCTCAAATCCAAAAATAGGCTGCATTCAGCGATATCATTTGAAAGCACCCTAATTATGTTTCTTCAGCTGTAAAGGGGTAGTTAAGTGCGTCTTTTTGTTCACATATACTTCCTGCTTCACCTCACAGCTTGAGAATCCACCAATAACTGCAGTTGTAGTTGTTTTCCTACAAGCACTGGCTTGATGTAGATTTCTCCTAATAGTGATCTTTAACGTTACACTTGTATGATTTGGAGCTAAAATAGCTTCCTGAAAGAAGCAGTAAACCCTGTAAGAAAGCCCGGCTAATGCGGGGTCAGAATCTACATGGATTTTTACAAGCCATTCGAAATCATTGGCCGAGTCGATTATCCTATTGGAAATAATGTGTCACTCTTGTTAAGGAAAATTAAGTGTCGATTTCCTATTGTATTTAGTAGTGCTTTTTTTTGGGAAACTCTTCCGATCAAAAAGCATTCTTATAGCTTTGCTCAAAATATTCATAAATCATGTTATGTAATGCTATTAGATGTCAGAGTCCGAAAGATTTGGTGTGTCAATAACGTATGTTCCATAACGTATGTTTGAGGAATTCTAAACAACATATGCAACAAAGACGCGTAAATATGTCAACATAACGTATTAGAAATTTATTATGAGCACCTTGAAACAGGTTGTAATCAAATAGTTTATTCCTGCGATGTTTGACCTACTCTTTCAGGCATGATATCTGACGACATCTAACATGTGACGCACATTTGCGGCAGGCCAAACTGCCGAGGTTCTTAGTGCTGTACATGTCACCCCAAAAGCGCTGTGTATCAAGATCGAATGATTCTCAGTATTATCTTGATTATACTTAGTATATGTAAGCATGTATTCATAATATATTTATATATATATATATATATTTATATATATATATATAATATATATATACATATGTATATGTATACATATATATATATACATGTATATATATAAATATATAAATACATGTATATATATATATATAAATATATATATGCATATCAATATAAACATATATATACACATATAAATAAATATATAAATATATATATATATATATATATTTATATAGACATATATATATATATATTTATATATATGTATATATGTATGTGTATATATAAATTTATATATATATACACACATACGATATTTATATATATATGTACTCATAAATATGCATTTGCATTTATATATGAATATATATATATATATATTTACATATATATATATATACACACACATCTGTAAAGTGTGAAAACGCTCCTTAGTTATTTGGCAGGGTTATATCTAAGCAATATCTAAGCAATTTGTAGAATATGGTGCCTTGTGTTTTTATATATCGATGCCATCAGTTGCCTGAACTTTAATTGACGATTCATTATCCCGTTAGGTTTTTTATGCCATGCCGTTTATGTATGCCAAGAATGTTGCATTGTATCACAAAACCTGTGAGAAACGACGTTATATTATTAGGTCGGTTATACTAACTGAGTCCCTGTCCACTTCAGGAAAACGGCAAAATCGCGCCATGACAAGCGCCGCCAAATAGTAAGCTGGACCCGAGGTTTTTGTGATGTTCATGTTTGAGCAACACGGATATCACGCTATGTCACCACCAGCCGACTAATAATCAGGATTATGCACATCAATATATATATATATATAGAGGTATATATATATATTTATGTATATACACATATATATATATATTATATATATATATACATATATATATATATACATATATATATATATATATATATATATATGTATATATATAAATATAAATATATATATATATATATTATATATATATATATATAACATATGTAAATATATACATATATGCATATATATAAACATTTATGCATATATATATATATATATATTTATATATATTTTCATATATATATAGATATACTCAGATATATATATATATGTCTATATATATATATATATAAATTGTATATATATATATATATTTGTGTATAAATATATGTATATATATAATTAATTCATATACATATATAAATATATATATATACATATATATATATATATTTATATATATATATAAATATATACATATATATTTATATATATATATATTTATATATATATATATATATATTTTTATATATATATGTGCAATAGCTATATTTTTTAACCGCTGTCTTATGCAAGTGCGTTTATCAACGCAAATGATTTTTAACCTACCTCAATGCCGGGACGAAAGACCCCGTGAACAGTATCATTATTGACTGAAAGTCACGCATAAGGTACTGTAGGACGAAACCATGTTTCTTGAATGATAATGAATAACTTTTGTCACATAGTAGATCAGTTGAAATTAGGTCGATCGATGAAAATAAACCTTCTCATTTAGATGAACAAAATGCCCTCTCATAAACGAATACTTTTACATCAAGGATGCCATTTGATTCATTATTCACGAACTAATCATCTACAGGAGAAGTAAATAGATTACGACGAAAGAAGCATTGTCAACGGGTTATTTTTCCATTTTACCGATTTACAATCTTTTTGATATTACAATATGTATGCAGCTGCTTGTGGCGCTGTTTCATTGCATCTACATGATAGTGAATGGGCCTCATTCATGCTCGTGCTGAAATCAGAGGGCAGATAAATTCGTTCCAGAGTTTTAGGTACTTCAAAGCTAGGGAACGGAACCCAACAGCTGGATGAATCACATGCTTTGTGATGTAGAAATAGCTGCGACCAAATTGCTTATACTATATGTGGTAAATGTTACAGCAATGTACGCACTTTAATAGGCAAGATGTTCGATTGACTTGTGCACTGACATCGGCACGCCCCATCCGATCCGACGGAGAAAACATTTTTCCGATTCCAGTTCACTCTAAATAAGAAAAGTATATGGTCTCTTCTGTGAAAAAACCTGGCAAATGAGATTAGGTTCAATTCATATAATTGTCTTATTGCCGGTCTTAATTAGCAGGGTAACCGGTACACGTTACAAAAAGAAGCTTGGCGATATTCGCCACACTCGAATATGAAATGCAACGACATGATTGATGGTTCAAACCTATGCTGTTACTGAACATAGTCGGGTATATCTGACAGCGTAACGCCGAGAAATTCGTATTAAATGCACTGCTTCTACTACACTGACATTATCGCAGCATTTAAACTGCAAATATTTATAATTTAGCACCATGTGTTTTATTACAAATTGCATATTGCAATAGCGCATATTGCCTACATCAGCAATTTCATTTCTTGATTTAAGATTCGTCATTTTACTGCCTAGTGCATTATCTATGTTCACCATGCAGCTGGCGATTTCAATTACTTAAAGATATTGTTCGTATATTGAGTCGTAAAATGTGCTTTTGTTGATAGAAAGGCAATAGGCAGTGATTAAGACACATCTCAGCTCCGTCTTCAAATCTCTATCTTCTCCGCTGCCTCGTTCACTTTACATCGATGCGTCGGTAATATGTTATCAAGGATTCCTCTTGAGGTCAACATAAATATAATGCACAAATGGGCGTCTAACCTTTGCATCTTCGATCATATAAAAGAAGGCCGTCTGCTAGACACCGAATAAGGCACCACAGCATTATGTCAGCAATGCAATTAGATGTCAGGAAAATGTGAAAATTTGAAGCAAACATCATTTGACATCAATCAAGTGAGTGTATCGAAAGAAAATAACACTGACATGCAATGCTTATATCCTCGCATGTGGTTTGTATGCAGTTTGTAACTGTACATAACTTTGTCAAATCATCTGTATCCACGCCTGTAAGCACCTGAATCAGCTTAGTTTCTCTTTATTTCATTCAGCCAAGGTCATTAAGCGGCGGTACTTGCAGCTGTTATAATACCTGGTCATTCGTTGCCAAGTAGATTTTATTTTCATTAAGTTTAGCTTGTATTTCTCGGTTATGAATATATCTGTGAGGCGTGAATGCGCTGCAATAATTATTTGGCGGGGCTATATGTTAGCAACTCATACAATCTGGTGCGTGTGTTTGGTATATATAGATGGCAAGAATTGCTCCAACTCTAATAGCTGAATCTACCGTGTTCCCTCTCATAGACGATTACCTGTCCTTTTCGTTATTTTATGCGATGCATACACATATTGCATAGTATCACAAAACCTCTGAGACACGACGTTCTCTTCTAGTAAGCAGTGAGGTTTTTCTGGTATGACTTTCTGAACAACGCCGAGATCACGATAAGACACCACCAGCCGAATAATTAGCAGGATCAACCACATCAAAGCCACGTTTTCGTTCCTTACATCATCCATGATGAGCGGATGATAAGGCAGGCGCTTCCCATAATGATTGTTTCTGAAGTACAACATAGATGGGATAACATTTTATCTATAGTAATTGTCTGTCAAAAGCTGTATACGATTAGTTTAGAACAAGCACCATATCCGGCCTCATTCTTATGTCTGTCATACGTTGGAGTTTTATATACTTATGTGGGTTTTGACAATGTCTGCCGACTGCGTGCGTCGATCATGGTAGTGAGAGACAAACTAGCAAATACCGGTGTCGGCGATCTGAAATATTTGTAGAGAAACGGCCTTAATTTTTAATATGAATATCATTGATTTTAGCAAAAAGTAATTAGTGAAGGGGACTACCTGAGCAAAATAATGCCTTGCATCTCTCCACCACTCAGCGCTTCCGTTTGCTCTGGTTGATTTCACTTATCGCACCAACAAGAACGACACGACAACGTACTTCAGTCGCATGTAAAGCATGCAGTAATGCCTAGCGCTCATGTCATATACTATCAGCAACATCGAGCAAGCCACTATAGTCACGACATCATCAGCCGATCGAGATGAAACATAGGTGCACTTTGTAATTGATATCAACACAGATCTCACTGGCGTATTGCATTGCATTTATCTGCAAGCGTATGATAAATAGCCAAATACCTTTGTGCCTAGGCTATTTAGCCCCTGTGCTGGTTCGAAGACTAGATGAACGACCATATGTTTCACCATGACGTTACGCAGCATACCACTACGAGATAGAGAAGTACAGAAAGAGGTCAAGTTATTTGTTTATTGTTAAATAAAAGAGCGAATCCAGCGGTGATTATGGACAATGTTCAAATTTAACCTTGGGTGAAGTTGACGTTAGGAAAAATTAAAACTGAGCAAGGGCAGCATCTAGTAATGCTGATCTCGGTCGATTGCTGGCCTTATGCAGAAGTAGCATAGGTTAATGATGGTGTCGGGTTTTAATAGCTTGTGCAGACCCTCATTATACAAGTGTTCCTTGGAAGCGTTATGTAAAGATTATTCAAGATCGGCTCAAGTTTGCTATCAACATTCGCTGCTATGCACCGCAAGCAATTTTTGAATGCGGATTTTAGTCAAACACATTCTAGGAACATTGATCACAGCAAGATCATAAAAGGCAGAAGACCGGCATTAATCAAGGCACATTAAACATCAGCACGGGGAATATGTGATATATATGACATTGTGGCCTTATCATTGCTGAGATTTGGGCAACAACTATATATTGTTTACCAGTACCTTGACACGCTGCAATAACGAAATAACCAAAAATTTTAAAGACGTGCATAACCTGGAAAATCTAAGGCGTTGCTCTGCTCTATATAACGGTAGACATTTTCCATCACTGAACACGACGCAAGGTTGTAACTAATTGTGATTCCTGCAGCAGCACGTGCTTTATCCTGTACGCCGAATCTCTGCAACGCAATAATTATCAAACACAGCACCATATGAATGGTGTTGTGGTCTGACGTGTCCAATAAACCACAATTGTTAACGAATAAGAGGTAAGAGAAAAGAAACACAGGTCCTATGTGTTGCATATATATGTCGAACTATTCAGCCCATAGCGGAAAATTAAATGACCCACGAACTGGCAAAACATATTAGCGAAAAATGCGTTATTTCTATGAGTGCCCTAAACGCCAAGCAATACATGTAATGATGGAACACTTAAGCCTTTAACTATAACAACTCTATTGAGTCGGAATGTCTTTCTATTTATTACAAACACAAAATTTGACTTGGCGTCCTCTACAAAACCGATATTTTATTTTCTCGACACTTGCATATATATTAACTGGTTATTATGATATTGATCTGAAAATAATATCACTCACAGATTTACCTCCATTGCAAACACGTAAATATTGCATGCAACTCGCTCTACGAACCGATCATCATTAAATGACAGCTTTGTGTGCATTTTGTGACACGTGTCTTGCAAAGTGCGTATGGTTCACGCAACTGCCATGGGTCAATGAGCACCAGCCGATTCACACGGCATGGTGGTTATCATTTTTATCGTTACAATCATGGATGACTATGAGTTGAATAAAATACATTTGTGAGCTCATATACGTTTCTTTGAACGGCAATCGAGTGTAATGAATCGGATGTATCTGGGCCACAGAAAAAGAACGACGTGTTGTTGGGACCGCAGAGGAATTGCAATGTTCACTTAGTTATGCGATTATTAGCCAAGGCGTAATAAATTAACTTCCACATCAATCATCTGATGATATCACTGACGTGATTGAAGCAAAGTTATGCTGACATACATTGCGATATACCTGTTGCTTCTGTTCTTAAGATGCAGTCACAAATCAATCATTTTGGGTAAATATCAATGATTTGTAGCTTCATAATCCTTGAATCACCACATTGCAGAGCTCACATTTACAGTGGTCTCTGTCATAGACGTGAGGTGATGGCGGTGACGTGACGGGACACGTATGCTGTCCAAGAAGAGATGATTCATTTTAATATCATGGCAGCGTTATTCAGGTTAGACACTGTATTACTCAAATTATAATGGCATCAGCATGAGCTATCCAGGTAAGCCGTTCTACAGCCCATCTAATCGATAACGTTAACAAGGACGATCCCAGTGAATCATTTTTTTCAGAAATATCAAGCATCGTGAGTGGTTAAACATTATCCAGTATTCTCATCATAGCGCACCTTTGCCTTTTGGATTCGTGAACGAATGACTAGCTCCTACATGCGCGGAAATATTGTGTTTGTCACTTGTTCTATCTAAATATAATGAAAAAACCCTAATTTCATATTTTGCATTGTCGTTTCTGTATTACGTGAGAATTTAATTATTCATCGCGCTTCAAAACTTAAATGCTTATTTTTCTCGTTCACACATATTGCTGAAGCAACAAATGTACTTTACATCGAAATCATTGACTTCACGTAAGAATTATAATGATTTAAAGTAACGTCAGTTATGGGAAGCAAATTGTATTCAATGCATCAAATATCTGCCGTTTTCTACAGTAATGGATTCGCTTCTTTGACGAACTGACACTTATGCCTGGGACATTTTACAGTGAAATAAATAACATGCCTATGCCATAAAAGATGACAGACGCGACATGCCAAGGCATTCCAGCATCACGACTGCCCGTCGATCTACACACAATTCTACATCATCTGACAAGAAATGGAGGTCATGTACATCAGCAGCGTAGGAAATCAATGTCCACATCATGTATCAATAAATGTTCCTCTGTGCACGATTACAATTATCTACAACACCGAGGTTGCAAAAACCGTTCGATAAAACTGCTTCGACTCATTGAAATATAACCCATTGAAATTTTGGTTCCAGGAAAACGGGTTTTCTGTCGGCTATTTAAATATTCTGTTCTTTGTTGATTTTTGCGTGTCCTTTTGGCTACTTTCCTGTTGGCTACATCCCTGTGACGCTTAGCATATTACTAAGAAAGACACAGAAATGCATCTTTGTTTTAATATTCAAACATCGTATAACGGCTGGCGCCAAAATCTCGGGCTTCTAACAACATCCACTAGCCGGTAAAGTCAAAAATGACACGCAGAGCTACAACCCGTTATAGTGATCAAGTAATAATGGCTGTTAGCTTAAAAGACATCAAAAGAAATAAGCATTCGGTAAAGATAAATTTCTGTTGAGTTGTATTTAAGCAAATATGTAATAAGGGTAAACTTGCAGCTAGGGAAGATATATTGTACACTGACATAGGTCGTTTGTATAGTTGGCTGGGATGAATTTTTGCATGGGGAGATGTTTATTAAGGGAGTGCAATGTGGTATACTATAACGCAAAGTATTCATTGAAGGAAAGGGTGTGCAGCAGGTGCTGTCTCTTTCCTATAGTGAGCCGTTTACAGACACTGAAACAGACAGCAATAAAACTCCTGGTTCGCATATTTTGTAAATATTTGATATAGGACTTTAAGCAGCATCAAATAACATGACTATCAAAAGATGTGATATTAAACCGAAGAGCATTTATATTGTTTATATTTGACCTACGTTGTACAAATTGAAGCAACTGCCATTGTTTCAGTGCCAGCAACAGGATAAAATAATAGCTAGGCATCATCGTCGATGCAAGCATTTATACTTGTGAACGATGTAGATCTTGTAGTGATGTAGATCCACTGAGCTGTCTGGATGTGCTTAGGGGCCTAGCTCAAAGAAAACCATTGATCCAATTACACAGATGACTAATGTTGGCAGCTATATATATATATATATATATATATATATATATATATATATATATATATATATATATATATATATATATATATATATATATATATATATATATATATATATATATATATATATATATATATATATATATATATATATATATATATATATATATATATATATATATATATATATATATATATATATATATATATATATATATATATATATATATATATATGAAAGCTATGAATTCAAGGTCGTCCTGTTATCTGCATCAACGGATTAACATAATGACAATACAAGAAACGCTTAATAGGACACTTTTATTCTTTCTGTGATGGACTTTTTCCGACTTTAGGTTGTGACCAATCATGCTGGTTATATATCTATTTAGAAGAAAAACTATTTCGTTGATAATTTTTTCCTGCCACAATATGTCTTTTCTGAATTTACCCCGCCAATGCAACGCAAACAGCAATTAACAATGGCACTTTTGTTTGTTTGTTTGTAGGAATTTATGGATTCATTGACCTTCTACGACTAGTGGAACTTAAATACCAAATCCGACTTTAATGGATGCAGATTGAACAACCAGTGGGACTGTCTTCAGGTGGTGTGCTAAGCTAATTATGAGCAGTAATGTTCTCACTAATGGTGGCTGAAAAACGAAATTTTCTCCGGCTAATTACTTATTGCAGCTTTACTCTTGAATTTGTGGCCCAATTCCCTGAAGTGATGTCGCGCATTTTATTTGACACAAACAATTACATACCATTGCGTACAATTAAGTCCAGAAAATGGTACAATATATAATGTCCGAAATATGTTTATTTTGAAAAAAGAACGTGATTATGTTACAGTGTCTATATGCGTCCCAGCCCCCTCTTAATTCACTCACTACTCGCTCTCTTCCTTCTCCCCATACACGTCCAAGGATCTCTTGTTCCACCCACTCAACCAATCGTTCAGAGCAAATGCTCTGAAACACTACAGAATAGCAAAATACAATCGTGCAAAGAAGATTCACTTAAGATAATTTGACTTCCCCACAATATGTCCAGTAATATATTATTTACACCTTTGCTAAAACTGATCGCTTATTGAATCGTGCCTTTTTAATGTCCTAATTGTATTTCCAGAACCGCTAGATAAAGTAATAATTCTACAGCTGACCCTAATAATTATGAAGCAGTAGCCTTGTAAGATGACAGTGATAGATACATCTCAATCCACAAGTGCGATCTAATTAGACAAAACATGACGCTCTATCATCATAAGGTGTCAACGTTGACAACAGAAGGGGTCTTATATGGTAATATCACTTTGTACGGAGCATTAAAGCAGCCTATTTGTACATTGACGTAATAGTTGGAGTAAAGATGCCGGGTTGAAGGAAAGCGAACCAACGTGAACACGTCACGTCAATACGAGCGTACCAAAGCTGGGCTAAATATGGAGCATTACCCGCCGGACTGAACACAGCATAGTTTAGATTTATTCCGGTAAAACTGGACGAATAAGGGGAGCCACATATTCTTGCAACATAATGTTGATTCAGTTGATATTGAATAA
>CM067345.1:58853060-58905560 GCA_034190875.2 Urechis unicinctus
ATGGATCTAATTTCACTTGCCAGCATTTTGCGTTGCAGAAGAGTCCATATATCTTTCTCATTTAGTATGAACTGGTGCTAGAAAACAGTTTTCTCCCGTCCATTTCTAAGGTACTTAGTCACGTGATTAGTCGGAAGTGCATCTGTTATATGTGTTATTGCTAAGGAGAACGACTCAATCTACAGTGACAATCCTCATTAGTCTCGAGTTCAAGCAAATCTTACCAACATGTAGCCACGTAGTCGGATATAGTAGACATTACTGGAGACATAACGGGACTCGTCAATTGACAAATCTCATTTGCCGTATCAAACGCTGCACTATCTGCGCGTTGCAATAAGCTTTAAATCGAGTTCTTCTGGCAAGCTCTTTTTTGGCTTGAAAAGCAATGTATGACCTTATCTCATCGCATTCAATGCGCAGTGTTCTGTGTGGCGTTCCCGTCGCATGTTTATATCTTTATATCCTAATCTGTGGTACATATGCAAAGAACTGCGCCACGTACAACCTAACACATGAGTTATTATGAGCTTGGCTCGGAGCCGGACAGTTTATAAATTAAACGATAGACTTGGATTGTAATTGTACCACTTGGCCACAACGGAAATTCTCTTAGGTTTAAACAATATTGTAGCCAATGATTACCAACACGATGTTCAGAACCAAAAATGGTTCATTTGCTAATACCTACATGTCACTCAAAGAGAAACTGAAAATTAGGATTATAACATAAATCATATTATCAATGCTATAGTAGACCGAAACATGTGAGTGACAATAAAAGAAAAGAAATAAAACGGACAAAGAATAACTTGACTATACATGTAGTGAAGTAATGTTAAGATTAATATAACTGCTTTTGAATACCGTCTGCAAATGTATGCGAGTTAGAAATCTCCCTTTACGTCGAAACTGAGCTCCACCAAGCCGTCTTGAGGATGGTGTTGATTGGCACCTTAGACGCGCTAACTGATGCTGCCCCAGTGCTGTGAGCGCTCAACTAGTCTGTGTTAATCCCAGCTTCACTTAAGGTAGCTTTTATCCATTTACAGAGAGGATCCTTGGATATTGCGCGGTAGCGGCTGATGGTTGCGAGGAATAATCACTTTTCCTCTTTTGGTCGTTCTTTAGTTCTGATCATAATATATTCTCGTATCATACGCACAGGGCACAAGCGAGCGTTCTTATGGTATACATGGAGCGACATTTAATACAAGTGGGTACCCGGCTTGCTATTTTTGAATAGACTTCCAAAACTGACGCATAAACAATCAAGTTTGATTTGAATATTATACACCCAAATGGAGTGAATGGATTGTCCTCGTGTCCGTGATCAGAGCGCAAGCAGTCTAGCGAGGTGACGAGTCAGTTGAAGAACTGTCAATTGATATAGCTGCGGTCCATTACCTTTGAAGTCGAGTGGTTGATTTACGTACTAAATGCCGGAAAGTTTCAGCAAAACTCGTCTGGCAGTGAAAACACCTTTAAGGAAGCGGCGTACGAGCAATGTTGTTCCTAGGCTGTCACTCTGTATAACGCTGTAAGGTAAATTAATACGTCATTTATAGTCGGATTAAAGGAATGTTCGTCCCTTTTCAACACAAAAGAGTAACCATCGTCTAATATAACCTCCATATTGCTTAATGTCGGATTCTCTCCATGATTGTAAGATGATTTTTGCTGTCAGGTAAATGAGGGCGAGCCTGAGAGTCTGAAGGCAGTCAGCTTTAGGTTAGACTTGGATGACTCGTGGTCGGTTGAAGTGGAAGGATGAGGTAGTGTAGACAGGTTATGAGGCGGGAATGGTCGATTGACAGTTCCAGGAACCTTTGTGAACCATGGTAGGGTCTGCCACGGGGGGGGGGGGGGTTTAGTAATACTTGTGCTTTGTCTTAAGAGGCATAGTGTAACGAAACCTGAGCCAATAATGCAGTACTCTTATTCGTTGATAATTATTTTTATGTGGACCCGTCAGACCTCAATACTATTCTGATTGTTGAAATAGCCTTGGCTCAGGGGTATTAGCTAGTCATCATAAGTTTGAATTTCCGCTATGACCTTATCATTCTCAATCCCGTTCATGTCAACATATGTAATTACATCCTCACCGGAACCGTGACATTCGCCAAGATGAACATCATGGCACTTGTAATGATATTGGCAAAGACGACGATGGTGGTGATATTGCTTACTCAGTACTTTTCACTCTTGTGGGTGTACGCTGCTCAATGTCGTGGTGGAAGAAATGGTCGATCATGTATTCTTCAAACAATAACAGGGGTAATAATAGCCTAGGCTCAGGGGTATGGACTATTCATCATTCGCTTTCAGACAAGTTATATGCGCGACGCCAGTAAGATCCATGTTGGCTGTTTGCTCTTAGTTTACAGGAAAGGTAACCGAAAACAGTCAAATACGTTCCCCTCCATGCACCCATTTCATATAACAGGTATATCTCGAGCAGTTGTCGCATTCATGAAAAGCTCGATGTTGTTGATGGTATATGACATGAGCACTAAAGATCATTGCATGTTTTACATGCGACTGAAGTACGTTGCCGCGTCGTTCTTGTCAGCGTGATAAGCCAAATCAACCAGAGCAAATGGAAGCGCCGAGCGATGATCAGATGCAAGGCCTTACTCTGCTCGAGTCACTTATGTAAATAAGTTAATCACTGCAATATTAACTGGTAATAATTGTATTTGTCTAAAACCAATACCACTCATTTATTTGCCTCTTTTGCACACATAGTAAATATTGCAGGCAACTTGCTCTACGAATTGGTTATCTTTAAACGACAGTTTCGTGAGGATTTTGAGACAAGCCTCTTCAAATGCTCGGTTGGTTCACGTAACTGCCATGGATCATAGAGCGCCAGCCAATTTACACGGCTTAGTGGTGGTCTTTGGTTTTTTTAATTGAAACAAATGTATCTTGGCCACTGAAGAAGACTTAGCTATGCTATTATTTGCCAAGGCGTAGCAAATTCACTTCCACGTCCAACATCTAATGATATCACCGATGTGATTGAAGCAAAGTAATGCTGACATGCGTTGCAGTTTACCTGTTGCTTCTGCTCTTACGTTGCAGTCAAAATTCAATCGGTCCGATCGTCATCCTCCCGTGCTGTTGGCACGGGAGGATGACGATTGATATGCTACTCTGGGTGTCTCCTAGCCAAACCAAGTTTACCTGCGGTAAGTAATTGCAATGCACAAATATCTGTGTAGTGTAATAATACTTTTATTCATCTGCACTTCTTCTGATGGTGTGGCGTGGTAGCAGCATTTGCATAAATGGTTCATGTGCAAGCGACTAGCCATGCTCCGAGAGCAACAATTTGTTTACTTGGTGAAGGGTTTTTGTTAAATATCAATGATTTTTTACTTCGCATTCCTTGAATCACCGTCTTGCAGTGCTCGATTTTACTGTGGTCTCTGGTTGTATTTGCTTTTTAGCAGGCGGTACCACAAACATGTCAAAGAAGCAAGGTGATGTTACCACGACACGGTAGCAAAATCATATGCAATCATCACTAGCGTATCGATTCATTTTAATTTCAGCTATGTTGAGAGAATATTTACAGTGGCGCTTTTGCGTAACCATGGGTGTCGGTTTTGTCGAAATTCAATTCTCACCCTGGCTGGTACAGTTACGCATCAATACCCTTCAAGTTCTATAGAATGGGTTCAGCGGTTATTATTAACAGTCTAATTAATATAACGTATTTGAGCCAAATGAGATTTAGCGTGTTAACTTGTTCTAAGCGGCGCTACACCGCTGCATTTAGATGCTGGTCCAAGTGACTGGGCATCGAACAAGGCAGTCTGCGTTAATCCGCAATATTACTGCATTAAGCAGCCTGAGTTTGTTCATTTAAGCACACCACCCCGCTTGTCGGCCATAAATCCACTGCTTCTTAGTCGCATTACAATATCCGCGATTTCATTTGCGAAGGCTCTTCGTTATTTAACAAAACAGCACGTTCGATTCATGGAAATCGATTGTCTTCACTATTGCCTCAGACGCTTGAGTTTGTCGGCCAAAACGCTATGCTTAAGATTGCAAGATGTATGACGAGCCTAATTTTACGATAAAATACACAGACAATTCCGCTCGGTTATCAAATAACGTTTCTACCAAGTTTAGACCAGCTTCGTCTGCCCCTTTCCCCCCATCTGTTACGAATTGCATCATGTTGTCACTTACCACCCCAAAATAATAGAAATAGTCAACTCAAGAATCGCTGACTTGTGTGAAGACGCGTGGCCAGATGTCTAGTCGAGTATTGGTCTACTTGAAAAGATAAAATATTGGTTAATGAGAGGAGATCTGGTACGGAAGTCATCTTGTTAAATCACATTTGTTGCGCCAACTTCGCCAACATCATAACGGTCTGGTTTGTATCATAAGGGACTGATAATTACAACGGGCTTTTTTGAACCATAACGGTGATGCTATATTGAACTCGGCATGATGTCACTCGTAACAGGAGACAATACATATCCCACTTAGATATGTTACTGCTGCTTCTACTTCATACATTGCTCATTGTCTACCTGTAAAATGGATGTTATCTAAAACCTGTCAATGACAGTTTTCACGGGTCCCAGTGTTAATCCAAGTATTATTGAGTTAGGTTCGTCATCCTCGTTAACATCAGTGCTGGATCGACGTTAAAAACTGAGATTTCTTACAGAACATATTAACTAGATGATATACGCCGCCGATATTTCTTCATTATCTTATATATCACCATAAAACTGAGGTTGAGGACATCATATGAAAACTCTTTCAGTTGCTCAAATAGCTTTCATATGTTTACATCATTTGATCATGATATCTGCCAAAGCGTCCCTTTACAAATACTCGTATTATTAACGAAGCAA
The DNA here is from genome assembly GCA_034190875.2 of Urechis unicinctus. Lineage (NCBI taxonomy): Eukaryota > Metazoa > Annelida > Polychaeta > Xenopneusta > Urechidae > Urechis > Urechis unicinctus. The sequence goes on from CM067345.1 coordinate 58,857,950, forward strand.
TAACCTTGGACCAAACCAAATATCTGCTTCTGTGCTAGGTCAATACCAGCCACTTGCTGTCTGTCTAATGCTGCTTAAAAGCATAACGTGACGTAATGTAGATACTCCCGTCGACTCTGATACCACTTGGCTCCATAAAATCACACGATAGATTTTGCAGCTTCAACGACGCTGAATTTCTGATATTCTGAATATACCTGAGAAAATATGGCGTACAACGTTAAAGCAAACATTTGCTAACACCCTAGCGGTTTCATTCATAATGTTGGACATTCCTAACTAGTTCCTGAAGGCTACCACCTGTGCAGTACGCAAATAACTTAATCATTAACTGAAATTTTTAATGGATTCAATCGTTATTGTCCCTTAGCTCTCTGGTTGAGTGTTCTGCCTTAGGTCAATGTACATTTTTAAACCTAATCGCCACTCTGTTTTGTAAGGAGTATTCATATATGTACCGAACGGGTTGTTTGCCTCACAGTACTATCCGGATATTTCTAAGTTGTAGCTTGCGGTGCCGAACTTACGCAGCGTTCAACCTGCTCTAAAACTATGAACGATACCATCAGAACCTATTAGGACGCTAATGCGATATGTTGGTAGATATCATTTGCTACCATAAACAGTTTGTAATAGGCTAATTTTGTCCGAACATTGTCATAAGGCACATTCATCTTTACCTTAAAGGCCCTCGGTGGTGCGAGACATGATAAGCACTGGTATCTGGCTCTAACTTATTGCAATATCTACACTGGACTCGAACGTCAATACCCAAGGTGTTCTCAACCACTTTTTCACACCAGAATCAAGGAGTAAATACTTCAGGCGAATGAACTCAATATTCCAATCTGCAATATTTTGGCCTTTTCAGGTGTCGTTATCGGTGTACTCGTAGACGTGTTAGGAGTGTAGTCTATGAGCAAACAGTGTTCGTCTTTCGTCAGAAATATGAGGGAAACAGCTCGTGTCAGGCAAATACTATCTATAAAATGTATACCCATCAACTACTCATATCGTTTACAAATATGGCGTTGATATTTGACAGTGTTGTATATGTTTTACTTCAGAAACAATTATTATGGGAAGCGCCTACCTTATCACCCGCTCATCATGGATGATGCAAGGTAAGGAAACGTGACTTTGATGTAGATGATCCCGGTAATTATTCCGCAGGTGGAGTCTTATCGTGATCTCGGCGTTGCCCAAAAATGTATATCGGAAATACTTTGGGCCTAGCTTGCTATTTGGCGGCGGTTGTCCTGGCGCGGTCTCACCGTTTATTTGAAGAGAATATGCGACCCAATTACGACGAGCGACCTAATAATGTTACGTCGTGTCTAACAGGTTTAGTGATACTATGCAATATTTTTATGCATCGCATAAAAAAACGAACGGGATAATGAATCGTCAATGAGAGTGTACACGGTAGATTAAGCTATTTGAATCGAAACATATTCAAGTGCGGGGAACTCATACATATCGCTAAGCTCTTTTAGTAACGGCTACAGGTTATCCTGAGAAATTAAAAAACTTGGAATAAGACAATTTTATGAATTGAACCTAATTTCACTCGCCAGCATTATTCGATGCCGATTCGCAGAAGAGCCAATATATTTTTCTTATTAAGAATGAGATAGAATCAGTAAATATTTTATCCTTCTGATCCTAAGGTACTTAGTTACGTAAAAAATCGTAAATACTATAGTATGTGTTATTTCCAAGAAGAGCGCCTCAACCCGCAGGGACAAACCTTATTAGTCGCGAGATACACCATGACAAGACAGTGTATTCGAATTTGATGACAAATCACATTTGACAAGAAAATTTAACCGCCGAATCTAACACTGCACCATTTGCGTGACGCAGTTCGCTTTAAATCGAGTAGTTCTGATCAGCTCGTATGTGGCTAGAGCAGATATATCGGTATGAATGAATTGAAAGGTTTCAGAAGGCAATTCAACAGACTCGGAATTTAACGCGCTGCCTGACTAGTAACACATCTGTAAACCCATTCGATGAACGGCAGACATTAAGCTTTTGATGGTCAAACTCTTAATTTATACGAGATCAGTGCTTAGCAACACTCTGTCAGCAATGTTGTAGAAAATGTGATGAATATCCGCATACAACCAGTAAATGGTCACATTGACCCTCATATGCGTCATGTCCACTAACATCTTGCCCCTAACCAATATCCTGACAGGATCAGCAAGTATTATTCACTTAAAACATACTAGCCTAACGTGCAAAGATGGGGTTTTAACGATTAACTTATAGGTCAATCATAATGTTCGTCGATTATTGGTTTGCGTTAAGAGTCTTCAAATTACCTAAGTAACCTCATCGTTCTGGGGTTGCTTTTCTATATAACTCGCTCACGACGGCCGTAATGTTTACTTGATTTTAGCTATGTGCGAGAGTTCCTATGATGCATCTGCAGAACGGCAAGAGCAGTCGTCAAATATCATGTCAAATAATTATTTATACGACAGATAAGGAACATCTAAAAATCCTGAAAGCACATTTTCTGCGTTCACCTTTATGTACTCAACTGCAGGTACGCAACCCACAGAAACTGCAGATGAGAATATCATCAAACATTTATTGTGAATATCAATATGTGGGATACATCAATTGCAGATGCACTGGCACGTCGCTCCTAATACGTCTACGAGTACACCGATAACGACACATGAAAAGACCGAAATATTGCAGAGTGAGATATTGTGTCCAATAGCCAAACGGATATACTCCTTGATTCCGGTGTGAAAGAAAGGTCGAGAGCAGTGTAGATATTGCAATAGGTGCCAGTTCTTATCATGACTGTACGTTTTACATGGAAGGATCTCACACCACCGAGTACCTATGATGAATGTGCATTATGACAATGTTCCGACAAAATTAACCCATAACAAACTAATTATGCATGCAAACAATATCTCCTATCATATCCCATTAGCGGCCTAATAAGTCCAGATGGCGTCGTTCATTGTGTCGGTGCATATTTAACGCTTAAGTAGTACATATTTTAGCGGTACTTGCGCAGTTTCCCTTTACAAGAGTTTCAGGCCTTTTTGTAGCTTATACAAGATTTGTTTTCGGTACTGGCGCAGTACCCATACTATATAAATACTTCTGATCCTTTGTCAGCTTATACAAGATTTTTGCTCACCCAAGGGCCCCTCGGACCCGACTCCCAAACGGGGCCGAGAGGCTAGTTTGTTGTCGCTCTAGTGTGCCCATCACAACCTGCTAACGAGGCCCTCTAGACGCTCCATTCGCTCCACAAGATCATCGTTTTTAACCTCCAGATCTCTCACCATGTCTTTCAGGTGTTCCAATAGGTTATCATACTTAGTCTCCATATCACTCAGTTAGTACTCCAGATCCATGTTTTCGTCTTTCATATAATCTGTATCTAACATCAACTCTTTTTATCATTTGCAGTTGCTTGTCGGTTTTTGCATTTATGAGTGATAGATGTAACCCTAATAATGCATTTTCAGCAAATTGTTCGACGTAAGCAATTGTAAGGCACTGTATTGCCCCAAAATGTCCCCAGCCAAGTCTTTGTTGCTATGCAAATGTCACTGATTAAGGTAAATTAGCTAAACATCATACCGGTTATCGTCCACCAATGATGCCTTTGCCTGCCTCTCCTTATCCAAGAGCTGCAGTAGATAAGTGAATGGCAACAAGAACACAGCGTCTGTAACGGATAATGCTATTTTGCTTGTTTATGGGCAGAAGAGCGAACACGTATCATTGTCACCCACGAGGAACTGATTTATCACCGTATCACTCTTTGCAGCACCACCAATCTATGACGCTAACAGGGGTAGCAGATGAGATGTTCTACAGCCTCGCCAACTGAGGACGTCGTTGGTTGGCAATAATAAATATATGATCCTGTGCCATGCGTAAAAAGCCCTGCTGCTTACATATGTTCTAACAAAATCAACATAGTAATCACAACTTGGACGATTGGACAGCACCTTTTGGACACCTGATCGCACCCTTCTAGTATTGTGTGCAAAACCATATGCCTTCTTATGAGTTTAATGTCAAATTAGCCGAATGCAAATCGGACGTTGAATGAAAATATTTTTTTTGCTGTGACATCATGTAGTCACGTGACACTCAAACTATGTTGCAGTATTCGCTGTAAACGAGATTCCGTCATCCACTATGAACGGCATGAAATCGCACGATATGTGCACATGATGACGGCACAAGGCATAACACGTGCGATGTTATGTCGTTTTTTATTGAGGCAGCTGCGGAACCTGCTCTGTAAGCTTTCATTCCTTACGTCACTAACTTTGATCACCTTCAAGTCGTTGATTCAATCCACAGCATCAAGCAGCCAGCATAACGTATGTTGCTCACGAAATACACGTTTGTGTTTCCTTATCACGGGAGCAGTTCTCACAAAGTTTAATGGCAAGACGCCGACACAATTGGCAATACGGTCAGTGAGCATCGCTTATCAGTAATGCTTCTACTCCTCTACAAGCTCAATGTACAATATAAGATCCTAAGATGCTCACTCGTAGTTAATTTGCTCCTATTTGTAATATATTCAACTTTTGTAGCTTCAATGTACAATAAGTAATTCCTGACAGATTGTACCGTAAATGTTCTTTTCTGTGATACATACATTAATGACCAACTGACCAACAACCAATTTGTGATGAACTGGTTTTGAAATTTCCATTATCTTTGATGCACTACTTATGTACATGGGACGGAAGTTACAACAGCCGGAATCAATGGCGGGGTGTTAGCACACACGTCCAACACAAACACGATGCTGGCAATAATAGGTCATCGATATCGCCTTAATAGCAGTAGCCAATAACTGTGGAAATATTATTTGGACCAAACATTACCATCACCGGCCTAATGTCAACCGGTCTCATGAACATACGCTTTGTAGTTAGGACATAGTATAGTAAGTTTGATGAATGATTCGTGTTTGCAAAAAGGTTGTTTAAAAGTTGAGGGACCAAGATTTGTTTCCTGGACGCAAGCAAAAGCTAAATTGGAAATCTGCTATTGCAGTGCAAAAAAAAGGAATGCGTAATGATGTTGTTAGTTATTTTGGCAATGACAATAATGAAGATAATAATGACTATAATGAATGTGATAATGATTCTGCATTTTACCGATACATCTACAATGGCTTCTAATCTGCTTAGTCTAGGAACGTGTTACCTGTACTACTGGTGGTATTGTAGGGAGGCATAGGGGATTAATCTGAACGGAGCTGTATAATCTTTCCCACCCTGCGTCCACATGTTTATCCGAACACCCTGTGGTCAAGCGGATGATATGGAGAAAGACTATTTTCAAATGACGTCATAGGCTAATGCCTCATTTGTGTTGACCTGCGCCTCATTGATGTGGACACTCTCGGCAGACAACGATATCAATCGCTGACTATCATGGAGGAAATATCTGCAACCAGGTTACGAATGGTATCTTTCCTCACGGTATAGTCGTACAAATTACTGATCCGGCTGAGAATCAAAGTTGCTTAGCATCTAGGCAGCAGTGTAGTATACGATTGTATTAAAAGGGCAGTTTTGTGTACATTTGACACCATGGTCGCGCTAAAAAAACACCCCAACCAAGTTGACGTATTTAACAACCACGATCTTCCCTCTTTAAAAGCTACCTGTACAAGCAACGAGTTTGGAGAGAGCGCAACAATCTTACAGTGCTGCGTCAATCATTGGTGTTCGTGATGTTTGCATGCTTGTATTTAGAGGCGATGTCATGTTATGATGTCGCATCAACACATGATGTTTGCATTAACAAACAAAAAACAGACAAGTCGTACTAACTGTGCCAGTGCATAAGGTTTGCAGTAGGAAGCCAGGCCTGCAGTTTTGGTTTTTCATACGTCCGATGCTCGCAAATCAGAAGTGTCATTTCAGAAAACAATCTACGCGTCTTTTGTCATGCAGGATGTTTGATCGTCAGAGACGCACCCGTCATGCACAACTGTATTTTCCGCTTCCCTCACTATCCCAGTGCCCATCCCATTTAAAACAGCTGACAAAGCATCATACAGAACGTGCGGGGTTGCGATTTTTAGCTATTCAATTGCTAGACGAAATTCCTGATAAGGTACCGGATATCATATAAACATCAAGAAAATAGGTTTATAAATATTAGAATTGTTTATATGCATGACATGAGTTTTTTTCACAATTATCCTACACTTAATTCGGAACGTTGTAGTATATTACATTATCCAGCTTTCACTCTGTTCCCAATATCCAACTCAGCTAGGTGTATACTAAAGTGTGCTGGCGTCTGTTTCTTATCCAAGGGCGTTTACCTTGTTGGCGCCAGCCAATTCACACGGTTTGTTGGTAATCGTTATTTTTCATCTTTACAATCTGAACTGCATTAGTTAAATCAAATACATTTGTAAGCTTATATATAGTTTCTTAGAACGGCAATCGAGTGTATTGATCCGAGCCACTGATGAAAACGGCGTGTTGTTGAGGCAGCAAGGAATTTGCTACGTTTACTTAGCTATGATATTAGAAGGCAAGACAGAACCGATTCAATTCCTCATCAAGCATCTGATAATGCCACCAATGTAAATGGAAGCACAATAATGCAGGCATGCATTGATATTTACCTGTTGCTTGTACTCCTAAGTCGCAATCACAATCAGTTAGCCCTATCATCATTATCAACGACTGCTGAAGTCTTAATTGATCTGCTTCTTCCGGTGTCTCATAGCTAAGTCCATTAAGCAGCGAACCTGTTTTTAACCGGAGTCATTTAGTTGTGACGCGATGGGTCCCAGTATGGCATATCAAATTGCAAATGCACAAATGTCTGTGAAGCGTTGCAATATTTTTATTCATTTGCATGTCTTCCGATGGTGTGGCGTGGTAGCAGCATTTGCATAATTGGTGCAAGTGCAAGCGACTAGTCTTGCTCGGAACGCCACAGTTCCGAATGAAGCGTTTTGGGTAAATACGAATGTTTTATCGCTTCACATTTATTGAATGACCACATTGCAGTGCTAACTTTTACCATGCTATCTGATAATATTCGCTTTTCGGCAGGCTGCACCACAAATATGTCAAAGGCGCAAGGTGATGGTGCCACGACACAGATAGCCAAATCATTAGCAAGGCAACACCAGCATATAGATTAATTCTTAATTCAGTTACGTTGAGAGAATTATTACAGTGGCGCTGTTGTCAGTAAGTGACATTGAATGTCGATTTTGTATTTATTCAAATATCACCCTGGCAGGCACAGTAACACAGAAATTATTTAACCGTTCTATTGAATTGGTCCAGCGGTTGTCATTCACACTCCGATTGATATAACTTATATGAGCCAAATGAGATTTAGCATGATGATTAGTTGTAAGGGGCACTACCATTAAATTACTTAAAACAACGCCGTTGTATTTGAATGCCGGTTAAAGTGGACGGGCATCAAAGAAGGCAGGATGCATTAATCCAAAACATATCTGCATGAAGCAGTCTAAGTATGATTCATTAAGGCGCACCACTCTGCTTATCTGCCACGTATCCACGGCTTCTAAGTTGCATAACCATGTACACGATTGCATTTGCAAAGGCTCTTTGATATTTTTAAAAGCACCACGATCGATTACTTGAAATAGATTGCCTTCATTATGGCGTTCAGTTTGTCGGCCAAAACGCTATGCTGAAGGATGCAAGAAGTATGACGAGCCTAATCTCACTACAGATTACACTGATATTTCCGCGTGGTTATCAATCAATTTTTTTACGATATCACGATCAACTTTGACTGCCATTTGTTTCCTATCTATTGTCTTTTGTAATTTGTTATCACTTACCATTTGAAATCTAATATAAATAATCAACTCTAGAATGGCTGACTTGTGTACAGACACAAGACCAGTATTCCAGCTGATTCATTATCTGCTTGCATGATGAAATATTAATCGATGAGTGGAGCCACGATCCAAATTGTTGCCCCTGCTGGTTCGTAAGTCATCTTGTCAAATCACATTGTGATAAAATCATATCCGTCTTGTTTGTATCATCAAATACGTATAATTACATCGGGTTTGTCTTAACCATAACGATGATGCTTTATTCAACTCAACTTAATGTAACATCAGCCATACGAACAATCCTTATCACACGTAACTGGAGATACTAAATATCCTGCACGGGTGTTTCTCTTAGACATGTTCCAACTGTTCTTACTTCATACATTATTTATGGCTTACCTGAACCTTGGATGTTTTCTGAGTTGGAGTCATCCTCAATAACGTCCGTGCTTGATCTATGTAAAAAACTGAGTATTCTTACATAACGTATTTTGCTAACAAATGCGTGTATGTACCCGACGAAAATAAACATGACGAGTTACTAACTTCGTCAATGGTGGCACAAGCATATGTGTTTCCTCAGTAGTCACATCCCATCCATGTCAGACTAGCGATGCGCCGTTGCATCTATAGTTAATGTATCCCACAAATTAATATTCGCAATAAACATTTGATGATATTCGCAAATTCGCTGATTAGTTCTAGTGCTATCAATCTCAGTCGGACCATGGAAACTGTATCCAGTGACACATACAAAAATCTCAGCTAATTAAATTCAACGAATGCTTTAACTGTGTTCATATTTCAATGATATTTATTCCCTACCGTATCAGTATCGCAGAGTAAAACCAGCGAGTTAACCTAGCTGTCACAAATTTCACACATGTATCTGAAATATATAATTAAACAAACATGACAGGTTCAAGTCGCTCTCTCAAGTATGGAAGAAGTAGGCATTGTATTTTGGTCATCAATCGATTGTTGTCGGCGCAAGTTAGCGCCAATGCTCTTGGCTGGGATTATTTGAGATAAGATTTGCAAATGGAAACTTTCAGAGACATCTTTCGAATGCAATGCGTTTCAATGTATCGTTTCATTACCTAGGGTCCTATTTTCTTCGACTATAAACAATTTCTCTTCATTATCTCGTCTTGTGTCTTAGCATGCCATATGGAAGGAAACGGACATTACACTGACAAAACTACTCTGTAGTTGCATTGACAAACAGCATTCAGCACAATCTGTTGATTAATGGACAATATACATTGTCTTATGGTGAAAAGATTGCTTGCAAAAAATAAGCCGATCGCGCCCCAAAAACCACGAACTTCCATGGAAGAAAATCAAAATCATGCTATCTAATCAGGAAGTTATTATCGGCGTCCAATCGGCTTGAGCGTATACTTATCGAAGCTTGCTTTGATAAAACGTTTGGCAGGTTCTTCGACTTAAGAGGACGAAGGCGAGGATTGGCAATATCATCAATATGCTATAGTCGACAAATGGCCATATTGACGAAGGCGATATTGTGTGGGGTGGGTTATCGAGTGCTGGAATCAGTTGCACCTTGTTTGTCTATTATGAAAGTCTTTTGAAAGTGTAACCCGTCTACAACTGGGTCTAAGGTACAAGCAGTTAAACAAACTTTCCACGCCCAAATGATTTAAACATTACAAGTGAAAATCATGTCATGTAAGGAATAATTATGACACTGCATTTACCTCATTATACACCTGGCCTTGGTGGTTTACTCGGCACAAGACTCTCGATGCGCAATACAAATTAACTAACCCGCTTGCTTAAAGCTTTTAACATGGCCAAAGAGCTGAAATACATGTCCCTGGCTAACATGCAAATGTTAGTGTGTACCCTACGCCACGTGACTATGTTAAATCCTTGATTGTCTTATTTGGGCACCGTGGTAAATAAGACTAACAATGAACACGGAATGACCGTGTGGCTGAACATTATGATATTATGGTGCAAAGGTATGCTGCTCCAAATTTCATCCTACCACGCGATAATTGCGTTAATGTTTGTACACTACACCTATTGGCGTTTGAATAATCCGCTAATAGTCTGCGGCATTTTGCAGTATAGATAAATGCTGTCGAGCACATTGGCGAGAAGACGTACGTTTGTTAATTGTTTTTGAAAAAAATTATTTATTTCAATGATTCACAGATGGGTGCTATTGGTGTTGATGACATGCTATGATATTAAGATAATCTGACTGGTCCCCGCGCTGATACGTGTTAAGGGCGTCGGACGCATACCTTTATCATATTCACATCTCATACGTATAATGGTTACACACATTAGACCCACCAAGGTTTGTGTAGTAGCATTTACGTCGGCTCACGGGTGTATGTAGAATGATTTCAGAAAGGTGTAGTCTATGAATCCTCATTGCATCTGTATGTCTTGTGTCATGTTCGCCTAGCACCATCAACGTCTTGTGTCGTATTCATCTAGCACCATCCACGTCTTGTGTCGTGTACGTCTTACATCATCTACGTCTTGTGCTGCGTAAGTCTAGCATTATCTACGTCTTGTGTCTTGTTCGTCTAACACCATTTATGTCTTATGGTATTTACGTCTAGCACCATATGCGTCTTGTGTCGCGTACGTCTTGCGTCATTTACGCATAATGTCAAGTTTGTCTTGCACAATATGCGGATTGTATCAAATAGGTCTACAATGATCTACGTATTTTGCTATCGAAGCCTTACGCCGCCATTTGTGTCACCGCACCCTTTAGTCATGTACGTCTAGCAGCATCCATGTCGTGAGTCATGTACGTCTCTTTATCCGTCCATCGTCAAATGTGTCTTTCTTCATATATGTCTGTCTACAAGCTCGTCTATTTGTTCGTACATATTCGTGTGTTTCCGTGTACGTCTACATTAACATGGTTTTTTTTCATGTTTTGACCAGTGCGTCGTTCCTTATCTCTACCCATATGTATCTATCTTCATTTATACGTGTCTCCATGTCCCCTTACAAGTACGTCTATCTTTACGCATATATGAATCCTTGTATGTCATTATACACTTAAGTGTTTGCCCACTACCATGTACGTCTTTTCGCATGTAAATCTATCGTCAATCATGTACGTTGGCATTCAGCAATATACTTCAACTAACGCCATTCTGCGAGAGCGTCTGTCGTCATGTTTGTCTAACTACACGAATATTTTCAGTTATTAACTTCCAATATACGTCCCTCTTCATGTATATATGTATATATATACACACACACATATATATATATATATATATATATATATATATATATATATATATATATATATATATATATATATATATATATATATATATATAAATATACAATATATATATATATATATATATATAAATATATATATATATATCATCTATATATATATCATCTATATATATATATGTATATGTATATATATATATATGTGTGTGTGTGTGGGTGTGTGTGTTCGTGCGTGTGTGGGTTCGTGTGTGTATGTGTGTGTGTATGTGTGTGTGTGTGTGTGTGTGTGTGTGTGTGTGTTGTGTGTGTGTGTGTGTGTGTGTGTGTGTGTGTGTGTGTGTGTGTGTGTGTGTGTGTGTGTGTGTGTGTGTGTGTGTGTGCGTGTCTTCATTGACATTATCCTCTAAGGAAAAATATTGCTTAGTTCGTTCAAGTTCATTATGTCTTTCTCCATGGAACAATACGCTTAACTTACTTTCTGATTGATATCAAATATTACGCAGAGTAATCTGCCATGTATGTACTTAACGTTTGCCAAATAGTTGTTGTATCAAAAACTGTAATGCAGTTTGTATTGCAGCACTGAAACAGTGATCAATGTCCACAGGCAGTAACGACTCACTAAGGACTTATTAGGTATCTACCGGTTGCGTGCAGGACCACCTATGTAAATACCATACACACCACACCCGAGAACGCACGCCCGAACTCGCGTGATGCCTATAATCACATCTGTGTTGAGTGATGTATAATAAACAGGCAATATCTTAGTGTTCGCAAGGTGTGGTCTTCTTTGTCGAAATATAACATCAAATGTGATAAGAATGGGGGAGGATATCAGAGTTTTTCATTCGTTATGTTTGATATAAAACATTGACCCATCGAACCGTCTGCGCAACAAGCGCAAAAACCGAGGCGGAGGGATATCTATATAACAAGCTTAACACAATAGATGCAGAACAATTAAATCTATCCGAGGTTCCCATCCTGTCATTAAGGACTGCGGCCCAGTTGTCGATGATGTGATGAGATAGCCATGTCCTGTTGGGAAAGCATAACATGCGCTGGGTCGGCCATTAGCCACGCATGGCAAGGGTGGCACATTCTCAGAGCATCATTAATGGCGCAAGCAGGAAGCAAACTTACCGGTGTTTTATGTCTCTGTTTTATTATATCGCAGGTAAATGTTAGTGCTTTGCCATGTTCACAGGGCGAAGATCTTCCTAATACGTAGAAAGAAAAAGAGGATTGACACCCGGATGCGTTATATGACAGCACCTTCATGAATATGTCTGCCAACGAAACTAGGCGTGACCCTTGGACTATTAGTTCCAACATTGTTGCTGCTACTATTGCACCTGTAATCTTTGTTATAATTCTTATCTTAGGATTACTCGGTAATGGAACTTTGGTGTTCATTACTGTACGCTACAAAAAGTTCCACACCGCTGCCAACATCATGATAGTGTCTCTGGCTCTGGGAGATTTGCTTCTCATTGTATTTTGAGTGCCTTTCATTGGGACGGTCTATACATTCGTCGACTGGCCATATGGGTTACGAATCTGTAAGATGGCCGAGTTTTTCGCAACGTTGTCCAAAAGTATATCGATCTTCACCCTAACAGCCCTCAGCTGGGAGAGATATGTTGCGATTGCTTTCCCCTTTAAGATAGTGCGAGACTCCCATGTGAAGCGTATATTTATGATAACCTCTGGTATATGGCTTCTATCTATCTTATTGGCCACATGGGATGCACTCGCCTCAGACATCAATTCTCTAGCTGCTCTCGACTGTTCGCCTACACCTGAAGCATGGGTTAGAGCCTATGGACAGTTTTACTCAATGTTCCACTTCGCGATATTCTTTTCTATTCCAGTTGTCGTCATCGGTATGTATTATATGGCCTGATAGCGCGCTGTCTGTGGATAAGTAGCAACAGTATGCAGACTGGGCCAGTCGCTAGAAACCTAGCGATAAGGCAGAAAACAGCTAAATTGGTCCTGTCTTTCGTCCTCATATTCATTGTGTGTTGGTTTCCGCGTCATATCTACCAACTGTGGTGGTATTACGACCCGTCGGACTTCACTGACATCTGGCTCGTCTTTAAAACTACTGGTTTTTGTCTAAGCTTCTTCAACTCGTGTATGAATCCCATGGCAATGTACATTATGAGTTGCCAGTTCCAGGAATTGTATCACAAGCATCTATGTTGTGGCTGTCGACACCTCTCAACCAGACCACGTGAGTAAAGTTTTAGTTTGACTCATGTTGATTAATTGATATTTTCCCCCAAAGTGGAGACGTCAAATATGACGGCTGAGGCTGATCAAGGCTTTTGATTCTCCCCACAAACTGATGTTGTAAATATACAATTTGTGAAATTATAATACAAACTCAAAAGGAAAACACCTGACTGAGAGAAACATTCACGCTTACATGTTCCAGTGTCTCAGACGACTGGTGACATTGGACTTTGAACCCAAGGTAGCTGCTGTGGCAACAAGTTGAGTGGTACAGCTGTGACAAACAGCTCATCCCTCCCCGCAGTGTTGCAGTGGCGTTTGTGACAGTCGATCTGTCAGTTAGGGCATGTTAATAGCTTCTCCATATCCTAATACTTCTGCAATCCACACAACACTCATCCACCACACGTAATTCATATTTATCCCCTATGCATGTGACACATAATATTGGCGTGTCCGGTACCTGATATTGGTGATATAACACTCATATACTCTAATGGGCTCTTGCACCTGGTATCTACAACATTGTACCACTAGTATTCGTCATAATAAAAATAGGAACTTTTCTCTTCAGCTTTTCAATCGTTCCAAATCAAGTTAACTGATTACGGTTTTGTTAAAATGCTTTGCGATTTCTATGAGATATCACAAGCAGCAGTGTGTTAATAATTCTCACATTGTAAGCTAACGCATAACTGTCGTAATGCTTTTCAGTATAGCCATCACCGTAAAATGTATATTCACGAGCAAATAAACAAGAACAGCTAGAACGCCGATGACCCCTTTGCTTTGTTCATCCGGTTTAGCGGGATGCCAATAAAATTTATAACGATATTCTCTGCTCAATTGTTGTCCACGAGATTATCGCATAAACTGATAGTTTGTTGCATATTTCCGCTACAAAACAAAAACAGCCTCAACAACACCTGCACTGACCAGCGTTAGATTGTGTAACACGACACATAGTGTTGTTATTCTGTTTACTGTATTGTTCTTGCATTATGTGAATCAAATGACTCAGTGGCAGGATCAGAGGCTGCGACCGCAAAGAATGTCATACATAAATGAATGTGAGGCTATGACGAATAGTTCAATAAGCGCGTAACAATTAAAGCCACCAAACAGAGATCACGCTAAACAAGCTGTCAACAAATAAAAGCTGCATTATGCTCCGAAAAGCATTATATAGGAATTATAGCTTCTAAGCTTTTGTGTTTATTATAATAAATATGGCCATCAGAATTGCTCCACAAACCTTTGCTTAATTTTTAACAACGCTGCGACTTGACTTAGCAGTGACGTATGATACAAGACAATGCAATGGACTATGTGACCTTTCGAAAGATGGAAAACCAATCTCATCCAGAGGTTGTTATTGCAGTGTATTAATGCAGTAATAAAATTTGCTCTCCATTATGACAAAGTCGCCGTCATGCAAAGCCGGTTCAGATGCATGGATGATTGATCATTGCCTTCTTTCCCAGCCAATAAATCCCCATTCCGTGTAACTGAACAATGAATCATTACAGACAAAAACTCGCAACTGTCATCTACACTACGGTTCAAGCGTTAGAAGGAATTTAACGTTTGACGCTGTTTGCTATGCTAATTAGCATAGACTGATCTGTCCTCTCCAACCCGTATAGCGCCTATGCATACGGCTGCAAACTTTGCAATACCTAGAATTGAAGATGCTTCACGTGCAAGCCTTGTCAGGAGTTACCTGCAGTGTTCACAGTCTACTCATTCTAGATATGTTGGGAACTCGCATGTCGAGGCCAAGGCAAACCTTCCATTTATTAGCTCTGTGTTGACGCGTCACTTGTCACACCTAGTATCTTCCTTAGTATCCTCGCTAAATGGGTGGGTCGTTGGCAGTTACGCAGACGCGGATAGAGTATCTGAATGTTTGTTTAAAGTGTTCGAAAACAGTTGATGGTGAGACTTATGTACAATAACAGTCGACTAAATAACCCATTTGACCGGCTTCAGATACTAGAACTGTTGTATGGTCACAGTTGAGTTAAATTCCAATTTACAAATAGACGACTTTATGCAATCATAGGACACGTAACCCTAAGCAGTAATGACTTAAAAATTCGGACAGCTTCTGAACTTGCTCAGTAAACAAGAAATACGGCGCTAAAAAGCTACTTCATCCTTGTCATCAGGTTTCACTTGCACTCTTTGAGCCATTAACCGAATAACAAACGCTCATAAAATATCGGCATTGAGTGATGCAAAGTCCCCTAACATCTGTGTTCGGCGATGCAGTCCCTATAATTGCTTTGCGAGTTGCCACCTACACCTAGGACAGACTGACATGGAATCTGAGTGAAATTGTTGCGATGGTATATACTTGTATCTCATGCTTCAAAAGTCGTTTAATCTCTTTATGTAAATAATTGTGTCCATATAAAGGGACACAATCTGCTCCCAAGATAGAGAAAGATATCGAGCCGTCACATCAGATATCATCTGTGCTTAGTTATGTCTTAAACCAACGGTAATTTAATAAACATCTAAAGTGAGGATAAGTCATTGTTTGTATACGTGGCACGGTGCAGTGATTGAATAGCTGATTGCGGACCCATCGTTGAGAAGCCCTGGCGTAAACTAATGCATAAAAGGCATCGCCATCATGCCCACTATTTGCTTTGATTTTCTATCTGATATGGTTTGAATAATAAATGTTTTTATAGAAATACTTATATTTAAATGTTTATATTAAACGTTGTCAAACTTACGTTGGAGCACAGCCCTTAATTCCGTTCGACAAGCAGACTACTCCGCATCACTTGAATTTAGGTTGTCTACGATAATTATTATGATTGAAGAATCAGATTTAGGCACACAATGACATAGCAAAACTGTAATCACTAATTCTTTTCAAATTAGTGACAGTCTAAAGATTACTTTGTTTACGTGTCATTGCAAGCTACGTCAGAATACACACAAAGCAGCCTCTTACCTTGTTTTTCGTTTTACTTCTGAGAGACATGGGTTCGACTTAAGCGCACGTGCTTTCTGGCGAATAGTTGACAGAGGCTTATTTCTGTCAGTTAGTTATAATAGCACGAGTCTTTCACACTTGTTCGGATTTTTTCCCGCTGTCATTAGTTTTATCGCGCTCACAATGTCCAACTACATCCGAGACTCATTGAACCAAGAAGCAGCACTGCTTAACTAACGTGTAATACTAGAGTGACGCTGCTGCAATTAAATCATCGCTAGTCTTACAACATTCGTGGCCCAGCACATCAAGCAATATCCAAGCAATTGTCGGATAGTTGTTACGGACATGCTTCAATAATCCGAAAGTGTTATTGCCCCAAACGGCTCTGTACATGAATTGCCGAAACATGCTCACTGTTAACATAACAATATTGTAAGTGAATTTTAAAATGAGACGTAAGCCGATTTGACTAGCTTTTGTGCACCCCAACGGTGACATTCGATGCCAAACAAACTTGCATTAATAGCCGATAAACAGCAATGCCTTATCTCCTTAACCTTCCAGGCTTTTGTTTGAAACCTTGCATCATTCATTCGCAATTACAAGCATAAGAGGGATGAAGGCTTATGGGCCGTATTTGTCTGGGATCGCCGACGCCAAACAAGTCGATGATGATTATTTTCTGAGAACAAGTGTTAACACAGATCGTTCACAAACAGCAGCAGGGATGCATCATCAATCATCTAACTCACACGAGGCTGCTGTTGTACGAAGAGCAAAATGGGACAATCAATGGATGCTATATACCGCTTTACACGGTAAAACATTCATCATACTCGGCCTACTTGTAATACTCATGTGTAATAATTCTTTTTATGATTGGTGTAATTCGTCCTACTTTCCATGCAGATATTTTACGCGTAAGTGAAGGCTTAAACGGTATACAATTTTGTGAGGAAACGGCCAGTCAAGTATCTTTTAGTAACCATGAAGAATTTCTTGAGGCCATGTAGGGTTTAAGAAGTGACGGAACGAACTAGTATTGTTGGTAGTAACAGTTGGTATATTAATGTTATTTGTAAGGTCAGATTTATTGCATAAGTTATCTGCGTTCTTTGTAACGACCAGCTCTAGAATGTAAACAATCAAGATTAAAAAACACATTAAAAAAGAGTAGATGACAAACACTTAATTTAATCAACCAACTTATGCTCGAGGCTGCAAGGCATGCACCGCATCCCTGTATAAGATCAAATGCGGTTCGATAAAGCAGCGTGGTTCCATTTGTCCAGGCCGTTTAAGTTAGTCAATGCATTAAATACTATTATTTGTGAGTCCTGAACTGAAGAATAGTTGGCCTAGCTATTAACGCATTTAATGTTCTATGCCGACGCATTTGCGATTGTCATCTATGTTCAAGATCACAGACAGATCGTGGAAATTGTCCGATTGTTTTCTGGTGCACGTTCTGCTACCTTATACACACCTAGCTATTTCTCTTCTTATTCGTTTTCATCTTCGAATGCTTGATCCTCTCACTTGGTTTCCTTTCATTATCTTCCAATGTCTTGATCCTCAATTCAAATTAAGGGTTAATTTGGGTTTGTTTGGATAACCTCAGAATTATAATATCTGTTTCACGTTTCAAATCACTAATCATATTAATGAAGGTCCAGTCAGTACTTGCTGTGATTTCTTCTTTCATTCCAGTGATCGTATCGTTCATCTCTGTTTGGGTAAACTCCGCTCCTTTGGCCATGTTGGTTGCAGTTTGTCTAGTTGTGTTGTATTTTCGCTCTTGCACATCTTTAGTGATTTTGTTGCTGCAAATTGTATTCCGACTGCCATCCGAAATGCACAGTTCATGCATGCTAACATGTGTGAACCGTGCTGTTTGAAGTAGGCAGGATAAGATAAATTACATTCTAATCAAGGTTTCACTTCTTCACACAGGTCCCAAACCACTAGCTAGTAAACACATTAGATTAATTACCATACAGGTATGATAAAGCGACGACCAACAAGTCGATGATGCGAACAAGAGTTGACACAGAATGATCACAAACAGCAGCAAGGAGACATCATCCATCATCTAACTCACATCAGTCTGTTCACTGTGTTAACTATCCTTCCCATAGGTATCTTTGTCACCTTTGCTGGTTTATCAAAGTCAGCGTGAAAACCATTAAGCAGCACATTTCAGAGAGCAACAGCGAGCCATTAATTTAATGACTTTTGAAAATATCTTACGAATGCAATTTAGCATTCTACCTGGTCGCAAGTGTTTGGATTATATTGATAGCTCCCAAACGGTTGGTTAGACAATGTTGCTTGACGAATCGAATTATTGGAAAACTCTGTTGTTATTAACGTCTATCAACATTTACTTTATTCTTCATTCATGGTTGTCAGTGTGTGCATCTTCTGTCACTGGATGATAATCGAATTTATTTCTTTATATATATCCACATTGTGATTTCCAAACAATATGTATGCATTTATGTATGTATGCATGTATGCATGTATTGTATGCATTTGTATGTATGTATGTATTTTGTATGAATGTATGCATGAATGCATGTATACATGTATGTTCGTATGTGTGTATGTGATCGGGTATATCCTTTTCGCCTAAATGCAACACCCACGATCCATCCTCATCAACTGATATATCACCTCTTGCTCCTCGTAAGGCCATGACCTTGTTATGTTCAGTCATATTCGTGGCAACATGCATAATTACATTCTCATCAGAAGCATGACACTTGTAATGATATTGGAAAAGACGATGGTAGTGATATTGCTTACTCAGTACTTCTCCTCCTTCTTGTAGGTTTACGCTGATAGACGTCGTGGTGGAAGATACGGTCGTTAATGTACTCTTCAAATCATCACAATGATCGATATAGCCTACTCTCCGGGCTATTTATCATACGCTTGCAGACAGGTGAGATGCGAGACGCCAGTAAGAAATGCGTTTGGATGTTTGCTATTAGTTTACATGTCAAATATGTCCCAATTTGTGCACCCATGTTTTATAACAGGTATATCTCGATAGGGTGTCGTTTTCCTGACGCAAGCGGAGAGCTCGATGTTATTTATAGTATTTGACAGGAGTGCTACGCCTCATTGCGTGTTTTACATGCGACTGAAGTACGGTGCCGTGCCGTTCTTGTCAGCGTGATAAGGGAAAACCACCAGAGCAAATGTAAGCGTTAAGTGATGAAGGGATTCAAGGCCGTATTTTGCTCCAGCAGTACCCTTGATTATGTACTTTTTCTGTACATCATTGATGTACAGATATTAAACACTGCAATATTTCTGCGCCAAGGAATTTAAAGGTATATATGAAGTATGAACATATGATATAATTTTGTCACACAAGAATAAGAATACAGAAACGATGCAATGCTTAGAAAACCCGATCATCTACACATTTCGTTCACGAATAAGGCGTTCATGTTTGACAGCGCTGTATATGTTGTGCTATGTGTGTGAGAAACATTGATTCGACAAGCGCACTACATCAGCAAAGAGATAGCTGATAGGAACTGCCCTCAGCCGTTAACACAAAAACATTCATGCAGTAACAGCAGCGACACAGCAGCTTATGTTTCCTGGACACCATGTGAGCAATGAGTGGTGCCTTTATCATTGTACGCCGCGCTTGGCATTTGGTGATGATTATGTTTCTCGACGAAATACCCCACGGCACCCGCCTGCATCATCCGAAATCATATAACGACGGAACGTGTTCTTTTATAAAACAATGACTGCTATACCGTCGATTGTGCTTCATGGTGATGCGATCGTCTCAAACAATAGATAGAGTTGGAGATTTTATAGATAACAATAATACATTTTGCGACGCCAGAAACAACCATTATGTGGCGCGCCAGCCTTATCATCCAGTCAACATGGCTCATGTGAGGCAGGGAAACGTGACTTAGATCTGGTTGATCGTGCCAATTATCTTATCACGATCTCCGGGTTGCTCCAAAAAACACCTCCGGCCTGGCTTACTAGTTGGCGGCGCTTGTCTTGGTGCGATCTTGCCGTTTTGTTGAAGCAAACATGCGACTCAGTTAAGACTAGTGACCTAAAAATGTCCCCCCGTGTCTCACAGGCTGTGTGATATTATGCAATATTGGGATGCATCGCATACCAAAGAAACGGGAAAGGAAATCGTCAATGGGAGTGTACACGGTAGGTTCAGCTGAAGCAATTTTGGAAAAATGATATATGCCGAACACGCGGCACTAGATTGTTAGAATTGCGAAGAAATATCCTCGCCAAATAATTTAGGATCGCGTTTGCACTTCCGATATATTCATAACCGAGAAAAACAGTGTATAATAGATGGCGTTCTTTGGTTCGATTTATGATACAAAGAATAGAGGCTCAATTACGCAATATAACTAACTTGACATCAAATGTAATCTGTTATGATATTACAAAAGCTCAGTACCGTGACGTGTGGCATTGGGTGCATGCACATTGATACAAGGTTAATGAACGTACATCAAGTTTCTTACCAAGAAAGCCATTGTTGTAGACAATCCTAAGCAAACAAGCACGTGAACTGCCCTCTCATATAATGGGCTCGTGAGGCGCGGTGTCAAGGATATCCGTAGAAAGAGTCACACGGTTAATTGCAGTCATATTGAAGGTTTCAGCATATATATTTACATGGATGTCTTACCTCAGGGTTGTTAAGGTTTTTTATGACGGATTTTGGGAACGTTCGACCTGATGCTGCCGAAACCACGCTTGGCGCTACTCTGTGAATGTAGACCGCCGCTCTGAGGAAGAGAGGAATAAATGCCATTGCTAATAATGCAAGCCATTTTCCTGGTAATTCAGAGCTTTGCTTGTAGTCAGTTATTTTGTCATTGTAAATTTATGAACGTTATTACAATTAGCGCAAAAAAATTCTTGAAGGGAACTTACTAAAAAATCAAATGCTATCTTTATCGTGCGAATTATTACTTAATAACCTGAAAGCTTCTTAAAGCATAATGAGCTCGTTATAGAATTATATTTTGCTATCCAATCTCGTGCACTGCGTTACTTTTCTTCTCCGTGATCGTCTGAGCGGGAGGAACATATGATCAAGAAGCGATAGCAGAGAAGATAAGGAGAGCTTTAAAGACACAACAGAGATGTGATCCGGCAATGACACAATCAGTGACTATTGTCTTTCAGTCAATAAAAGCACATTTTACGACGCAATACACGAACAATGTATGTGGGTTATTGAAATCGCCAGATGTGTGGTGAACATAAACAATGCACTAAGCAATAGAATGATGATTGTTAAATCAAGAAATGATATTGTCAACACAAGTAGCATGTGTTACTAAAATATGAGATTCATAATAAAATACAAGGCGTTAAAGCGATAAACCTTGCAACGTATGTGCTGAGATTGCGTATTAAAAGCTGGCAATTAGACAACCTTTTGAATAGAACCTATTTTTACTTACCAGCATTTTGCGATGCAGATTCGCGGAAGAGTCATCATATCTTTCGCATCTAGTGCTGGAAAAATATCCCCCTCCTTCCATTTTTAAGGTTCTTTGTCACGTTACAAGTCGGTAGCGCATCTGTTATATGTGTTATTTCCATTTTCAGTGACAAACCTCATTGGGCCCGAGTTTAGGCAAATCTTACCACCATGAAGCTGCGTAGTTCAACATTCCACCATGACAAACAGTATATTCGGATATAGTAGGCATTGCTGAAGACACATCGGGACACATCTGATGTCATATATCTCGCCAAACAAATTTAACCGCCGTATTAAATACTGCACCATCTGCGCGTCACAGTGCGATTTAAATCGAGTAGTTCAGGCAAAATGTATTTTGACTTTAAATGCAATGTACGACTATATCCCATTGCATTCAATGTTTGGTGCGGCCTTCCCGTCGCACATTTATGTCTATATATCCTTAACTGTGGTACAAATGCCGAATATTGCGCCACTTACCATCTATTCTATGTCCGGACAATCGATTTGTAATCATTTAGAAAGTACTCTATTAAAACCCAAGGGATTAATATCCACGAATTTGAGCCGCTATGGCATAATTACATATAAATATACAATACATAGATATGTAACATTGCCTCAGAGACAAATTGCTCATAGGCCCAGAATGCAGACTTCTGCAATGAACAATTAAATGCGTTACTCGTCCTATAGATCAAATGTTAAAAGTAACAACTTAGAAAATGTACTTGACAATCGCTGCTTATATAAATTTCCCTCAAACATCAAACAATCTGTGCAAAAAGTACATCAAATCCACCCGCCACAATATGACGCTCGAAGTCATAAGATTCCCCATTCACCGGGGGACTTGGTCGTTGTCAAAAATGGATATGTAGAGATGAAGAAATCATTACTATTCTAATAAGTGACGGGTGTGAGTTGCACTTTGAATCCTTCGGTACTGTCATACCAGCCATATAATGGCTTTTGCTTGCCGTGGAAATTATTGCGCCATAAATCACCATAACGCCAATCAGCTTAAATGAAGTCATTAATAGAAACATTTCTTGACTAGTTGAAACGTATATCACGTGACCAGATTGACAACGTTACTCGTATGAAATGCATAAACCTGTCATTAAAGTTATCGGTGCTATGGAAGTAAATTATACTTAAACCTATTCTGTATGATGTTTCATGTATCACATGAAATTTATTTCGCTTGCAATTCTCACTAATGTCATATTTTCTGTCAGATGTTGCCTCTGTAGCATGCCTCCAGTACACTGAAGGTAATTGTAGAGACAAATGCATGCGGCTCAGTCAATCACCAACGGAACGCGTTGTAGCGGAAATTATCTAAGGAAATATGGAGGTACTATACAACCATGTACGGCTACTTGGCACCACTTTTATGCGACTAGTTTTAAACTAGATTGATTTATGGAATCGTCGTCCTAAGAGGCCGCAAAACTTATTTGGGCACTTTACAAATTATATGATGTGGATAAACTTTTCGTACAAGCACTGCATTGACAGTTAAGTCGCACTCTAATTAATGCCATTTAGGTTGATGAATTGCAGTTGATATGCATTGTCGTTAGCCAAAGGTAGTAAGAACTAGCCGCAAGTGGTGAAGGCATCTGCCATTTAGCACTGCCCCAAAAAACAAATTATTATAGTGTATAGAAATTACGCCATAACAGTTATATAAATTATGGCAGTGATGAGTAAGGAAAGATGGTACAACAAACAGTAATGCATTATCACATGGAATGACAAAGCAATTTATCTCTTAAACACGAAAAAGTAAGCTTCAATATTTTTAAAAATTAAGATTCATCCGTTCAATACAACAAAATATATTTTAATAGGTTTTTAAACAAGATATCTGATAATTTCAAGTGGAATGACGGCATCATATGCATACAAATGATGTTAAATACACTACGCAGTGTTTTCGCAAAGAGTGACGTAAGCTGCTGATAAATCCATTACTAGATGCTTAGCAAGTAGACGCTGCTTATATTGTATATCATGAACACCCGCGTGAGAAAGTCATGCAATTTCTTTACGTTCTCTGTTTAGACCCCATTTTTGTGTGAAATGGAGTGCTGTATTGTTTGAAAAAAGCTGTTTTGTTCGTACCATGAACTGAGCAGCTTAACAAATATAACATCAAATAAATGTTGTCTCAGCGGCATAACATCATGAGCAAGACAATCGGAATAGCAGATCGCACTTTCTGACGGAGCATGTCAGTCACTTAAGAATGTCATTATCACAAAACCAGATTAATCCTTCCGCACAAATGTCGCAAACTAACTTAAATACATTCTTAAACCATTATTGTTGTCGAACTTGTGTGGGAGCACCAAGCATGTCTTCAATTTCATATGAACTATTTATTTGTTCCGCTTCCGTCTAGGTTAGTGCACTCCACATAGCTTGATTTGTTCTCTGCAACAAAGTCATACCTCCTTTAAAAATTCATCTCGATCTTATTAGGTTTGTCATATCATGTATATTCTGCGCACACCAAATGATGCGGTTAGAAGAAATCAGAAGTGCCTTTTCTACTTATGGGATTGCATGCGGAGGTGGCAAATGGATCTGAGAAATTTCAACAGGGGATTAGTTTGGTGTAAATCAAGTGACGAAGTAAATTGCATCCATTAAAATGACTGACATATTCAGGTTATTTGCGCGATAAACAAGTAAATTAATAACTCTGCGTTGCAACTGGATCTCAAAGGCAACATCTTGTGTAAGTCTAATAATAATGAGAGTTTTAACTCATCACTATGGTAAATGAATAAAAGTAATTTAATGCATTTTATATATATATATATATATATATATATATATATATATATATATATATATATATATATATATATATATATATATATATATATATATATATATATATATATTTATATATATATGATTGAGGAAATCAGTTGTCAAAAGTTCGCAGGTGCTCTCTGAAATATGCCGGTGATATGGTTCGACATAAATGAATCTTAAGGGGTGCACATATAACACATGGGAAGGCAGTTTAATATTGCACGGATGGAAAAGGTTGAATGTGGTGTAAATGGCGATTATAGAGCATTTGGTGAATATGGTGCTTATAACACCAATGTTAGATCAAATGAGTTTTCCAGTGTATTACAACGGGTTCACCCTGCCGCAGTTTGCAAATATAACATTTATCGCATGGATTCTGGTGATAATCATTATAGACTTGTGCGCCATCACAGAATGATAACGATTGAGAATTGGTGGCGCATTATTATTGATACCTTTAGATCTCCGTGTGCAATTTATTTGTCTTTCATGAGCTTATATTCGTGTTATTAGTAATATAGTGTCCGAAAATTAAATAACTTATTGTCATGTCGGTATCATGTAACCTTACACAATGCAGTTGTTTTCTGCGATCGCATGAATATATTGTATATGTGCCTTTAATAGGACTCGGTCGTGTCACGGTTAGCCTGTTAATTGGTTTGATTGTAGCTAAATAATCACTAGCCAGGCTCTGCTTATTGGCAGGCAACGATTCATTGGGGATAATATCAGTCAGTTACGATTATCCCGGTCGCTTTGTGACGATCTGCTAGAACGCTCCCAGTGGTACAATATTTAAATAATGGAGACTGGAGAAAATTGAAGAAGGACTGTTTAGCCCACAGAAGATGATTGACATTAGATTTTTTGGAGAGAACAGCCAAGTTAGATTCCTAGATACATTTACGCATTGTCTCAAGCGCCAGGATAACATTGCTGGTTACACATGGCAATTACTACACTGAGCCGATACTGAAAGTTTTTCGCCTATGGCACCTTGTTATTATAACTGTTAGTGACGGCTCACCGACGAACATCAATTGATAAATCATGTGGATATTGATGTACCGCGCTGCTGATGCTACATGGCTCGTATCCGAGGGTGTACATTGGTGAGTTGATCCACGAGCATTCGCTATGTCAGAAATCCATGTCATTCGTCATCTGCCATCCGTCAATGTCATTGACCATCAGCGAATCCATTTTGAGAGAACAACGATTATTGTTCAGCGCGACCGTCGAACTACCTCGACAATTGATGGATGACATTATTGCTGACCCAACTACAAATGCTAGCTGATAAAACAACCTTTATAATAAACCACTCTATTAACAAGGCAAATAAATTAGTTGCCATTTCATATGAACCATAACTACAAATCATCATTTATTAGACTGTAAAATGTTCCAGGCAGAATTATCAGATAACTATAGAAGCGACTCTATGGTTGTAGGAAACGGCAGATATATTATGCATCTAAAACGGATTGCTTCCGATAACTGATTGAAGCCATTACAATGATCGTGTGGAATCAATTATTTCGATGTACAGTAAATATAAGGCTGCATCAGTATATTAGTGTGAGCAGAAGCATGTATGTTCTGAAGCATTGGCGATACAAAACATGAAAATAGGGTTTCCTTCCTATGTTCTGAAGCATTGGCGATACAAAACATAAAAATAGGGATTCCTTCCTATGTTCTGAAGCATTGGCGATACAAAACATGGAAATAGGGATTCCTTCCTATGTTCTGAAGCATTGGCGATACAAAATATAAAAATAAGGTTTCCTTCCTATGTTTTGCAGATGTAAAGTAGAAAATGCCTGCGCATTCTTCTTGGTGAATGACAATCGATACAAAAGTAATCCACCAAAGTCTACTTGGCCAAAACCGACTTCAATTTAATGCATATCTTCACATTGCACTCCATATCATGTCTTATGGCTTCAATAGGGTGACAAAGTTACATGGCTTTCCATTTTATGTTAAACATACGGATCATGTCAAATAAACCTTTAAGACCAAGCTGGACGTCAAGAGACAGCTTGGCCGAAACAATGAAAACGATACATTATCATATTGACAAGCTACCAACAAATTATGCCCTGGTATATTGTAACTCGTCAGTTGTACTCACCAACCCAAGAGGCAAATGTATGTTAATGCGAGCTATTTCAACCATGTTTCTACTATTAAAAAATATCAACAGATATATGGATGCGTCGATTTTTAACACATCGTCGTCCGGAAGTCGAACTGTACACTTCCATAGGTCAACACGCCGAATATATTGCTATGCATGAGTCAATTGGTCAGGTACATACAATATGAGAAACATGCATGAAAAAGCTGATAATATTATCTCTACGTTATTTGATTCGATGTCTATCTATTTGTTAGAGGCTAAAAACTGTATGCCATGCAATACATTAAAGTAGAGAAATGTTATATGACTCCTGGGTAGAGAAGAGCTATTGGAGCTTTATTCCATGTGCTACATATAACTTGCTTATCATAGTAGAGATAGATGCACACTTATGGTCGCTGTCGCCCTTATACAAGATATGTGATTGCGGATAAGTGTCTCAATGGGATCGTCGCTGTTGACGTCATCAGTTGGTGGTGCTTAAAGCGTCTAGCATGGATCACTGCTGATGCCTTAGGTTTGTTGACTCATACAGCGTGTAGCCTGAAACATTAAAGAAGTGATATTGAAATGTAACAGCTCTTCATGGACGGCTATAAAGGGTATACTATTAATGAGAAATATTGTCATGTGTTATTCCCAACCTCAATCATCAATCATTGGCATTAGATGGTATTCAGGACAGTATTTCTTTTGCATAATATGAACATGCTATACAGAAATTGTTAGCAACCACGGAATTTATCATATAAAATTTCTATTTAGCAGTAGAAAAAACACACTCATGAGATTCCCAAAGTACCCCACCATTGGCACTAGATGGTTGCTTTTTGTAACAAGTATGCCTTGCAATATGCGACATAATTACAAAGTTTATTATTCACCTAAATTGAGTAGAGCTAAATTTTCTACCAACAGGACAGGTGCTGCATTTCCCAATGTGAGAATGGAATTTTCAGTACATGCATTAAATGCAACAAGCCTTGTCGATCGTCCGGTAAATGGGGATTCTGATTTATGGAGAATAGTCATCAGTTCTAAAGGATAATTTATAAGCAAAACAAACAAATAACGGACAATTATTGACAAAAACATACAAACTGAGCCTGAAGAAAGGCAAATGCTTATCGTCCGAATTAATCAACTCTGATTTACGTGAGCTTCAGCTAGTGGCGCCTAGATGTGATATGTTTCTGACAATATCTGTTGATGACAACACGACTCTAATACTGGCGTGAGTCTCACATTTTGGCGGCAGAATTAATGCATTTTTTTACAGATCGTTTGAAGCCTTAGAGGAAATTAATGAAGATCTGCTATGAAACACGAGTAATACTCGCAAAGGTGTTACCATTAACATTTGATCTCTCAGACGAGTGACGTTTTTAATTATACATTTCATAAAGCATGTATTCTAGGCCAATGAACAGGTTGTCTCAGATATATATCAATGAGTCGATGTATGGTATAATAGAATGCGATTATGCCATGGGGGCTCAAACTTAATGATATTAATCGCATGCGTTTTCGTTGAGGACATATCGAGCCGTTTCTTGACGCTTTCATATCCATTGTCCGGCTCCGAACCTAGCTCAAAATAGCTCATGCGTTAGGTTGTACGTGATGTGTCCCATTGTGTCTTCAGTAAAGCATGCTATATTCGAATATACTGCCTTGTCATGGTGCATTGTGGATCTACGCGGCCACATGGTGGTAACATTTACCTTTACCCGCGACTTAGTAGGAGGAGTCATACTCCATAGAAATAACACATATCACAGATTCTCTTCCGACTATTTACGTGAACAAGTATCTTAAAATGGATAAGAGAAGAAAATTTCATTCAAAAGGTTGTCTCATTGCCCGGCTTGATTAATCCCACCACACCGAGGCAGTTTAAGCCACGATTTGCAAAGGTAAACTAATTAAAAGGCCCGCTCTCCGGATGCAACAGTTGTCCCCGAGGACCCATATTGTGGGGCTAAAAAACCGCAAAGGTCAATTACCAATAAGGCACCACGATTTGCAGTCGAAGGTATAACTAATGCTAAAAGGCTGAAATTATGCGCTCTCCGCTGCATGCAACATGTTGCCCTACATGATTGATCACCACATGTATGATACCATATAATTTTAAAAAACCGTTGGCGATCAAAAAGGTCAATTACCAATAAGGCACAATATATATATATGGCAGTAAATACACATGGATATATATATAAATATATATATATGGATAAATATATATATATAATGGAATTATCGATATATTTTTGCTGCATGGAACATGAATCTGCGATACATGATTGATGGTTCAAATTCTTTTATATATATATATGATATCATATGGATGTTTACCATATGGCGATATACATATATATTGTTCGAATATTTCGTCGTAAAAATGGTCTTTTATAAAGAATACGATAGTCAGTGATTGTGTCATTTTGTCGGATAACATATATATATTAATATTCTTATCTTCTCAGCTATATATGTTTCTCCCTATATCAGATATATAAAAGTAACGTACGAGATAGCAAAATGTATATTGTGTGATAGCTAATTATTATATAAATCTTAAATAAAACACATATATATATATATTTATATTGTATACATATATATATATATATATATATATATATATATATATATATGTATATATATATATATATATATATATGTATATATAAATATATATATAAGTATATATAAATATATATATATATATATATCTTTTATACCATAAATATATATATGTCTATGTATATTTATATATATATATATATATATAGTTATATATACATATATATATATATATATATATATATGTATATATTATTTATATCATACAGATATTTATGTGTATATATTTATATATATATATATATATAAATATATATATATATATATATATATATATATATATATGATTATATATTTATATATATACTCAATATATGTATCTGCATAAACAATAATTGTGATACATAAATTTATAACTATAGTGCTATATTCAACGGAAAAAGAGCATATAAATACTGTTACGATACAACGGAAAAAGATATCTGTTACGATACTAAAATATCGTGTACATCAAATAAATCATTTCATCGTCAAATTCATCAATCATAATTTCATTGTTTTTAACGCAAAACAATGTATTTAAGATAAAGACCAAAGCATTCGGTTTATCTGTTAACAACACTTTCTTGATAATTTGTGTGATATTGAACCCCACCTCATTATGTACATTAATCTTGTATTTGTGTCTAAGGTAAGCAAGCATATATATATATATATATATATATATATATATATATATATATATATATATATATATATATATATATATATATGTATATATATATATATATATATATATATATATATATATATACATATATATCTATATATATATATATATATATATATATATGTATATATATATATTATATATATATAATATCCCTGAGGGTTCCTTTGATGTCAAGTTAGATATAAGGCATTAATATACTTCTAATCTCTGCATCATGGATCGTTTAAAAGCACTCATTTTATTAAACTACGAATAAGGCACCAAAGCTTTATGTTAGCAATGCACTTAGATGCCTGGAAAGTGTGACGCATATTTTCTTCGACATCTAACTAGTGAGTTTATCGAAAATATTTGCTAATACATTGTCGTGTGTTTTTTCTAGGCAGATTGTCAAATCATCTCAATCCACGCCTGTAAGCACATTAATCAGCTTTGCTTCTCTTTATTTCATTCTGCTAAGGCATCTGAACAGCTTTCATTGCAACTGTCGTAATACTATTTTCACTTAGCTTCCTTTGTTTTACTCGGATATGAATATAACTGTGAAGTGTGAAAACGCTCTTTAGCAATATATATTAACCCCTGTCTTATGTAAGTACCTTTATCTACGCAAATGGTTTTTGTACTTGCTCTTTGCCGGGACGAAAGACCCTGTGAACAGTTTGATTATCGACTGAAAGTCGAGCATAAGGTATTAAAGGGCGAAACCAGGTTTCTTGAATGACAATGTATAATTTTAGTCAAATAGTAGATTAGTGGAAATTAGGTCGATCGACGAAAACAAACCTTCACATTTAGATGAACAAAATGTATGCCCTCTCATAAATGGAGACTTAAACATCAAGAAGGCCATTTGATTCATTATTCCCGAACTAATCATCCACAGGAGTAGTAAACGATGAAAGAAGCGTCGTCAACGGGATATTTTCCCATTTTACCGATTTACAATCTTTTTGATATTACAATATGTACGCAGCTGCATGTGGCGCTGTTTCATTGCATCTACATGATAGTGAATGGGCCTCATTCATACTCGTCCTGAAAAAAAAAAGGCAGATAAATTCGTTCCAGACTTTTAGGTACTTCAAAGCTAGGGATCGAGACCCAACAGCTGGATGAAGCACATGCTTCGAGCGTGCAATGTAGGGAAAGCGGCGACCAAATTGCTGATACTATATGTGGTAAATATAACAGCAATTGGCACTTTTGAATAGGCAAGATGATCGATTGACTTGTGCACTGACATCGGCACGCCCCAACCCCCCATGTTCTTTATACCACAGGCAACAATTAAGGGGATGGGACGAAGCAAGGGGCGGGGCATCTGTGCTCCCCCATTCTCGGTAAGTTTCATTATATTCGTACCAAACCTTAATTCTCCCATGTTGAACACCGATTTATTTACCATATGAAACGGTCAATTGGTTTGTATATACACCACACATTGTTTTTCAAGTAAGTACTGCTCCAATTGCATACCAATTCATTAACTCTATGTAGCACGTAACATAACAATATTTTTATTTGGCTAACTAACTTTCAACGTGTGTTTTATCCGATTAGCGTTTGGATTGCGCCAATACATTAATTGTGTAAAATTATTTCAAAGTATACGGAAGGCATAAAACACTGGCTACATTTGTCAACAGAATACATGACGCTAGCGATTTAAATTTATTGTCTGAAACATCTTACAGAATCAGTTTATATGTAGCTTTTCTACATGAATTTCGTTCAGAGCGCAGATAACTTTCAATGCACGCTTGTTTTGCAAGTGATTGCTGATCACTTTGTAACTCAGGGGTCATCTTGTTTTGTAATTCTATTGGACGCATCTAAAGAATTAGATAATGTGAATTATGTGAAATTGTTTGCGCTTTTCAGGCTGAAAGGACTCTGTCCAACAACAATACTCATTAATATGTACACACGTCAGAACCTGAATGTCCGATGGAATGCTTCTTGCTCTGAGCCTTTTATTGGCACGAATGGTGTTAAGCATGGCGCAGTTCTTTCGCCATTATTATTTTGTGTATATATCGATGAATTACTACGGCGCCTTCATGAGGCTAATGTTGGATGTCAAATGGGCCATCATTATATGGGTGCTTTTAGTTATGCTGATGATGTTTCACGCGTTGCACCCTCAATCACAGCGGCTAAGACAATGCTTAGAATACGCGATGAATTTTCGAAGGAATACTGTGTACAGTTAAAATTTCTGCAAAAAGTCGGTTGCTTGCATTCATTGCTTACGACTGTCCAGTATATTTAACACTAAATGATGAATTAATTGTACAAGAGAAACAAGCTGTTCACTTGGTAAGTAATATTAGTTATTGTGCGAATATGATAATTACACAGCGTGCATGTAAGGATTTGATAGCGAAAACGAATATGATTATGTCTCGCTTTGGATATTGTAACTCTGTTATTAGAAACAAACTATTTGAAGTATACTGTAGTAGTTTTTTAGGGTCGGCGTTGTAGAGTTTAAGACCCAACCAGCTGGTCAAACTGTGTAGTGTTTGGAGGAGGTGCATTCGAACTATATGGAAATTAGAGTCCAGAACATGTTCAAAGTATTTACAATTCATTTCGGGAAAATTGCCCTTAGAAAACAACTGATGTTTCGCGTCGTCAATTTCTTTCATAAGAACCTGAACAGCCCCAATGTTTTAGTATCCTATGTAAGTAGATGTTGTTTGTATAGGAGAATAATTGTTAGTGATAATGTTCGAACAATAATGCATGCCCTGAACATCAATAATTGTTATTTATTACAGCATAGAGAATGCATTAAGGACTCCAGCTATAAGATTAAGCCACCAGCTAATTCTTAATATGAGAATATTGCCATGCTCATAAAGGAGCTTATTTCTATTAGAGATGGGGATTCATTATCAGTGCTTACCCGACATGAAGCTGAAGCTCTGTTAAAAGAATTGTGTTTATCGTAGCTGATTTATTTGCTTATTCGTTCTCGTGCGTTTTTGGCTGTTGTATCAAATAATAATGTTCCTGTACACCTTCTGTGTGAAAATAACGATTATTTTTATTATTCACGTTGTCTATCTGGACACTTGACATACTTTTCAACTTGTCAAGTAAGATAATGTTTCAATTAAAGATAATGGCAAGCAAAAGCTGTCATATGTCCGATGTGACCCTCCCGAGAGATACAAAAAGCAATTCAAAGCAATATAACAGCAGCTAATGAAAATAGTATAGATTTCTACTTCCTTATACAGCGTTTTTGTCTGCGCCCAACACAAGCAATAATCGTCTCTATACATCTAAAGGATAATTCAAAACGCTCGAATATCGGACAGTTACGGACACAAACCTCGAAAGCGATCCTGCAGAAAGACAGTGGCTTGTGATGAATCCATCAACTAATTTACGTGAGCTTCATCTAGTGGGGCCTGAATTCGATATGTTCCTGATAGATTGTTTGATGAAGCAGGAATCTAAACTGGCGGGAGCTTCATATTGTGGCGGCTCGATTCGATGCATTTTTTTAACAGATCGTTTGATGTTAGATGGAAACTAAAATAAGCAGCGATTACCGAGTATTAGCATTATCATTTGATCTATCGTGTGAGTAACGTTTAAAATTGTTAATTCCAGAGTACTGCATTCCAGACTAAAGAGCAATTGGTCTCTTAGGCACCGTTACATAGCTTTGCATTGCATATTTATATGTGGTTATGCCATGGCGGCTCAAACTAAAGGATATTAATCGCATGCTTTTAACAGAGAATATGTCAAGCACTTTTTTAGCGATGGCATATCGATTGTCCGGCTCCGAGCTTATCTCAAAATAGCTCATGGGTTAAGTGGTATGTGGCGCAGTCCTTTGCATATATACCACAGGATAGGATATATAAAGATATCAGTGTAAGTCTTTTGCATTTGTACCACAGGTTAGGAAATATAAATATAAAAATGCGACGAAAATGCCACACTGAACAATGCGCATATAATGCAATGAGATAAGGCCGAACAATGAGGATATCTATCACGTTTTCTAGAACCAAAATGTCGCTAGTCAGTGACTTATCATATATTAATCTAGAGATACTAAGTTTGACCAACAAAAGCCTGATATATCGATGTACTGTTACTTATCGAAGCGCGTTTACTGTTAGTCTTTGATCGCCTGGAAGCTTGATTTACATCCCTATACTCTAGATCTGAATTGCAATCGAGATTGCTGAAAGCTTGATTCAATTAACGGTACACTCAGATGATGCTGCTCAACGCCACTTAATCGAGATTGTAAACTGTCGAGTCCCGTTGTATATATAATGCCTACTATGTTCGAATACACTGCCCTGTCATGGTGCAATGCTGAGCTACTCACCTACATGGTCGTGAGATTTATACAAAGTTGCTGCTAGTGAGGTTTTCATTGTAGGTTGAATGGTTCTTCTTGGAAATAACACATACAATATATGTACCTCAGACTTTTTAAGTAACTAAGTACCTTAGGATCAAACGGAGAAAACATTTTTATGACTCCAGTTCATTTTAAATAAGAAAATTAAAAAATCTGGCAAATGCAATTAGGTTTAATTCATATAATTGTCTTATTGCCGGTCGTAATTAGCAGGGTAACCGGTAAACGTTACAAAAAGAAGCTTGGCGATATTCGCCACACTCGAATATGAAATGCAACGACATGATTGATGGTTCAAACCTATGCTGTTACTGTACCTAGTTGGGTATATCTGACAGCGGAACGCCGAGAAATTCGTATTGCTGCTCCTACACTGACATTATCTCAGCATTTTAACTGCAAATATTTACAATTTAACACCATGTGTTTTATCACAAATTGCATATTGCAATAACGCATATTGCCTACATCAGCAATATCATTTCTTGATTTAAGATTCGTCATTTTACTGCCTAGTGCATTATCTATGTTCACCACGCAGCTGGCGATTTCAATAACTTAAAGATATTGTTCGTATATTGAGTCGTAAAATGTGCTTTTGTTGATAGAAAGGCAATAGGCAGTGATTAAGGCACATCTCAGCTCCGTCTTCAAAACTCTGCTTATCTTCTCCGCTGCCTCGTTCACCTTACATCGATGCGTCGGTAATATCATATCAAGGATTATGAAGCTACATATCATACCTTTTGAGGTCAAAATAAATATAATGCACAAATGAGCTTCTAACTATCATCGATCATAAAAAAGAAAGCCGTCTGCTAGACACCGAATAAGGCACCACAGCATTATGTCAGCAATGCAATTAGATGTCAAGAAAAAATGAAAAATTTGAAGCAAACATCCTTAGACATCTATCAAGTGAGTATATCGAAGCAATATAACACTGATATGCAATGCTTATATCCTCGCATTTGGTTTGTATGCAGTTTGTAATTGCACATAACTCAGTCAAATCAGCTGTATCCACGTCTGTAAGCACCTGAATCAGCTTAGTTTCTCTTTATTTCATTCAGCCAAGGCCATTAAGCGGCGGTTATTGCAGCTGGTATAACACCTGGCCATTCGTTGCCAAGTAGATTTTATTTTCATTAAGTTTAACTTGTATTTCTCGGTTATGAATATATCTGTGAGGTGTGAATACGCTGCATAATTATTTGGCGGGGCTATATGTTAGCAACTCATACAATCTGGTGCCGTGTGTTTTGTATATATTGATGGCAAAAATTGCTCAAACTCAAATAGCTGAATCTACCGTGTTCCCTCGCATAGATGATTCCATATCCCTTTCGTTATTTTATGCGATGCATACACATATTGCATAGTATCACAAAACCTCTGAGACACGACGTTCTCTTCTAGTAAACAGTGAGGTTTTTCTGGTATGACTTTCTGAACAACGCCGAGATCACGATAAGACACCACCAGCCGAATAATTAGCAGGATCAACCACATCAAAAGCCACGTTTTCTTTCCTTGCATCATCCATGATGAGCGGATGATAAGGCAGGCGCTTCCCATAATGATTGTTTCTGAAGTACAACATAGATGGGATAACATTTTATCTATAGTAATTGTCTGTCAAAAGCTGTATCCGATTAGTTTAGAACAAGCACCATATCTGGCCTCATTCTTATGGATGTTGTATGTTGGAGTTTTAATGCACACAAAGTGAACATTTGAGGACGATGTTTAGGCGAGTACCATTCGTCCCCGTGCATATGCTTCACACGCCAAATCTGTTTGTATTGATGATTATTGTACTAAAGCGTAATGGCGTGCATAGTGCATTCAGAATAAAGAAGAATTAAATTGATGGGGCAGTGGATCAATTAAAAAAAAAGGTTCATGGCAGGAGGGGTTCATATAAAACAGAAATTTTCAGAGAGCAACCGTCCACTTTTATCTTAATCATGTTTATAGTTTCCCATAATGCGTCCAGACAATGTGACAGAATGTATATACTGATCTAACGGAAGCTGCCTCTCTGCTTTAACACATCTTAAAACACACCTGAGCGAGCACCGAGAAGAAGCCACAATCGTCATCAATTGTGATCTAGTGGTCGTCAGTCTTCCCCAGCTGATAGTAATATTATTCGTAAGTGTATTATTTTCGCATTAGCTAATGCCATATTGGCAAGGTTGTCAAACCATATATCCTGGGATATACATGGATTTTCTTACAATAAATGCCACATAAACGCCACTTTTCGGCCCATGTAGTATCAACATGGGACCTGGAATACGTCGGACATGACTGCAATTGCGATATAATTCGTGACATCAATAATCATTTTGTCATCATATGTTATATTTCCTCAAACGTTACATACACCAGCAAAATACAAAGACATAAAGAAGTGCAATTCAAAGCACTTTCTTAGTTTTTCAAACGTCCCTTGTCGGTCGAACTATCCCCAATATTTATAAATAATTGGTCGTCTGTCTTACAAAATAGCATCTTGTTCTCGGCTGCAATATGTTAGGTGGCTCATAGTCTAATCACAGCCTGCATTAATCGCTGCCAGTCCACCCAGGATGACATTTTAATCATCAGTCCACGTTTATGTTAACAGCTGTCATTATTGTAATTGGTAGATGATTTAGCTATCAGTCCATATTCTTATCTTAATCGACATCGTAGTCCTAGTAGGGATTTTAGCCAGTATTGAACATCTTAATTATCAAAACTCTGTTTTCATTAGACGACATTTTTTGTCATCGATTAACAATTTAGTCAGTATTCTGAACCCATGACTGGCTAAAGCGTTATTCCATCATAATTCAGTCTTACCCCTTCATCGAGCGTAGGTTGACAATGAACCAGCGCATATCGACTTGCGACTGACCAATCGAGGACTAGCAACAACTCTTCAGATGAGATCCTTCATTGGCGAATTAATTAACCCAGAAGAAATAATAGCATTTTGTTCCACAGTGATCATCATTGGTCGGCAGCACACTATCTTCTATTCATACATAAACCCAAAGGGGCAACGACCGCCACCAGCACAACAATAATCACGCCTCAATACGAGCCGAGCCTGTCGCTCCCATGTCCGTTGTCATTTACCTTAAAAAACCGTCCGTCCCGACAATGGCCACCCCAAAGGGTACTTTCAGTATATTAGCAAGTTTACTGTACCCGGAAGTTGATTGATCATCAGCCTTTTGTCCGGGGCAAAGAAATCATGAGCTGTGGTCGGCGCTCGTATTTGGAGTATCCAATACTACAGCCGCATTCGTTGCAAAGGAAGCCAATTCAATGGAAATACTCACGTGCTACCGGAACGTCATAAGTGGTGAGGCTAACACAACGTCGTATAATGTCTTATTCATCGGCAAAACTGTCAATGTCGTTTTGCTTCGGCTAGTTCAATTATCAACACTTTTGATGTAACAACCTCCATAAAAATACGACATTCAAGGCTTTTGTGGCGCATAATGATATTTTCAATGTGGCCGCCAATTTGACCTCCGTATTGGTCCAACCAATTATTGTTCACGGCGTTTCCCTTTTGTTTTTGCTACAATGGAATGCACACTTCAGGTCGTCAATTAATTTTGCATTACGTATAACAAATGATATCATATACCTACACACGATCGTTGTAATGTGCGACGATGAGAAAAATAAAAATAGTACTTTCTGGTACAAATCTTGCTGTAAACCTCACGTGTAAATCCAAATCTCAGATGGGTATGAATGGGGTAGCTTTCTTATTTGCAGCAACGCTTATGACCTACATATTGCGTAGAAACATTGCTGGTAAATGTGGAGCTACTTTAGCAGCATTGCACTGTAATTATACTTAAATGTTCTGTCATTTGCACATTTTATTTTGCATGCTGTAATTGATGTTAGATGATAGTTAATAACATCAAAGGGAAAAATCCAATTGCTGAATGAGCCTCCACTTTCTTACTGCAGTAAGTAACACAAGCCCTTGTCACCCCTGGGAAATGATTTATATCTCTTTCAGAATTAATTGGCATAGCTAAGTTTGCATTCAACACGGGCCTTTGACATTACGCCCAAAGAGTCCCATATGCGCAATAATGGCGATCTACAAAGCAGTTCTGGGATGTATTTTGGGCCTCAACTATCCCTCTGCGCCAGCATTAGCGTAACGCCTATAGGGCACTAACTGTGTGCTATGTCGGGCTTGATGGATAATTGTCGTTATATAGAAGTACCATTTTGCTCCACATCGTCACTTACTGTTATATATATATATATATATATATATAGTATATATATATATATATATATATATATATATATATATATATATATATATATATATATATATATATGTTATATATATATATATATACTTAGCGAATTAAGAGAACGGACGCATTTTTAAGCAAGTCCTGTTTTGGGTCGTCGATGTAAAATAATCCTTTATTTATGCTCTTTGCACACTTCACAGGTTTACTCATTAATGCGCAAATATCTATCCAAATTAGTACATTATGTGAAACATCACAGATCACTCATTATCATTAAGTCCATGATTGAAGTTACATACAATGTTTGACAATGTATATCGGTTGAAAGGGGAATGTAACTGTGTAATTGCGTTACAATATCTCATTGCATATCCTACCACTCATTCATTTATGAATGACGACATATATGGCGCGCAGCACATTTGAAGCTAAGATATGACGAACCCATACCATGATTTAGCTCTGCAAAGTCGGATGCCATTTGGGCATAGGACAAGAAGAATACTACCAAGAACTCAGGCAAGACTTACCCAGACATGGTAACATTGTCATGATATTCCACATAATGGCCTGGGATAGTTCTGTCAATGGCCTGATCATGTGCACATTCTATTTAAATTCATGCAAAACATGATAAGTGAACGACGCATCAACATCATATCGCATCTCTGGTGCTAATTGTGTTCTTTCAAGCATTCAAATTAGCCATGTCGCTAGCTGAAATGTGTAAAACAGTTACTTCATTTTCTATATAAAGGCAATGTAAATGATTTCCGCAGTTATTTCATACACAGTTTATCTCTGACCGCAATTCATATGGGATACGTTTTCGGCATCGGTTGAATTTGTGCTATCGAGTCTGACGCCACGCCCAGCAAAGATCCAGATCCATTTAATCATGACTTACATGATCAATAACTCTTTCAACCCTTGGTGTCAGTGAATATAGAAGCAGTCAGTTGATATATGACGTGTCTTTACATCATATGTGTGCCTACTGAATGACTACGCTGCTTGTTTGCATTCATGCATATGTATTGTTCTTTATCATACAGTAAATGACTAATGTCTCGGATATTTTTCCTATACTGACGTAAAATGGCTACGCCGTAGACTCTCTTTTGGCCCAGCATACATGTTATTCCCGAGAATTATACAGGTTCATTGAGGTGATTCTGCTGTCAGTTGAAGGCTGACATGCTGACAGTCAAATGCTAATCTAAGCAATGACTCATTGTGCTGCCGATTGTTAATTGCCGAACAACTGCTGCCAATATAACGTTATATTAAACAAAGGTCTAGCGAGCTACTTACAGTGTAATGATTAGCGAATCAATAGGAGATTAGGTTGTTATTTTTGTGCCAGTAACTCACTTTAGAGTGTTGACCGTATTTGAGACATTCGATTGATGGTGACTGTAGTTCCTGCATATCACTTTATACAGCTGCCAGTGATATGAGGAATTTATCTATGACAAGTGGATTCGGGTGTGCTCATCAAATGATAGATCAGCATGCAACATATAGGCAGGCGTTTTTATCAATCAACTAATGCGTTGCAAAGCAAATCCTGACAATAAGCCGTTCTCTGTGTTTTGTGGTAAAGAGCGTCGGTCTAATTGCATCGTGTGACGCCACTCCATGGCGGCCTCCATCGAGCACTCGGGCGTCTGCACCTTAATGGCTCCCACAAAATTGTTTCAGAAATTAGGCTTAATGTGTTCAGTAAATGTCAGGTTAAACTGATTAACAGGAATTCATGCAAAACTAGCAATCGGATGTTCAGCATTAGATTGCATGACATGCTTCGAACTCGTAGATGTCTCCCGAGAGCAATACCATTTAACGCAAACGAGGATGTTTTACAATGAGCACTGCTATAATGCGTCCTTTATCAGTCCTTGTTCAATGAATTATGTGCTATAATCCCAATGCAGATAGGCCGTAATCATCTATTTTGTTTGATAACAATGGCTGCTGTTTGGGTATGTGCTAAACGTGTGGTTTACATGTCAAACATATCAAACACTCTGATCACTGGATTAAAGCCTGCGGGCAGTACCCTATGTATATCAACTATCATTCACAAAGGGTGAGGTTCTCTGACTGTACGTACAATGGCACACTGCACGTGCCACAATAAGTTTAGTGGTATTCTAACATGCTGACTGGTGCCTCTAGATAGCTGTCAGTTCACTGTTGTCAATGTATTGCTTGATGCTGTGCCATTGCATTCTACTGTCATGAACACTGTTGTACTCACCATTCCCTGGTAATGTGCAGGCACCTGAAATCAGTGGAATATATATGTTCAGACTTTAAATAGTACAGTCGTACTACCGAACCATCACCATGAATGACCTCGCCACGTGACATCACATTTCCTTATTCAATGTGCATTTCATTAAAAAAGCAAACACAGCGCTTATGTTGGAAAAGAAACATTAGCCGACTCCTTACTACTTGATGAGTATATTTGCAGACATATTAGTCACGTGACAGACGCTTGTGGACATCTGAAGATGATAACGGGCGGAGTAAGGGGGCAGTTACCAGTAATTTATGGAAATGCGCATGCGTAGTTACTAAACCTAAACATGGTTCATCGAATATATTGATAAACAAAGTTCGCAGGGTTTTATTCCGTAATGATTTCGATTCAGTGTTCTTAATGCGAGAAGCAGATACCTGACATTAGCATCATTTGTCTTGCTTAAGCAACAATAACTGGTGATCTATAGTCAAATGCCGTTCAAAAATTATTATATTTGACTCCAACCAAGTTGTATCGCACATAACATTGTATTTTTGTCCACCTAAAATCTTGGGATGCAATCAAATAATTGCAAGCTGTCACATCAAAGCTCTTGGTATATTCATCACCCTCCGGTGATCAGTTTTGTCAATAATATTCCCTACTTCTGTGACTGAGGCATTGCTCAAGACATCCTTTGCTTGTTTACTGAATTAATTTTAACACATGACACCCAATGGCATTGAGTGCTGCTCTGTTGAAAACAGTCATGCAACCAGACAGACGTTTTTTGACATATTTTTTTTGATAGACAGACAGCAATGTGTACAGTCAATAACGAAAGGAATCCTGCGTCTACCAGATATGTGTCGCTGGATCTGGTTAGGATACTGCAAGGAGAGGAAGAGAAATCCTACTGGCTTAATTTTTTGTGTTTATGCTATAGGTGAAAGTCGACGAACAATCATTTTGCCGTTCAGGATGACTTTTGTGATTGATAGCTAAAGTCATGCTGCTTTCATGAAGCTAAATGATCTGCGCTTTTGACAACATGATTATCTGATCATCTGACCCATATGGAGTTGGGGTAGAGAACGATTTTGAAAGTATAATGTTACAATGAACATGTCAATGAATGACATTTGCGACAAATATTTAACACCATCATTGCGATGCTGACGTGGCTAACGCATCTACCATGCTAATAGCAAATTTTTTCCGGTTCTGGTGGTTTAAAACTATTACGACAGCGATAGCTATCCAGCTAATCGTCGATCACATTATCACGTGCTACTTGGATATGGGGAGCTGATGGCATGCACAACGTACGTTACAACTGCATTCTGTGAAGCAAAACATGTAGAGGCGCATACAGATTGCTGTTTTGGCCAAGAATACAGGCCTCTAAATAGTAAAATATATCCGTCATAGCACGATGCATCCCGACGATGAAGTCGGAACGGTTATTTTAAACCATCATGTTTTAATCTTTGCTAGCAGTAGTTTTCTCTTACATAATACAATCTGTCACAGAAGTTTTCTGAGCGCATACAATCGTTTAGTCATTGTTTGATGCGTTAGAAGCTTATCTGATGTAACCAGAATGCAGACATTGTCACAGCACATAAAGCGAACAGTCACAGAAGTTATCAAAGGCAGCTTTCATGCGTTGAATCGGACACGAATTGGTTGCTTGATGCAAAACCAGCTTCTCCGTATCTTCTAGCCCGATCTTACCCAAAGTTATAATAATCACTGCAGTGCGATGATAGATGGCTTTGGCGCAGTTTAAAACCGCTTCACAGGAAAATGACATATATTACCACATCAATTGGCTGTTTGTTTTAATGACAATAACAGTCACACAGACCCAGCTAAATGTAAGATGCGATATATCGTGACAGAACTTCAAAATGATAGACATATCTCCTTTGCAATCACAGTCAGGCACTTTGCCCTCAAACAACCAGCGATACCGGGTCTGATATTGGACAATTGATCGTTGGTAGAAGAATCGAGACATGCTACTCGCTGTGTATGATGCTATTGCAGGCTAATTCACAAAGTGCATTCTTATATTGCGAAATGTAACTCCAATTACTTCGGGGAAAATCATGACTTTTAATAGAATGACAGCAAGTCGATATAAGATACTGCAATGTTTATTATGTACAATTGCCAGAACAATCATAGACATGGATGGAGTAAATACACTGAATCTTTGTGAGGAAAACAAGGGTCTGTTTGTCTCTGCCGAACAGCACTTTTATGTTGATATATTCCATGATTGTAGACAATACATATCATCGTATTTTATACTATAACCTG
This sequence comes from Urechis unicinctus, assembly GCA_034190875.2. Lineage (NCBI taxonomy): Eukaryota > Metazoa > Annelida > Polychaeta > Xenopneusta > Urechidae > Urechis > Urechis unicinctus. The sequence continues at coordinate 58,901,363 of CM067345.1, forward strand.
GCCTGACTACTTTCTAATGCCAATGACAGAGATAAGGAATAAAACATGACAAATATTTCGCTTTAGTATTCCATTCGTGGGAAGGTTACATTCCGCTTGGAGAGATACATTCACTACTTCTGCACAACTGCCTTCGAAAATGACACTGAAATCAGTGCCGAGAATTTGACGATTGCGTATAATTTGTTAGTACTTATATTTATGCATTCATCTCGAATGCTCTGCTCAAAATATCACTTTTGTATGCAAGTCATTATACATAGTGAACGCGAGATGCAACGTTCAGCAGATTGCCGGAAATTTGAGCCAACACGCGACACAACTGCCATGACTCCAACTCGCGCCCATAGTTTTTCAATACAACGTGACGGGATTTATTTAATAGCCAAGGTTTTAAATCTCCCCTCCTCGTCGACATTTATTCTAACAAGGAGATGCATAATAACAACCAATGACGACAACAACACGTCGTCTATCACGGATATTGCTGCTCTGCTTGCTGATGTGGCAGGACGTGTAAGCTTTATATCCGTCCACGAAGAGCTGATACATTTCAATATCACGGCCGCATTGTTTCAGGTAAGACGCTGTAATGCGCCTAGGCAGAGGCGACGATATACCTACTTATGTGCTGATAATTAAGCTCTGCGCTATGTGATAAAGAACGTCAATCTAACTACATCTTGCGGCCTCACTCCACCAAGCGCCAAGTGCCTAATGGATCCTATAAAGTGTTACGTTTACCCGACTAAAAGGAATTCAGGCACAAATAGCGATCATCAGTGTAGTTTTACGGTCAGCATTAGATTGCATTGCATGCTTTTCATCCGTAGATGTCTGTGAAGAGTACCATTCAACACCAAAAAGGATGATTTACAATGAATACTTAATGGATTATGTTTTGTAATCCTGGTGCAGATGACTCCGCAAACAAAGGCAATTTGCACTTGTAATGCTAGCATGCTGACTTGTGTTTTCAATGAATTGCTTGATGCTGTGCCAAAACCGTGAATTCATGCGCACTAAGGCATAAGCTGGTCGGGTATATCCTTCACTACTTACGCAGTTCAAGTTACTGGACCTGTGCAACCAAGCGGCCTTATCTTATAGCATTCAACGAGCATCTGATCCTCCAGCTCATCTGACCGTTATGATAGTGGTAACAATGACTCCAGCATATTACCTCATACAGCATTCCATGATCTGAGCTACTTATTTATAAATAGTGGACTCGAGTGCACATTATTGACCAATAATTTCGCTTTGGGCCAAAAACTTATGCTGGGCAGAAGTAATCTTCACAATTGCTCTATTGCAACAAACATCAGCGACATGTGACGTATGATGAATGGCATTCTCCATCGACCATCCTCCTCATTTAAGTTTATGACTTTCACAATATTTTGCGATGAAGTTTGCTTGATGCGTTCCATTAATGTCAGATTTACCTTAATTTATACAACGCATTCTGCCGCAAGAAGCCATCGCGTACCCCACCACTTAGTTAAGCAAGTTACATCGTAATGGCACGCTAAAATGTCACCATGATGTTCCAGACAAGTTTTACCAGACCGAATATACTGCAAAATACTTCTTGCTTAAGTGGCCCATCCAAATTCCTTATTTTAGATGACATTTTCTGAACATCAGAATTATAATATCTTGAACGAATTACTCGGGTGATATGAGGAATACCCCTATCGAACAAAGCATCGCCTGGGTGGTGTGGGGGGGGGGGGGGGTGTGTTGGTGATCTTTGTATAAGAGCTCGGAAACACAGCCAGTAAGAAATTGGGATTATCCATATACCACCTCAGACATAGTACCTTGAGGGATAGGAGAATTTACCTGGTCGACCCAAACACATCACCTGAGGGTTAGTTGAATATATATTGTTTAGACCATTCACATATTAATCACCCTGTGCATATTACGGGAAGCCCAATGGAGAATGAACGTATCCATCCTTTTCGCTTGCTAACTATGGTACAATAATCTCGCAACTTGACATTACATTTCAATATATTATATCACACCCTGACATCCTTTCTTATTCCTTCATTCCTCATGTTGACTTCTTTCCTTGACCTCGTAACCTAACCACCACATTTAAACCCCGCATCTTGATCTCGCTCCTTGAATGCGTACGTTTGATACTGGGTAAAAATGGGAGTCCATTATCAATGTCACAGCTAAACGACACATTGAACATCCACATTTACGTTAATAGATAGGCATAACATTAAGCCTTAGGAATACGCAGCGATAATATATATATATGCATATATATATATATATATATATATATATATATATATATATATATATATATATATATATATATATATATATATATATATATATATATATATATATATATATATATATATATATATATATATATATATATATATATATATATATATAGGATAATCGCGTAATATGGTAGTACCATCTCCTAGAGGGGTGCTTCTGACCCGGTATATCAATAGCAGCGTGCTGGACCTTGTTTCAGGCGGAATGGGTTTTGTATCCCGATCTGGCAAATGGTTTGTGCCAAGGGGGCACTGACACACAAGGGGAGCTGTCATAGTGTAACAATTATCTTCATTCATTACAGGCAAACCTGTATTCATGTCATAATAATATGTAGCCGATCGCTGAGGAAATTTATGGAGTGAAATCCTGTATTAAATATGCCTCTCATCAGGCACATTATTTATGTTAGAAAGCAAATATTCAACGATTTCTTGATACTTTGGTAATGCTATACGCATAATAAAGACCAGTGTGAGTCTACTGCTGTATCATAAGCCTTATAAAGCCCGATTGCTAAGTATTGACGAGGCGTATATTTGAGTGAGGGAGAGAAAGACAATCAAGGAGGGTGTGGAAGAGTAAAGTGGGGGACTAAACGTGGTCCGCTTAATTAAAATGGCATGTTACGAAGCGTAATTGGTTAGTGCTACTCTTGCAGGCCACTTCATGCAATATTGCGCATTTGCAAGCCCGACACCATGTGAGAACGGATTACAAAGACGACGGAAAATCATGTCATGTTTATCTATGCTTAATACTTTAACCCTCAAGTGCCAAAACAGACGCCAGCGTGTCTCATATATTCCAGAGGTTCCAACGGATTCTAACGGATGTGCTGAAGACGCCATGGAGCGGCAGCCAAGTTGTCCGCATCAGTGTCGATTGTGTTAGCAATAAGTCGTGCTGGCCGCGATGACCCACTGCATAAAAACTTGTTAACATTGACCTGCTGATCCCTGGACTCCATAGCTGGAATTCCATTTGTCCCAATACCTCGCTGTCAACCGTCCATCTCGCCTGGATTGCATCTATTAATACGGCAAGCAGTTGGGTCTATACGTCGAATGCAGAATGCTACCGTGACGAAGTTGGCCATAACATTATCGCTAGTGTGGAATATTGCCACCATTTATTTCAAATATCGGGTTATTTCTTTCTAATGAGACTGCAGGAGTAGTTCATGCTAGGATTATAATAGCAAAGCGTTGAATGTCAAGAGCAACTCAAGGATGTTCGTGACATAATGAGGCTACTTTCGATCACTCGGTTTTCTTATTGGCCTCTTCAAAGCACTTCCTATATCACACCATGTCGGGACTGGTCGGGAAAATATGAGAGGAATCCAAGGGGTTATATTTGAATGTATCTTGGAAATTGGCGTACGTACCGCGGGTATGACAGGCAATATATTCAACCATGTTAACCGCTGCTTTTGTTGTCTGTGTTTACCTGCAGTGGCTATGGATATTGGTTGATAAAATTACGTTTAAATGATGTTATATTTTTGCCACCCGATTTAAAACCACCAAAATGTGTGTTTCCGGGTCAATGAATGTTGTTTTATGATACTGCATCATATACAAACCATTAAACGTAAAGAAGCAGCTCATATGACATTATCCGAAAGGCAGTCACTCCATTCATTCTTTAAAATTCTTTAATTGTCCGAAATCGAGGTGATGCCCTCGTCGGCTTTCCCGTCATTGATGGTGTTGCAATTTAGAGATAGATAGCAAAGCTGAATGACGGCAATAATTCATTGCCTTGCACAAATATTGCTATTCTGCTTGTGTTTGTGTTCAACGTTGCAACTACAATTGTGGCGCAAAAGATGGAAAATCGGATACAGATTAGCAGCAAGTTGTTGGCTTACGGGCGG
>CM067345.1:58908060-58932047 GCA_034190875.2 Urechis unicinctus
GACAACACCGCTAGAAAATTCAATTATCTATTACTTGATGTTTGGTCCGTTTTAGTTTGTCAGAAAAGCCTATCAATGTGTCGGAATTTATGATTAAAATCGCCAAACAAATGAATATTAATTGGACGTTTCCCGCCTGTAGCGTTCTGCGGTGCATTTGCATGACCCCACATTATTTGTTCAGACAGGTACAGGGCGACTAGAAATGATGTGGCTAGTGTGTTTATAAATGTAAGTTGCCAGCTGCCGTGAAACTGTGCTAATTATCAGATGTTCTCTCTTTATGTGTGATAGAGAATTGCTACAACATCTTAACTTTCACAGCATTGCGTGATGTAAGAGGTGTTTTGAAGAAATCTGGTGGCAGATTAATGACAACGATTAGTCTCATTATATCACGTAACATCCTTAAGTCGCTCGAGAACTTCAACATGTACCTATTGTAGACAAATCAGAGACCTGGTCGTCAATTAGCTCTTATTTTGGAAACTATGCCTCGCGCGATAAATCTGATGAATCTTATATATGAACCAACAATCAAACCTTATGTTGCTGACGTTAATACAATACAAACGTACAGACAAAAGGAGGCAATGTTCATAGAATACGGAGCCAACATTGGATAATATGGCATTTATACGGCAACTGTATGATTATACTTAAAGGCAGAACCATTGCTTTCAGTTACACGTTTTGCTCATGCTTATCTGGGAAATACCATCTAAAGCAGCATGTAATACATCAAATACGCATGTACATACCAGCTTCTCGCTGATTGATCCTGACACTTTTGCTATGACTGGTACAGTCACGCAGCAAAGTACGATTAGTCCCATTCTTTCGAAATAGGGGGACGAATTCAAAGACATTAAAAGGAAAAGGAAATACTCGGGTAAATTACTCTATGTCAGTTGAAAGCCAGTGCTTAAGTGTAATTCCAGATGCAGGTAGGAATTAACGAAAGTGTTGAAGCTATAAAAAATGTTTCTCCACAACATCCGTAAATGATAAAAGTTCGATGGCTGCGCTGCATCGAGTCGCCATTTGCGAGTGATGCAGATATTCAAATGACAAATGCTATTTAACACAAAGCTGTTATGGTAATAACGTGACTGATTTGAGCATAATGAAAATAGCAACGATCATAACCAAATTAGAATGGCTATGACAATTCGTTAATAAGATTGTGATTGTGTTGCATCTGGATGACAAAACATTAGTCAACCCAACAATAGCGCGCCGTCGCCAATCAAGGAATGGTATGCTAATGTTGTTCCGTGGGATGATTTAGAACAACAGTAAACCCCTGCAATGAAGTTTTTCAGAAGGATTTCAGTCATTTCCGGGGCAGTGAGGTTATTGCGCACAGAACTGGATATAACTGTATGTGACACTTCGACAAGGTAATAGATGTCGCTTCTGCAACCGAACATATCTCCTATATTAGCAACTCTTTGCCTTACTTCATTCGCAATATGCTATTTACATAATTCTAAATTAACCAGCAGGATTAAGTCCGTCAATACAGATCAGCAACGTATATATACATGCAATGGCATAAAATATATACCTTTACGTATTGAGGTCCCGCAGTTGTTTTCCGATCCCACACAATAAGCCAATGATATTTCTTGCTGTTATCGCATATGAATGCGCCTATGTCAAAGCATCAACAGAGTACCTTATCCGATTAAAGCCAATTCAAATTGCTAAATGACTATTGCGTCATCTCGTATATTTGCTCTGTTACTTTAACAACTGAGAAGCAAGGCTCCTAGATGCAGTAATGCTCCTTACAAGTGTTCAACACATTAACATCCAGCCACAAAAATAAGTCATTGAATTACACATCCTAGTCGCTTATGCACCTGTGCTCTAATATTCACGAAATACCTGGACGTGCATTTATTACAGAAACCTAACATGCACCATCATTAATAGAATCAGTTATTCAGGTAGGAAATTATTCCATTGGGTTTTCAGGTCCTGGGACACTGCCTTCGCGCTTCTACGCAACGCAATCACATCCAGAGTTGCCTTTCGCAGACGCAATACAATGTGGACATGATGGGCAATGCATCATTTATTGCCATAAATAGCAATGTCCACAATATGGATCATACGAGGCGGTGATACATCTAGATCACATTGGTCACCCAATCTACAACGCATTGTTGCCGAACATGGAATGCTGTGCTAATGCTGCTTCAGTGAGATAATGAATGCTATGAATAGGAGATATATTGCTATATAGAAAATCTAACATGTTGTACCCGATAATAAAAACAGACTTCCAAATTACTTGTAGCTAAATACAAGGTTATTTGACGAAAACTTTCTCTCCTTTATTATTCGAACTAATTACTCCGACAAGCAACCTGTCGGTACCCCCCGAAAGTACATCTTGACCAACTCGATCCCTGAAAACTAGTGGTTATCGTTGTTCACGATTGGTTGCTCAAGATTAGCTATTCGGTGATTAGATGCTGATGTGGCTGTGCCATCACTTGGTGCTTACATGTTCTAAGCCCACCATAGTGTGGCATAATCTACAGCGATGCGTACGATATTCAAGTATTCAATATTTTGTGGATGCGAACGCTTTGCGTCATGCATCAACACAAGGTAAATTTGGCTTGTGTATTGGCGTAAATATCGTTAGTAAGGCATTTGCGCAATCACCTCCCGTAATACCTCGAAATGTTCTAGTTATGCTGGCTATAGAATAACGACACAATTGGCATTTTACATCATTTAATTATCAGGCATAGAAAAGTTGTCTGGTCGGAAACAAGGAAACTACTCTTGAATGTGGTGTGTTCACCTACAGTGATGCCCTCAGTTATGAGTGTCGAGAATTGGGATAAAGAGATAATCACAAATTTAGGTAATTTGGCATAATGGGTTGTATTTAGAGATGATGCAACATAAATAAGAAGATGCTGCAGCGAGGGTTTCCGCGCCCCTTTAGCACGGACCATCGCAAATCCTGAACCACTTAAGTACATAATACCTGCTTTCTATATCAACATTGTTCCGGCGTTATGGGGTTTATTCTGACGAAGAATGGGAGGAATTAATCAATACATATCTTCAGTAATGCAATGATTTAATGTCTTGTTTCTACCAAGTGACCAGTGTCTTTACAAACTCCCATCAACATGATGATTGGTGCATCAACTACTACTGGACATTCAGAATCATTACATCGTTGAGTGAGTGGTTAAGAAAGCAGATGTGATCCGATTAGTCTGGGGCATACAATCCCATATATAGATATATATATATATATATATATATATATATATATATATAGATATATAGAGAGAGATATAGATATAGATAGAGAGAGAGATATATATCTAGATATATATAGAGAGAGAGAGATAGAGAGAGATATCTAGAGAGAGATATATATATATCTATCTCTCTCTCTCTCTATCTCTATATCTATATATCTCTATATCTCTCTCTATCTCTCTCTCTCTCTATCTCTCTCTCTATCTCTCTCTCTCTATCTATCTATCTCTCTCTATCTATCTCTATATATATTTAAGTTACATTGAAGACAACTTGAAACAATTGCATTAGGCGTCAACATATTGCCATCAAGTTCTGCGCCGATCCCTCGGCCAGGGGCTTGGGGAACTTACCAAGTGTTATTGTAAAGTTATGAATATTGTCTTTCAATCTTTGAGGCGACATTTACGGATCACAACCAAACTGGTGGTAAATAAACCTAGTCAGCCTGATCAAGACTATTCGACAGAATCAACAATGGATGTCCAACTGGTAAATGCTATAATATGTATTTGAATACGCGTCAACAACATATGCAATTGGGCCGTCGTTAAACAAAAGTTTTTTGTAGTTATAGCAAATAAATCACTCGCACCTCAGCCGCACCGAGGTCGTCTTGACAAGTTAGTGTACTCAAGACGGCAATCGCGTGGGCTCGGTTCTTCAAGGTGATCACTTTGAGCCATTGTTGGAATGGCATGAGGCACGATGTTTATGAGTACAAATACAGCATTTGGGATTTTCAATATTCGTTTTGGTTAACATTCATCTTATGTTTTTTAGAGAGGTACACACGTTATGGAATGACGCCCTCTAAACTTAATTCGACCCGATGGTATATTGAGGCATCTTCAATAAGGCTTATGTTCCATGATCAATTATTTATGAAGACTGTAAGCAAGCATTAAGACACTATGCTCGCTGCTATTTCATATGAGTTCCAGAGCGAGTAACACAAGTCGCCCTGCATACTCACACCAATCCCCAATACTCTAAAGAACTCACATCACTCGCCCCCGGACCTTTCAATATTCTAAAGAACACCTCAGAGGCTATATAATATGAGGTTCGTCATTGACTCATTTCACGAGTTTGTGAAATAGATGGCATGAGTAGATTGTGATCAATACTGGTCGCAAAAATGCGATAAACAAGCCTTGCTAGTGTAACATCCCCCAGCTTCCATAAAGTAAGATTTTCAACCGTATGCATCAACGGGAAAGGAGATCAAGAAGATTGCCAAAAGGCCCAGAATGCAGGCTTTTGAGAAATAATATGAAACCTTATGAATGCAATCTTTGATATTTTATGATCAGAACTTCTATCAAAGTGGTCATCAAAGCTAGTCGCCACAAGTAAAAGATCACGCGAACTGGTTTTTGGATGCAACATAAAGTTTTGCTTATGCTGGTCGATCTCGAAGCTTGGTGCTTCATCATACATTGTTCAGTTGTTTTGCTGTTGATCTGAAAATTTGGAAAGGTAGCAATTATCTGTCGCCCAAAAACCAAAATCCTCATTACCAGGTGATTGGAGCGAGGATGATGGTTAAAATTATTAAAGGGGAATCAAGGTTAACTGCTGCAGCCAATATGTCAAAATTGGATTTTGCAACCCTGGAACATGTCCCAAATATAAAGTATTTCGTGTTACTAGCCATTGCGTGGTCCAGTCCCTTCCTTGTATAATAGTGAGACCCATGGTGAAGCGTTTGATAATCATGGCCCATTTAAGGAATTTAAGGGTTCCTCAAACTAAGCGCTGTAATTCCACGTACCTAATGATGCTTCTGTGCGTGGTCTCAGCCTATGACTGATAACGGAAGCAGTAACTTGCGGTACGTGCTTAAGTCCACTGCCACTTTGTATTACCGCGGTCGGTGTTTCCCGTCTTGCAATGCACGATACGCAGTAGACACTGCTCTCCGCGGTCTTCACTATGGTCCGATGATGTCTGTGGTATCACGCTGACGCTGGCTATGACCATGACCCACATCACACCACATATCTCCAGTCAGCAATCACGATAACGATCACATCGGTTAAATTCCGCGGATTATATCAATCAAATAATTGCATATCGAATAATACCGGAATTAAATATTTGTCGACACAATGTTTTCTATTTGTTCAGCTTTCACGCAATTGCGCACACACACATATTATCAGACAACTAAAGCCTCCTGACGAGTGTATTGGTGACTACTTTAACTTTGTTCCACGGTGTTAGGCGTATATGTGAACCGACACAGATTATGACAGACACACTTTGATATATGTGTACAATTAAGGATGATAGACCCACATGAAGATCGATATAAATGAAGATGAGCATATGCATATATGAATGGAGCTAGACTACACGCTTGAAGCCCCACATGCTATTGTCACTAGTCGTATCTGCTATCTGCTATAAATTAAGAAGAACATGACATGTTGCTAATGCCACAATATGCTGATGGCGTACATTACACCAAATGGTAAATTTAAAGATGTACGTTACATAATTAGTGATGACACTTCGCATAAATTATGTAAGCGTACATAACAAACGTCATGGAGCTAGAATGATCAATAAAAGGTTGAGTATTGGATCGCACGGCTTCCTTTTTGACTGAATGCACAGCATATATTCCTGGTTAATTAATCATCTCTCCGACTTCTAAACCCAGTGATTTGATAGTCATTAGGGGACAGACGGCTGTACGAGGTAGGCCCTCATTTAGCGACATCACATAGCCCAGTTTGACTGATACTCTTGATCGCAAAATTCAGAAAACAGGTTTTATTTTTAAAGGATTAGAATTGTAGCGCGTTAGTGGACCACCAGAAGCTTCTGTTTCTGTGTTAATTTCTAGATTAATCATATGCAAAGTGCATTAAATTGCTGGGGCCACAGCAGATGTCGAGGCGATACGTGAAATTTTGTACACTACCTTGCTTATCAATTGTGGTATATTTCCATATACGCTACAGCTATAATCACCAATAATCTGAGGTCTGAATATGCTTCAACAGGGTCAACGCCCTTGATAGAGTTGTAGTCGCAAACGATTGTTTTTGTACGCATGACGCGTTCTTTCGGATCACATTTCGTCATCATTGTGGCATAGGATGCATATATTCAACTCGCTGGTTTTCTACAACAGCACGGGCCCTGTTATCTAAATGATTTGGCTTCCCTTCCGAGCAGAAGCTTAAAATCCCTGAACACAGAAAGAAATTTTAGACGTGCAATGAAAATTGAAAGCTTGTGCGTGACATAGCCTCATTAGTGTTACGTTACGTCCCTTTCCGTGGTGAACACCCTCCGGCCTTTTTCGATAACCAAAATTGATTTGAGAGGTTCGACAAGTTACACAACGAACACTGCTCTCAGCTGACTTTATTTTGCCTTAAGTTACTGACAAAAGCCTGTTTAGGGTTCCGATAACTGGTGCGGCCGTGCCGCTTACTGATATCTTATCACCATCAATTTAGTTTAGGGGAAATGTGCTTTTTCTAAACTGAGAGACTTGGAGGTTATTGATTCTAGAAAGAGCATACTTCGTTTAAACAAAAGAATAAGGGCTAGAAACGATGGGTGAGCTAGTATTACCCGCGGATGAGCCGACATCACCATCATCATCATCATCATCATCATCATTATCATCATCGTCGTCATCATCATCGTCATAAACATCATCTTCTTCTTCATCGACATCATTATAAGCATCATTGTCATCAGTGCCATCATCAGTATCATTATCATCATCATCATCTTTGATATCAAATTTGTTTCGCCGGCGTCCTCGTCAGGCATTATGACTGAGTAGCGTATGTGCTGACATTCCATTGGTTTACGTGTGTACATCAGTAACGTGTTGACATCGCTATGGCACCCATGTAATTGCAGATATCCCAACGACATTTAAGTTCATGCCAACAACATGGTGTTAACCCATGCTTGATAGGGAGACATTACATGAAAAAGCGCAGGACAATGCTAGGCTATATCTTCCTCAATTCGTCAATATGGTTTTATCGAGCAGATAATGTAAACAAATAAACAGGAATGCATGTTAATATTGGTCCGCGACACTGATATGTGCAAGTTTCAACTAGTGAGTCTATCGTAAAGCATAAATACATTGTGAGAAGCATTCTGCTCATGATCAAAAGCATCATCTCCTCAGTTATTACTTAAGCGGCATTCACTTAAGCTTACTCCAACAACTTTTAGGTATTTATCTAACCTCTTGAAACTGATACATATTTCAGCCATAATAACACTTCAACGTAATGAACACGGATAAACCAAACTAACACAACATTTTTACATGAAATAAAGACATATAATAACCTGCGATCCCATATGAGCAATGTTTATTGTAACAGAAACACCCCATCAACAGTGGTAGGATTATTAGCGCTGTACAATGTATGGCAACAACAAATATCCGCGACTAATGAGATAAACATACAGATAGAAAACCTCTACAATCCGCCTCTATCCAGTAACTGTCCGGAACTAATAGAACGCGTACAACATTTCCTACATGTGCACGGCAGTCAAAATGTAAACGAAAATTGCCTTGTGTCACATTTGATTTGGCTTGTAATGTTATAAGAAGTGCAGTGTCAAAACTTCCTAAAAAAAGCAGATGAAATACGGCTATTTCTGTATAGTAATGCCGCTGTTTTATTGGGCTCTCTTTGCTTCTTCTGAAATGAATCAATGAATAGCCTTGGCTATTACTTAATGGATGCTCTTTGGATAAATACCTATACTTCAAGCGACTTAAGGGTGTGTGTAATGTATGCTCTTTTGTTCCATCAATTGTTCTTATGGTTTACACACTAATATACGACGGCCGTTGTTGTTCATCCCAGGAAGGGGATTTCCAGCCATCAAAGCATACACTTGCGTCATGAACTGTTAACTGAACCGATCATTTTAATGCTGACTCTCTAACTTTTTGCCAGCGACGATCATCAATCCTAAGCACACGATGTTAGAAATGGTTGGTAATATCGGAAAGCAAAAAGAGCTGGCCGGCCCTTTTGTGTACTAAAATGGCCAATATGGCCGGTTAAAAAAACCAAATGGTTGGATATATAAAGTGGCCAAAATGGTTGGTTATATAAAATGGCCAAAATGGTTGGTTATATAAAATGTCAAATATGGTTGTTTTTTTTTTGCATGACAAAACTATCATGACTTTTTTGGTACAACCCTTTTGGGCTATGATTTATGTATACATGGTTACACTATATACTCCTTTACAAGCTACTACTTACAGACGTGCATCGATAAATGGCTGTACAAGTAAGACAATAATTGCGTAGTTTAAATCTGTTAAGAACATGTGGTCCTCAGAATCCATAGTACGGAGTGATTATTAGCCAGTCACAAGCTCTCCATAGAAGACGAGAAGGAACTGAAGGATGTTCTGGAGCAGCATAATTGCGTTCGGCTGCAACATACAAACTTAAGTTATGTACGAGACATTACATTATAATTATGTTCCAAGAAAATGAAAGGAATAGTAAAACATACGACGTGCGACTTTTGGGGCTATATATTGAAACACAACTACTGATTAGCAGTTGATCTTTTATCTTTATTTGTTTATTTCCAACGGACGTCGCCTAACAATCAAGCAGTTAGTTATCAGCAACAATATTGTAGAGACTCTAACAGCTTCTGTTTATGACAAATCAGCCAGCAGGTTTGATGGACTGTCTGACATCTAATAAAGGGTTGATAAATTTGATAAGCTTCCGTCATATACTTAGATTGGACCTTCCACCATTTGGCCATTCTATGTTATGGTGGTTACCATCTGCATTTCTTTTTATATCTGCATTGAGTCTTGCATGCGGAGAGATGAATTAAGATGCCCATGTACGTGTTAGATCCTTGTACGTGTTAGAACTTACAGTTTGTTAAATTGACAGCCAAATTGGTTGAATTTGAAAAACGAACAAATGATGATCACAATGCAGCGGAATGGTCTTAAAGGCGGTCATGTAGGTACGCACTTTAACAGCTCACACAAGTATTTTATGTCCAAGAAACCAAGGTATCCGAAGAGTCATGACGTAGGTGGACGAACCTCAAGGGGGAGAAACTTCGGCTATTATTTCGTAATTGTCAAGGGAAACGTCACATCTACCAACATAACGCAAGTAAACCATGAATAAGCACTGTTGTAATCAATATACAAACTCACTGTAATGGCGTGATAGGTCAGCCTGGTATTTAAGGAAACAAATTACTTTGGCTGCCAAGAGTATTTAAGATCATGCACTTCACGACCGACGTTCAGGGCAGTTCTGTGTGTGATCGACGTTGCGTGACCTTGCTTGTGATTTATTGCACCTTTAGGACATTCAGATACGGTAAGTTACTCGGCTTGCAACTGTCACTAAGTAAGCTGGCTTTGAACAGAATGCGATTAAACGCAATTTATCCGGAAGGCGCAACTTTTGCCTGGAAATAGCAGTTCTTAACAGCTGCAAATTCTAGTCAGCAACGTACGTGGCTTATAATAAAGAACTTATATGTCGTTGCTAAAATAACAGCTGCAACACAATTCACCTCAGCACTGAAACACATTTATATTTGTTGCGAGCACCAAAATATTACCTTCCAACGTTGGGCATCAGGTGCAATGCCCACAATACAGGATTAAATATTTCGACCATGAATAAAACACTCCCATTAAAGTTTCCGAATGCATGAGTAAATACATTCTTTATAAAAAAACTCGACGTGTCTCAAAAAGTCATGGTACGCTTATTTTTGACCACAAATCACCGTAAAGGGGTGTAAACAGCCAGTATAAGCCCAACGTGCTTAGAATCATCTCGCAATTAGCTATAGTACTTCTATCAAGCCAAAGGTTATGAAAACCTTTAATCGGTAAAACGAGCACCTTAAACAATAACAAATACGTTTAAAACATAGGTTATTCAGACATGATCACCTGTAGCCCGAACAAGGCAGGTAACGTGCGAATAAACCTTTTAGTACAGGTGTTCCGAACATACATTAGCGCAGAAACTACCTGAGAGTTTATCCGATATGACATATCTATAACACAGATATGCATATGGCTATGCATTGTGATGACCTTTGGTAACAGCTTTAATCTTGAAACTTAAGGCACCTGCCGCATTTTTGGCCTTTTCAACTTGAATCGATTAGAGCATCACGCCTGGTTTAAGCCGTGGATTATTTGTGGGCTCTTTGGGGTACTTTGGTTTCTGATACACTTGCTTATTGACTGCCATTCATGTTCCAAAATAAAACATGAAATCATCTGCAGGTGACCTGGCTGGCGATATCTTTTTGAGAAAGCCAAGATTCGCTACTGTATGATATGTTTTCTATTACCGAATACTTGAGACTGATCTGTCACACATATATGTCACACCTTTGCTGCAAATAAGGTCAGTCACACAAAACCACAAAAATAATATTCTACTCACAGTTGTTCATGCGGCTGTGTCTTTTAGTAGAAATGGCAAACACGGATAGCAGCTGAGGTGCTTGGCAGATGAAGGCTTATTGATTTAATGGATTAAATGATGGCTGCAATTCATTTCGGGCTGCACCAAGCAGATCCTTTTTTTCCACACCTCTTGCACCATCTGCCGATTTAAAGGCAACTTATTGGGTGTCAAGACCCGACTTAATCATAGTTACTTGACGGAGTTACAGAGCCATTCAAACTATTCACAATTCCGCGAAAATAAATTGAAAGGGACCTTTGCATGAAGCTTACCATTTAAATAATTGAGCGAGCTATTGAAAATGTCCTACCAATGCTCTGTGCCCATGACAACTATGCTGTTATGTACCGCAACATTACAGATAGACATTATACATATTTTAAGGCATTCAGTATGGTTTTAGGTATCCTGGGACGACATGCACTACACAAAACAAAGGGGAGAATTGCAGCCACATGAGTGCAGGCTTTATCTTGTTCAACAACACAGGTGCAACTGGAGGCTTTCGGCTTGCCACTCTCCTCTTCGAATAAACTGATACAAATGTACATGGATTACACCTTGTCTGAACTGCACAGTATGGTGCATCTGTCATAGGAAGCTAAAGCATGCTGTGCACATGCTTTGACCTGTAAAGGCTATAACTACGCACAGTTTTATAACGCCAAATTTCTTGCTGTTGAACTCCTCTATATCACTGGATTGAGTGTGATTGCGTCATAAGCAAGAAGAAGATAGTCTGTATTATTTGAGAGTGAAATAAATGGAGATATCCTGATATCCTTGGTCCAAGGGCTCCAAATGAGCGAGATGCATAAATTAGGTATCATATATATATATATATATATATATAGATAGATATATATATATATATAGATATATATATATATATATATATATAGAGAGAGATATAGATATAGAGAGAGAGAGATATATATAGAGAGATATAGAGAGATAGAGATCTCTCTCTCTATATTCTAGAGAGAGAGAGAGAGAGAGAGAGAGAGAGAGAGACAGATATCAGAGAGATCTAGAGAGATATCTCTCTATCTCTCTAGAGAGAGAGAGAGATCTCTATAGAAGATCTCTCTCTCTATCTCTCTCTCTCTCTCTATCTCTATCTCTATCTATCTATATATATATATCTCTCTATATATATATATATATCTCCTATATATATATATATACGGACGATTACAACCCCTTCGTGGACTCCAACCATTCGTGGACAAATTTTTATAGTGCATTTTTGCTATCATTAATCCCTTCTTTATTCGGCATCTTTTAGTGATACAATTAAATAGTTTAAAGCGAATTAAAATCTTTTTGTCACTTTTTATTCCTGGTATATACTTTTTGTCCTCGAAACGTCGTCCACGAAAGGTTAAGACATTAATTTATACGTATAAATCCAACCTTTCGTGCCCATATATATTTTTTAATATTTGCGGAATACCGAAATATTTTAATCATTTTCAGTCATCATGGATTAGAAACATAATATTTGTTGTAGATGTGATGATTATGAACCATTGGTAGAATTTCGCGATCTGATTTAATGTTGTAGATTAATGAAAAGGAGAAAAATAGAGTTTTTCGGTAAAGAAATTTAAGAATAAATCAATCAAATTTTTTTTTCATTTTTCAAATAAATATATCCAACACGTATGATTAAACATTATTTCGGAAATTTGGATCGAAGTATATACGGTTGTAATGAAGATATTGAGGTATGCGTGTTATGTCAACGAATGGTTAGTTGTTAAAATTTTATTTCGCTATTATATTCAAAATCCAAAGAAATCACGCGTGAAAGATTATTTGTGTACGTTAGTAAGACTAGACTATACATTCGAATGGTCAAACCAAAATATTTTCAATTATTTTGGACAAAAATGAGCTTTGACTTTATGTGGACATACTGGTATATCCTTTCGTGGACCAAAGTCTACGAAAGGTTGGCGGTTTGTCCACTAAAGGTCGCGTTCGTGCTAATATATATATATATATATATATATATATATATATATATATATATATATATATATATATATATATATATATATATATATATATATATATATATATATATATATATATATATATATATATACACACGCATAGGCACAGTGGACGGAATTTGCTGAGAGATAACTATAGTCTTGAAATCTCACTGCTTGATAATCATGGTTATCTATCGGATGTTATGTGGGAATTGTCTAAACGACTTATGTCGAACCCAATATAACAGACAAAGATTCAGCGAAACGCATCTGGCTGACGATTATGCGCAATTTGTCGTCAAACATATCCGCTTGACACTTGATATCTGTGCATCGTCATAAGCAAACCCAGCCGATAAATTCCTTGTTGAATCACTACTCAACAATGCCGTTCGTTGATTGTTGCGCATAATGATCCAGTGACAACTGGCACAATAGCAATGCAAATGAATAATCCATCCCTACCATACTTGCCTGTGTACCGAATAAGATGTCGCGTCAATTTATCTAAAGAATTAATTACGTCACTGAGACGCTAGATATGCGAAATACCGGCTGATAGAATGACGGCCTATATCAACTGTGCCATCGGAGGTGTTTCGGAAGCATTAGTATCTGTAACCAAACATATTCTTGTAACGTTTTCCGACATTAACATGCGTATTGTGAACGTAAGATAATTCAACTCGTCTAGTTAAATCGTGCCACCCAATATGGCTCCCAGTGCCAGATTAGTACCGTCGTGTCAGGTGAGTTGTTCCATGAACATCATGGGTGCCATTTAGATATGCTGATCGTGACTACTTCATGGCAATTTCCAGGGACGTGTAACGCAACATACGCGTGTAACGCTTTCTAATGATTTTCCCGCATTGAAGAAGTTATAACAATTTTACATGCGTCTTGTTGAAAGCAAAATAGTCAAGCTCATTTTCTAAAATCGTGCATCTGAAAACTGATACAAATGTCACAGGAGTTCGGTTCTGTTTTCTTTGCCAAATGTAACTCCTTATTACGTAGTCCTTAACAAAGGGAGCAATCACCTTTTAAGAACATATATGTAGAATGAGTCTCTTAGCTCTAGTGGGTCATGGCCATGACTAGGATATTGTAGTTGGAGGGGGCTGGATTTTCTCAGCACACAGCTATGTACCCAATGTGGTAGCTTTAATAAAACTATCAGTGTGCGAACACAAGGATGAAATGACTTAAAACTAGAAAAAGAGTCCAAAAAGAGCGACCAATGACATAATAAGCGCCCATCATCATATAATATAAAAGCTACCTTAGTAATGCAGATAAACAAAGACTCTATATGCTGTTGCGCACATCATAAGGTGAGGTCCAATCTATTTCATCAGACTCTTCTTCATTGTCGTAAAATAGTGAATGATGCCCAGAGAGCCGCAGCATGCTGTGCAGAATGAAGGTAATATCACCAGCTGCAATTACAGCTGTTATGAAAATAAGGTGAGCTGACCACAGCTTTACTCATGTCAGCGTACGACCGTAAACGACTTTACATGTGTCTCAATAAGTACTGGGTTACGTCGAGGCGTGTAATATTTACAAAAGCATCAGCGCCAATTGAATGTAGCGATAGCCGTACTGCGCACTTTTAAAGCTCAAAAGGAGCCTTTTATACTTTTTATACATTGATGGATGGTCGGAAAATTATCGGCTGCACTCAATTTGAAATACCATGAAGGAATAAGCCAATAGAAATATCACAGCGACATGGACCTGATTTAAGCGTAAGAGGTCGGGGGCAGAATGACACACAATGTATTGCAGTGTACACATGTAATGGGGCTCTGAGTTGATGGATGATAATCTATTAGAACAATGTTATATGATCGATGTTGATCGTGCCGGAGATAAGTGTGCCGTTTCATATTAGTTATTGTGCTCCCTAGGAGCATCACACCTGTATGGCCACTATTGCTATGTTGTCAAATCGCCCAGGTGCGCGTCATTCAATACATCAACAAGCATCAAAACTATGTCCACGGCAGGCGGCGTGTTTCTGTCGTGCTCAGCTTATCTGATACAGCTCGATTTTACAATGAAAGCAACGACGGGGAGTAAGATATTGGCGTTGTTTGTCGATGATCAACTTTCTATTGGACATAATAACTGCTAGCGATAAATGTCGAAGCCTTGATTTGTTCATTTGACAAATTACATGGCGTTTTATTGAAGCCTACCTTTGCATTACAATGTAGATGACCTAGTTGCCTAAAGGCTGAACACGGTGTGTGCCTCTTATTGTTGCTGCAAATAACATCAAGTGATTTAATGAATATTTGGAAAATCGAGCTATCCATAAATGCAAACATCCCTGCGCTGATATCATCGAAAGTGAAGAGAATCATTTTGTTTTATAATTGTGAAGAATATTGCCCAGGAGTTAATAAAATTAACTCCCAAGTAATACATTATACCCTCCTTATGGAATCAACGAGTGAGACAGTTGTCATAAAGTAGCCTCTCTCATTTTAGCGCTGCATTGACTCTCTTATTGGAGGTGCACTGCAATGTATATAGCTTCCAGAAGTTGATTAAAATTCGACTATATTCATTAGAACAGACCATTCCTATTCCGGGATATATATATATATATATATATATATATATATATATATATATATATATATATATATATATATATATATATATATATATAGATAGATATATATATATATATATATATATATATATATATATATATATATATATATATATATATATATATATATATATATATATATATATATTTATTTATTAATTAAAGCAATATTTCTATATGTATGTTAGGGAATGGAACAATGCTTTATCATAGAGGGGTAGGAACAGAGATAGAGACAGTGAGGGGCATCACGAGCCATCTATCGCTATTTGCCTATTATTACCAGTACGCAGCATCCACATATGGCCTTACATGCATAGGCACAATGAACGGATTCTGCTGAGAGACAACAATGATCTTCAGATCTAATTGCTTGATAATCATGGATATCTATTGGATGTTTTGCGAGATTTTTTTAAACCTACTTTTGTAATGTTTTGCAATGACTTTCTCCAATTAACATGCGTATTGTTGAACGAAAAATAATTCAGCTCAATGTGGTTATCAATGCCAGTTTAGTTTCGTTGTGTCAGGGGAGTTGTTCTTTTAACATCATCGGTGACGTTAAGATATGCTCAGTGGACTACTTCATGGCAATTTCCAGGGACGTGTAACGCAACACACGCTTGTAACGCTTTCTAATGATTTTCCCGCGTCTTATTGAACGCAAAATAGTCCAGCTCATCTTGTAAATTAGTGCATCTGATTACTGGTCCAAATGTCGCATTAGTTATGTCGTGTTCTCTTTTTCAATTTATTGAAGTATCAGATAACATGTCGCTGAAAAACCTCTACAACAATCCAGCTGAGCGCAGCGGTAGTATCTTCCATACTACAGAATAGTGTCTGGAACCGTTGGTGGTGTTAGCTATGCATACACAGCTTTTACAATTTGCAGTAATGGAACACAACACTTTTAATGCATGTCCGGTGGTAAAGGTTAAGATATCTAAACCCACCTTTCACACATCAAGCTAGCCTTCGGATAAAATGCACGTCTCATCAAGTAAATGGTACTCCGTATTATGCTGTCCTTAACAAACGAGGTGATCCTCACTGTTTATGGCAATAGATTTAGATTGGGTCTGTTAGCTGTATTGCAGTGTGAAGGAGGTGCAACGCGCAGATATGGCCTCCGGGTGGTGGCGCCCATTTTTATATCACATCAAAGCTATCTATGTCATGTAGATAAACAACTACACTATATGCTTACAAACGTTGCGCAGGTCATAATGTGAGGTTTTGCTCGTTTCATCATCACTAGTCGTACAAAATGCTATGCGCGGTACGCTGCGGTCAAGCCGTATATACATCATGTCAGCCTGTCAATGTTTGCTACATTATAAGCTCGGTACATTTCCTGCCCCTAGCGATGTTTCTAGGTCAAGGTGTATCGCCATGTAGCTTCTGAGACCATTTGAGCAAACGACGAAAATGAGAGATTGTGTCTGACTCTCGCTCCGTTATGACGAGCAGAACATGTCGATCACCGGACGCCATATCATCTGCTTCCACCGGGCTCTCTCCAAAGACACTCTTCACTCTCACGCTCTACCAATGTTGCATTATGTACCATACTCGCCTTATCCGCGATTTGGTCTGCATATAAATCCGCCACAATAATGCGTTAATGTGACTTATTGACATGTTGCTAAGATGTGTGCTTATTGTATTTAACCATTGCAGGCATTCAGAGATAATTTTCGCAATGTTTCGTCATGAAAGCCAATGCATTTAATGCGTCCTTGTTATCAGCAACTAGAATGATTAACTGGTTGATATTTAAAGGGGCATTATAACTAGCTTAATTAACACTGTGCATGGTTATTAGAAGGAGCATAATAACCATACTAATTAATGCCTGGCGTGGCTATCAGAATTAGCACTATACATAGATTAATTAATACTTGCGACATTTATGAAAATGGGCATTCCAACCAGATTAATCAATACTGAGTGTCATTATTAAAATGAACATTATAACTAGATTAATTAATACTGCCCGTGGTTAAAGTTCAGAGATCTGTTAACACTTGACGCGAACATATGTGGTGTATTTTAAGGAATGGGTGAGGTAAAGTAAGGAGGGTAACATATGGGTGTGGCAGTAGGGTCATGGCGTGAGGTCAACGAGTGTGATTAGCGTTTGGGAATGCCCATATAAAATATCCGTAATGTGTACTACTCAAAGCTATGCCAAGGTAAATTACAATGAGCCAAAGCGATAGCGATCTGTCTCAGACTCTTATAACCAGTACCTGTATTTTGCAAGGGGTAATAAAGAAGCGGTGAGGATTATATGGTAAAGTTATAGTGAGTCATTTGCTGCAGCATTGGAAGCTTTGTGAATCACAAAACCACTGCACATATACGAGCCTAACCATATGTCTGTCAGTGTATGTTAGGTACCATGTTTTGGCGAACGAAAACCAGAAGGCAATGTAAGGTAGTCGTAGTGCACAGTGTAGAGTGATCTGTTACCCTGAATCGATATAAATGTGCACACGCACACAAACATATACTTACAAACACTCACTCTTAGAATATCCGATGTGGTGGGGGTTTGGGTATCACGATTTATGTTGAATGTCATGGTTATATGGGATTTGACTTCCATGGTCATCTGAGGTATAATGAGAAATGTGCTATATTCAAATGGCAACGCTTGTTTTGCTGACACTTATATGACGTAAAGCCAAATATGTAAGTTACATGAATCAATTGGTCACAGCTGCGATATATATGTCACATGGCAATGAGCTGTTATGGTAATAAACCAAATAGGACGATGCGCTTTAAACAAATATCGGGATGGTATGATTTATCCCATTCATGTAAAGTCGCCTGAACAACAAAATACCCAGCCGTACTTCCGCTTCCGCTATTTCCGCTTATATGATTAACAAAACAGATAAATGTGCAGCTTTCATCCATGTGGCCGCAATTAATCAAGAACTATCCGGGATTATGAGTGAATTCAGATAAAGAGAAAGCAATGGATATATTGTTGAAAAAATGGACAAATAAATTTAATTGAGCTTTGACCTCGACCTACAGTATCATGTGGTTTCGGTTCCTAGCTGTTATTTTTGCCCCCTCTGATTGCTTATATGGTGATTAAGTCTGCATCATAAAAATGTCAACAAGATTTATTCCTCTGACGTAATGGAAGACATGCAGGACTGTGGTGCATTAAAGATGATCATTGCCTTATTTTGATAATCGAAGTGAGACCAGCAGAATACTTAGGGTTACAGTTCGTGCCAGTGTTTATCCCAACGATAGATGAATTGTATTTACTCGAGTAAATCCGATGTTTTTACGATTTGAGCGTTGCCTAACCGATCATACCTATTTTTGCAAGTTGTTAACGAATGATATAATAAAATATCATTGAATGCGTCAACTGACGAACTTAGAAAACATGTAAGTCATTGCACGCACCCTAACCACCAGGGTACACAAATAGCGAGGAGACGCACGCTTTAGAGTTCTGCTTGGTTGAATTGTCAGATAATGAAGTCACTTTCTTTAAATTTGAATATTATTTCAATCAGAAAGAATTAAAATTTAAGCAACCAACAGCCTCTGTGTCGACTTAGAGCCCATTATTCGGATGTTGGGTAGATATGTTTATAGAGCCTAGCAGCAGAGGATAACATAAACAAAATGGCAAAGTTAAAAGAAAAACTAGTGATTTTAGAGATGAGCCAGAAGTCGACGAAATCCGTAATACCACCGATGTTGGTGGATGTGACGCGAAAAACAAACACTTCATGAGGATGAAGACGGAGGGGAGCAATTTATTCATTATCTGACTAATTACTAAGCACCTGGCGACTGGTATAATTTTCATGCCGCTACCACTTGTCTACAAACAACGTGCCATGCTACCATAGAATACACCAATTACTGAAACAGGACAAGCAAAGAATATGTTGCATATATCAAAGCAAACGCAATATTACTCGGTACATCTGTGGGCGGGCACACTCATACTGAACTGTCGATATATGTGTAATTTTGAGGCTCATTTAATCGTATTCGTGCCCATAGGCGCTCCTCGCCCTCTGCCTGTGTCGCAGGATCCAGTCGCCTGTATGTACGTGACGTCAGAGACGGGTGCCACGTGTCAGCCATGTGCCTTGCAGATAGACGAAACATAAATCGCTGATCAACTTAATCACTTTTCTGATGGATGAAATTTCAACGGAGTTTGCAGTCCAGTGCATTTGTTGAATTGTTTGGCAACTCTGGGGCCAAAACAAAAGAAAAATGACGCCGTGAAAGTGCCTTAAATATTTATATCGGCTGGGAAAGAGAGCTATCTGGTGGCCCATCGTAAGCTCCGTGTACGTTAGGCGTAAGCAAGTGTTTCACATGTATATGCCAATTAAAGTAATGCCGGTTGTAGCATCAATAGACTGAATTAATGACTTCGATGACTGCAGCCATGTACATGATGCGTGTGTACCAAGTGGCCAATATGTCGTCAATAGAAGCATTTACCCTGCAAGTGAGGTGCGTCTTAACATCCCGTGTAGAATATCCCATTAAGTGCAGCATTCGTTGTATGGTATGGTCGTATTGAGTTATCATTTACTGTAAGAGCAATTCAATTTTGAATTTGCATTTGAATAAAGAATGTTGTCACGGTGCCTGATCGATGGACGCCGACAATGTGGATTTTGTTGACTTTCTCTAAATAATGTTTTCACAGCAAACAATGCTCTTTATTGATCGATGGGGATTATTATGATATCAGTGAGTAAATTCTTTTGGTTTCGGATGTTCAAAATGTCGACTGAAGAACAGATCCCACATCATATATTTCCATTAACTCTCTTTTTAACAAGTTACATTTGTAATATTTTGTAATGCTTGCCAGACAATAAAGGAAAAACGCAACATTTATCTTGATGGTCTCATATCTTTTCTCAACAAATCAACAATACTCCGCTCATTATGAAACAGTCATTGGAGAGTCAAATAATTTGCTTTTAGCCAAGCAAGAAACACAGATGTTTATATAATACACAATGCGGTAAGGACGTAAGAAATGAAAAACCAGACAGGATGCTGTCAACTGCAAAAATAATGTTTCAACGGGCATCCATGATTATTTAGGTGAAATACTTTCCGGCATGCCTGAGCAGGGCTTGTAATTCAACTGTGCATCATGGTTAGAGAAGTAGCAATTGACACTGGATGGGATATGCATTGCAAGGTCAGTGATGGGGGCATTTCCTTGAGTTTTTTTCAACTTTCCCTTCTTTCGAATTGCGTGCAGCCGTTTTGCATGACAGGCAATCATTCAAATCCATGATTTTATACAGGTTAGATGAGCAGAGATAGTTTGAGCTTATAAGGAAATTAGGATGCTTCGAATTTCACTTATTCATTTAGGTTCCGATGGAGATGATATTACGAGAATTCGTGAACAGGTTTATACAATGAACGGACGTCTTAAATGACATGTAATATCCTCTATGACTAAATTAGCTAATCTACTTTTCAAGTCTAAAGTCATATTATACTGTCCACTCTTGCTCTGCAGAGGAGCTGTTTATAGTACCTAGTAGAGAGGAGGAGATGCAAGAATGACAAACGTCCAGCACTTAAACTGCCTACTGATGACTTTTAGTTCGCAACTAATGTGGACTGTGGTGTCCTATGCGGATACTGTAACACGGGACCCGGTGTTTGCCTAGGTAAGCCTAACGACGTGTTGATCCACGAATGGTCATGATGAAGTGACGTCATGTCACATATCATCCGTCATGTGCCATGTGCCGATCCAATGTGTAACTGCAGTAGTGTACTCAGCACCTGTTTAAGAAATTACATTCTTTATTTCACGGTCGAACGTTGCCTGGGCGTTTTCACAGAAATTCAGTATTGCTTCAAAACTGAATCACAAATATTGAGCCGAATTCGCCGTGACTCCCTTCCTGAATCTACGCTCATTTGACTTCAACTACAGCGACACACCTCATTTGACGCGGGTAATGTCATACCTAGCCACCAGGTAGCAGCATTGATGAACATTATACCAGAACAAGGAAATGCAGATATAGAAAAATAGGTCAAGTTACCACATGCCCTGTATTGGTAGTTGTCGCGTAATATATTCGTTCTAAATACTATCGTATTTATGACGCATATTATTCATGCGATCTTGTACACTTGATTGGAATGAACGTATAGATTTGCGCGTTCAGTTGCAAGGCCGGATGTTGTTGAATGTTCTGTTTGTCGCTGTGTTGAAGCAGAATAATGTGTTGTTGGGTCCACTGGTGTGTGGCGTTGATAAATAGCCTGTCTTCGTCTAAAGCGACCGTGCTGTCTTTAATGATCGATTGATGATAATTGCCATGCAGAATAGTATTCTCGGGTACGGGGAGAAATTTACATCTACTGACGTTTCTGGTTAACTGTGTTTAGCTCAATAACTGCAAAACACCGATTGTTATTAACCCAACAAACTTAAAGTAAATACCTTTAATGCAATAGTTTTTCTGTGTATTGATATTGAATCTTTTTTAGGGAAATTTAATGTCGCCTTCGCACCCTGCATGGTGTGCCTTCTAATGTTTACGGTAGTGACTGTTTTATCAGGATGCACTCACACATTATAATAATTGGTTTTAAACGTTTCTGCATTGTAGCTATTTAACGTTGGTTCCTGAGTTAAATCCGAACTGTCGCTGATGCATTGTACCATTTATGATGTTTCAACATTTACATAAATATGCTTCGCCTCATAGACGGTCATTTATTTACTGTGAATAATGATTCAAGCGAGGGTAAAAATGGACATCAATAAAACTGATTACTGGTTCATGTTAGCTTTGTGTGACATATTGATTGCCTTCAGGTTTGTTTGCCTTCAGGTTTGTTTGTGCTCATTCGCTCTCTAAACCTCGTGGTGCCAGCCGATCGTACCTTTTATGCTGCTGATCACTTCTTGGCCAAGTAATTTAGCAGACACAGGCATTTTGACCGAACATGCGTGCTTTCGATGTCTTCTGATTAAGTTTTTGGTTGTTGCAACGCTAGCAAATTTTGATTTCTGGATTAATAATTTACAATTTCTTGATGTTCACCAAATCAGCAACATAATTAATTATATCAGATATTCGACATGCAAACTTAACTTATTGTTCGGGTAAAAGTATATACTGTTGTTGGGTAAGGTACACGCACGGTTTGGTGCTCAACTTTGATTTCGGTATAATATTCATAATATAATAGCTCGCTCATAGAAGGTAACATGTTTAGATTAGCTAAATAATACAAGACTCAAAATAAAATAGTCAAAGCAATATATCAGCAAATTGTTTGACAATAAATATAGACAGGTACAATTATCACTTGGTAGGCTTATTTTGGCCCACATTTATGGCATGGGTTACATTTGTCGACGAGCAGGATGTGGCCTTAATGTCTACCTTTGATCAGACAAATGATGATGGCCGGATGAGTAAATGTGACCTTTGCCATCAGAATTAGGCCACAGTTGTGTAGGCATTTATATTTGCTTGACAGTGGCTACTTTAGTTAAGTAGATGAGTGTATTGTTTCAAGAATCCAATTGGTTCAAACCACTTATCCACTTTTGGATGACGTCAGAATGACACCTCTGACCCCCTCCACCAGGCCCAGTTAAAGGATTGGTTACCGATAGCTTGGCATGTCTTCACTTAAGATACATCTAGGTAAGCAAATCGCATCCTGAATCTTAAACGCTGACATTAAGGTGTGACACCTGGTGGTTGAGTGGTGAGTTCTGGACGAGGGCTTTATCTGCCACTTGGACCCGGATTTCGCAGAGACGAGACACTGGAATGGCTTAGTTCAGTTGATCGGCTGGCGGCGATCTGCCTTAGGATAATCGTTTTCATTTTCATATTTTCCATTTCCATTTTCATTTATTTTAAAAGGCGGCTGCATAAACAGGTCAGTATTATCAATTAACCTTACTTGGAACCATATAACACGTTTGTGTTGGTGTGCCGTTAAACACTATACTTACCCTACCATACCTTCAGTTCATTTCTTTATTATTCGGTACCTTGGTAGGACGAGAAATACATGTATCAGCTGTAATCGAAGCACACATTTCACAACTCCCCTCAGCCAACCGACCTGATCTCAGCATCTTGTTCCAACTATATCATTCGACTTCATTTCTAAATTTTCCTGTGTACAACTAACTATAATTTCGTATTTCATATTTTCGATTATTATCTTTTACGTCATTCATCACATATCCCAATTCAAACCTTGGTGACAATAATCAAATGGAAGACAGCTTCCCTGATTGTTATCGTTGCAAACAATGATGCCTGATCAAGGCCCCGGTCAATATTAGCTCTAAGACACTGAAGGGCTAGATTTCATATGCAGTTTTCCAGATTTAATAAGAACGGCGATGTTATATGTAAGCTATATGTGTCGTCATAAACGCCATCTCAGTTCGCACAGTTAGCAAACAAACTGAAACATCTTTGACCTACTAGGCCACAGCTAAAAGTCCAAATCAGTGAATGACTC
>CM067345.1:58939909-59154909 GCA_034190875.2 Urechis unicinctus
CAGATAAAGGTAGCGGTTTTCACGGAAGCTAGATGGTGCTGGCTGTATAGCAATGAAAATGGCTAATCACTCGCCATTAATGCCGCCAATAGCATGCAGCAGGAAGGAGCGTAGCTCCGTGGGCCATTAATATCGAATGCGCCAGTATCAAGGACAATTCTATTCCCCATTAAGTCCTTGTTGATGTTATTTCGCTGTTGTCTTGATTAAGCCTTGTATAGCTTATTGCGATTTTGCGTGTAAATTAATTAAACCGGGAACTATGAATGAATTTATCAAGAGCGCGAATAATTAGTCATGTCAGCAGGTCACATTGGAGTTGTATCACAGCATTAGACTGTCACATAAAGGTATCCCGACGTCCCTGCGATATATATATATATATATATATGTATATATATATATATATATATATATATATTATATATATAGATATATATATATATATATATATATATATATATATATATATATATATATATATATATATATATATATATATATATATATATATCTATCTATATATATATATATATATATATATATATATATATATATATATATATATCTATCTATCTATATATATCTCTCTATATATATATATATATATATATATATATATATATATATATATATATATATATATATACAGATCGTGTTATCAGCCGAGTATGGGGAGCGGACGATGTTATTCCAAATCATGTCATTCGTACCTCGAATGCTTTGAAGGTGGATCCCCGTAGATATTTGAGCGCATGAGGTTCTTTATATTTAATTAGATGTTCCAACATGGATAGAATAACGAGTACATTGTCAACCTTGATAATATTTGACTCTGACATGAAAAACTGTCAAAATTGATTTTAGAATAGTGTCTGGTGCACTTAAGGCCACTTTTGTGTTACACATATTGACTCTTATGTTTCGTTACCATAGTAATGAGGTAAAACTCTCATTATGTTCCTTGTTAATCGCGAATACAGCGCAAATATGTCCGCATGTAATCCCACAAATAGAGAAGGTACTTATGCTTTCCACAAGCTTACCAAAGATAATGATTAAAGAATTTATTAAGGTTAGTTTGCGATTATTAACACCAAGTTTACACACGCTTTTAGTGGTGATTGCGACATTTGTATGAATGAATTTATCTACTATTGTGATAGTGACAATCCTCAGTGATAGACATGCTCCGATCGAAAGTTTCGATGGTCGTGCATATACTGTAGTGTCACTGATACAGTCGAACCGTTGCGATATTGATTGTTTGCAAATGATTTATTCGACAAATATTATATTGGATTTGTCTTCGCGTTGTATTGGATTACTTGGCGGGTTATATTGAAGCATTAGGATGTGCGACGTTTTAAATCGTGAATATTTTTGTGTGCCATAGCATTAGGCTATCACCATTAAAGTATATCGACTAGCAAAAGATGAAAGCTTAGATAACAACATCCCTATATATATATATATATATATATATATATATATATATATATATATATATATATATATATATATATATATATATATAGAGATCTATATATATATATATATATATATATATATATATATATATATATATATATATATATATATATATGTATATATATATATGTATATATATATATATATATATATATATATATATATATATATATATATATATATATATATATATATATATATATCGATGAATTTATATATATCTATATTAATTTACATTTCTTTATATACGTCGATCCTCATGGAAGTCATATGTATATATACCCCGTCATACCACATCTTGTACCTTTTTTCACAAGTATGCCTCCCTTCATCTATGTTTCTCTCCATCCTCGTCGTTCCGCAAAATCATTTATCTTCATATATGTTTTTCTCCGTCGACATCTATCTACTTTCGCATCTATCTGCATTTATCTCCGTGCATGTTTGTTTGCCATTACGTCTAACGTACCTCTACATGACCATCCATTATCATTCATGTGAGTATACATTCATAAACGTCTGTGATTGATGCCGGGTGTAGAGTTACGGCATCTAACTTGTTTGT
This sequence comes from Urechis unicinctus, assembly GCA_034190875.2. Lineage (NCBI taxonomy): Eukaryota > Metazoa > Annelida > Polychaeta > Xenopneusta > Urechidae > Urechis > Urechis unicinctus. The sequence goes on from CM067345.1 coordinate 58,941,966, forward strand.
AAACCCGCACCGGTCATTTTAGTTCGCATTGATTCGTGTACAAAAGCAGATGGGAACCACCTCATCGGGGTCTTATATGCTGCTTTTTGTTCTTATGGAGTAATTGTGTATGAATGCAAAACCAAACTTTTTTCGCCCGTTACACGATGATGATCATATATCAAGTTCAGATATTACTCGGTATTTCATAATTTGATTGATAATGCACCCAAGGTTTTCCCGTCATGGACCTTGTTGTCATATATAAGATAAATGTATATTGGAAGACGGCGTCCGTATTAGCTTGGCAATTATCACTGTGCTGTTACTTTGGCCAAGATAAATCTATGTTTATATTAAAACAACCTTAAAGGTGTGCTTTTGATTCATAATGAACAGTGAAGGATCTAACTGCCAACGGAGCCGAGAGACGACTAACACAAGTCAATGACTTGGGAGAGGTTATCCGCGTCATTGTATTCTCCTAGTAGCTTAATCAATCGACTTAGTAAGGTGACTGCATCCTTTAACTGACCGTTTATAGGATCATTTTCATCCGACTGGTCAGATATTACTACCGGCTACAAAATGAAAACATTATGTCCTAACGTTTGCGTGTCACATATCAATTTGGTGCTCGTGTCTTAATACCGATAAGTCTCTTGACACTCCATAATTCACTGCGGAAAAGTTTGGTTCTTGCTACGAGCCACTAAATATGCAAAAGTTTATCCTTCTTGTTATAACTGTCAACATGTTTGCATTACCTTCACAATCTCAAAGACGAATTGTCATCAGCATTGTCATTTTGTTATGAATGTAGCTGTCTCATTATGCCCCAAATCAGTAACGCTATTACCTTAACAGCTTTGTATGAAATCGTACTTTGCTGTGTGGCTGTACCTGTACATGCGTATATGTTGTTTTAAATACTCCATTAGATGGTATTTCCCAGACAAGCATGAGAGAAGCGTATAACTGATAGCAATAGTTCTGCTTGAAGGTATAATTATCCAATGTTGGCTTCATATCCTTTGAACATTACCTCCTCTACCCTTTACGTTCGTATTCTATTAAGGTCAGCAACATAATATTGAATTGTTGGGTCATATATTAGATTCATCAGATTTATAGCGCGAGGCATAGTTTCCAAAATAATAGCTAATTGAGGACCAGGTGTCCGATTAGTCTATATTAGGTATACGTTGAAGTTCTCGAACGACTCAAGGATGTCACGTGATATAATGAGACTAATCGTGATCATTAATCTGCCAACAGACTTCTTCAAAACACCTCTTACATCATGCAATGTTGTGACAGTCAAAATGTTGTAGCAATTCTCTGGCACACATAAAGAGAGAACATCTAATAATTAGCACAGTTTCTCGGCCGATGGTCAACTACATTTATAAACACACTTGTCACATCATTACTAGTCTTCCTGTACCTTTCTGAACAAATAATGTGGGGTCATGCAAATGCACCGCAGAACGCTACAGGCGGGAAACGTCCAATTAATATTCATTGTATGACGATTTTAATCATACATCCCGACATATAGATAGGCTTTTGTGACAAACTAAAACAGACCAAACATCAAGTAATCGATGATTGAATTGATAAGCGGTGTTGTCTGACCGATTTCATTAGGAGTAAGGTGGTCAAAAGCTGGGGCATAAATGACATGGTGGCTGGGACAATTGTTGCCTACCACAACCCTGTGATTTACAACCCCGGTGTGCGGCAAATTTGCTTTGTATTCAATGAACAATGTTGTGTGCTGCAACGTGAGAAAGCCAAGTTTGTGTTCATTCATGACTATAGACGTACTAAAAATATTATGCGCAGTCGCCAAACATCCGAGCCTTTGTCTGTAGATGTTGATTGCATTGGGAAACCATGACAGAAGTACCTGCTTCGCCAAATGACCAACAACTGCATTATGATATCTAATTAGCTGATAGACACTGTTGCCATAATGGTTTGGTGATATGATCGGTCATTGGACGCGCGTGTTAATTCAAGATAATTGATGTACTAAAAAGTGCAAGGATGCGCTGTGTATGAAGCTTATGTGATAAGAAATGTAATCTTAAGTCGCGGGAATTAATTCGGTTTTGGGCCAGACCTCATATACAATTTTCGTGACATCTACAAACATTGGTGAATTACCAACCGCAGCTACTTTTGTTTGGTAAATATTACTAAAAAGTGCAAGGATGCGCTGTGTATGAAGCTTATGTGATAAGAAATGTAATCTTAAGTCGCGGGAATTAATTCGGTTTTGGGCCAGACCTCATATACAATTTTCGTGACATCTACAAACATTGGTGAATTACCAACCGCAGCTACTTTTGTTTGGTAAATATTGCGGAATGGAATATGCCGAAAACACACGTCATTTGCCCACAAAAACACAATATTCATATTGGTTTTTACACGTTATATGACGTCAGTTAAATGAGCCTATGCAATAATTTATCCTCATGATGGCGCTTCCAGCAAATCAGACTGCTGGTGTTGTCCGGCTCACTTAAACAGTTTTGCAAACAATGGAAGCATTGCCGGCCGAATATCGCGTGGCATTAGCACCCGCATGGAGGTTGAGGTGCATCTGCAAAATGGACTATATTGAAGTTTAATCATTTAATTCCGGTCACAGTCTAGATAACTTGATCTGATTGATTTATATATTCCGTTACCTATTGGATATTATGCGTTTGAACGTGTTACGGCAAACGTAATAATGCACAAGAGTGGACATTTGAGGTCGATGTTTAGGCTAGTACCATTCGTCCCCGTTTATAACCTTCTCACACCAAATCTGTTTGTATTGATGATTATTGTACTAAAGTGTAACGGCGTGCATAGTGCATTCACAATAAAGAAGAATTAAATTCATGGGGCAGTGGATCAATTACAAAAACAGGTTTATGACTTTTCAGAGGGCAACTGTCCACTTTTAACTTAATCATGTTTATAGTTTCCCATAATGCGTCCAGACAATGTGACGGAATGTATATACTGATCTAACGGAAGCTGCCTCTCTGCTTTAACACATCTTAAAACACACCTGAGCGAGCACCGATAGTCGTTTGACCTAATCCCAATAAGAAGCCACAATCGTCATCAATTGTGATCTAGTGGTCGTCAGTCTTCCCCCGCTGATAGTAATATTATTCGTAAGTGGTAATTGTTCGTCATATTTGCATTAGTTAATGCCATACCGGCAAGGTTGTCTAACCATATATCCGAGGATATACATGGATTTTCTTACAATAAATGCCACATAAACGCCACTTTTCGGCCCATGTAGTATCAACATGGGACTTGGAATACATCAGACTACAATTGTGATATAATTCGTGACATCAATAATCATTTCGTCATCATATGTTATATTTCCTCAAACGTTACATACACCAGCAGAATACAAAGACATAAAGAAGTGCAATTCAAAGCACTTTCTTAGTTTTTCAAACGTCCCTTGTCGGTCGAACTATCCCCAATATTCATAAATAATTGGTCGTCTGTCTAACAAAATAACATGTTGTTCTCGGCTGCAATATGTAAGGTGACTCATAGTCGAATCACAACCTGCATAATCGCTGCCAGTCCAGCCAGGATGACATTTTAATCATCTGTCGACGTTTATGTTAACAGCTGTCATTATTATAATTCGTAGATGATTTAGCTATCAGTCCATATTCTTATCTTAATCGACATCGTAGTCCTAGTAGGGATTTTAGCCAGTATTGAACATCTTAATTATCAAAACTCTGTTTTCATTAGACGACATTTTTTGTCATCGATTAACAATTTTGTCAGTATTCTGAACCCATGAATGGCTAAAAGCGTTATTCCATCATAATTCAGTCTTACCCTTCATCGAGCGTAGGTTGACAATTAACCAGCGCATATCGACTTGCGACTGACCAATCGAGGACTAGCAACAACTCTTCAGATGAGATCCTTCATTGGCGAATTAATTTACCCAGAAGAAATAATAGCATTTTGTTCCACAGTGATCATCATTGGTCGGCAGCACGCTATCTTCTATTCATACATAAACCCAAAGGGGCAACGACTTCGCCACCAGCACAACAATAATCACGCCTCAATAATGCTACGAGCCTGTCGCTCCCCATGTCCTTTGTCATTTACCTTAAAAAACCGTCCGTCCCGACAATGGCCACCCCAAAGGGTACTTTCAGTATATTAGCAAGTTTAATGTACCCGGAAGTTGATTGATCATCAGCCTTTTGTCCGGGGCAAAGAAATCATGAGCTGTAGTCGGCGCTCGTATTTGGAGTATCCAATACTGCAGCCGCATTCGTTGCAAAGGAAGCCAATTCAATGGAAATACTCACGTGCTACCAGAACGTCATAGGAGGTAAGGCTAACACAACGTCGCATAATGTCTTATTCATCGGCAAAACTGTCAAGGTCGTTTTGCTTCGGCTAGTTCAATTATCAACACTTTTGATGTAACAACCTCCACAAAAATACGGCATTCAAGGCTTTTGTGGCGCGTAATGATATTTTTAATGTGGCCGCCTATTTGACCTCCGTATTGGTCCAACCAATTATTGTTCACGGCGTTTCCCTTTCGTTTTTGCTCCAATGGAATGCACACTTCAGGTCGTCAATTAATTTTTCATTATGTATAACAAATGATACCATATACCTACGCACGATCGTTTTAATGTGCGACGATGAGAAAAATTAAAATAGCATTTTCTGGTACAAATCTTGCTGTAAACCTCGGGTGTAAATCCAAATCTCAGATGGGTATGAATAGGGTAGCTTTCTTTTTTACAGCAACGCTTATGACATGCATATTGCGTAGAAACATTGCTGGTAAATGTGGAGCTACTTTAGCAACATTGCACTGTAATTATACTTAAATGTTCTGTCATTTGCACATTTTATTATGCATGCTGTAATTGATGTTAGATGATAGTTAATAACATCAAAGGGAAAAATCCAGTTGCTGAATGAGCTTCCACTTTCTTACTGCAGTAAGTAACACTAGCCCTCGTCACCCCTAGGAAATGATTTATACCTCTTGCAGAATTAATTGGCGTAGCTCAGTTTGCATTCAACACGGGCCTTTGACATTACGCCCAAAGAGTCCCATATGCGCCATAATGGCGATTTACAAACCAGTTCTTGGATGTATTTTGGGCCTCAACTATCCCTCTGTGCCAGCATTAGCGTAACGCCTATAGAGTACTAAATGTGTGCTATTTCGGGCTTGATGGATAAGTTGTCGTTATATAGAAGTATCATTTTGCTCCACATCGTCACTTACTGTCTATATATATATACTTAGCGATTTAAGAGAACGGACGCATTTGTAAGCAAGTCCTGTTTTGGGTCGTCGATGTAAAATAATCCTTTATTTATGCTCTTTGCACACTTCACATGTTTACTCATTAATGCGCAAATATCTATCCAAATTAGTGCATTATGTGAAACATCACAGATCACTCATTATCAGTAAGTCCATGATTGAAGTTACATACAATGTTTGACAATGTATATCTGTTGAAAGAGGAATGTAACTGTGTATTGCGTTACAATATCTCATTGCATATCCTACCACTCATTCATTTATGAATGACGACATATATGGCGCGTAGCACATTTGAAGCTAAGATATGACGAACCCACACTATGACTCTGCAAAGTCGGATGCCATTTTGGCATAGGACAAGAAGAATACTACCCAGAACTCAGGCAAGACTTACCCAGACATGGTAACATTGTCATGATATTCCACATAATGGCTTGGGATAGTTCTGTCAATGGCCTGATCATGAGCACATTCCATTTTAATTCATGCAAAACATGATAAGTGAACGACGCATCAACATCATATCGCATCTCTGGTGCTAATTGTGTTCTTTCAAGCATTCAAATTAGCCATGTCGCTAGCTGAAATGTGTAAAACAGTTACTTCATTTTCTATATAAAGGCAACGTAAAGGATTTCCGCAATTATTTCATCACACAGTTGATCTCTGAACACAATTCATATGGGATACGTTTTCGGCATCGGTTGGATTTGCGCTATCAAGTCTGACGCCACGCTCTACAAAGATTTGGCTTTCGTGATCCATTTAATCATGACTTACATGATCAATAACTCTTTCAACCCTTGGTGTCAGTGAATATAGAAGCAGTCAGTTGATATATGACGTGTCTTTACATCATATGTGTGCCTACTGAATGACTACATTGCTTGTTTGCATTCAAGCATATGTATTGTTCTTTATCATACAGTAAATGAATAATGTCCCGGATATTTTTCCTATACTGACGTAAAATGGCTACGCCGTAGACTCTCTTTTGGCCCAGCATACATGTTATTCCCGAGAATTATACAGGTTTATTGAGGTGATTCTGCAGTCAGTCCCCTTGAAGGCTGCAAAAAGCCTCCATGAGATGCTGACAGTCAAATGCTAATCTGAGCATTGACTCATTGTGCTGTCGATTGTTAATTGACGAACAACTGCTGCCAATATACATTATATTAAACAAAGGTCTAACGAGCTACTTACAGTGTAATGATTAGCGAATCAAAAGGAGATTGGGTTGTTATTTTTGTGCCAGAATAGAATGATGATTGCACAGATCGAGGCCAACAACCAACTCCCGTGTGGAATACGAACGGAAGAAAAAAGAACCGGCGTGGTCTTGAGTGATCAAATAAAAGAAATGAAATATGTCATATTTGCATCCCTCGCATATCCCGATCATTACATGATTGCTCCGCTTGGTTTATTTGTATTCTCCCATACAACATTTTCCGTAATTCCGCAAAAAAAAAGACCGCTAAACAGATACGTGGGACGGTGTCAAACCATTGCACAAGATGTACCAAATGAATAGGACTGTGCCAATCTTGTGCACGATGTCATTTATCAATGCCATATTATTCTTGGTTGACATAGCCTCAGCTTATTTTGTGTACATGTAAATTGACAGATTCACAATCACTTCAACCGCGCTATTTATGAAACTTCATGATAAATGTCTGGGTGCATACGGGGCATTAGGTACGTTGAATCCAAGGGTGCTACGGAAACTTGTGTTGATTCTACCAAGTAAAATTTTTGGAAGACGAAATACAAAACATTTTCATCAATGTGGTCAGCCCCCGAAACTTTGCGTTACCCATCTGCACAGATATGTCCGTTATGACGTGGGTTATACCATTTACGACGTCCAAATATTTTGCGGTAACATTATAATTTGCATTGGTTCCTGTAACTCACTTTAGAGTGCTGACCGTATTTGAGACATTCGATTGATGGTGACTGTAGTTCCTGCATATCACTTTATACAGCTGCCAGTGATGTGAGGAATTTATCTATGACAAGTGGATTCGGGTGTGCTCATCAAATGATAGATCAGCATACAACATATGGGCAAGCGTTTTTATGAATCAACTAATGCGTTGCAATACAAATCCTGACAATAAGCCGTTCTCTGTGTTTTGTGGTGAAGATCGTCGGGGTAATTGAATCGTGTGACGCCACTCGATGGCAGCCTTCATCGAGCACTCGGGCGTCTGCACCTTAATGGCTCCCACAAAATTGTTTCAGAAATTAGGCTTAATGTGTTCAGTAAATGTCAGGTTAAACTGATTAACAGGAATTCAGGCAAAACTTGCAATCGGATGTTCAGCATTAGATTGCATGACATGCTTCGAACTCGTAGATGTCTCCCGAGAGCAATACCATTTAACGTAAACGAGGATGTTTTACAATGAGCATTTCTATAATGCGTCCTTTATCAGTCCTTGTTCAATGAATTATGTGCTGTAATCCCAATGCAGATAGCCCGTAATCATCTATTTTTCTTGATAACGATGGCTGCTGTTCGGGTATGTGCTTAACGTGTGGTCAAACATATCAAACACTCTGGACTAAAGCCTGCGGGCAGTACCCTATGTATATCAACTATCATTCACAAAGGGTGAGGTTCACTAACTGTACATACAATGGCACACTGCACGTGCCACAGTAAGTTTAGTGGTATTCTAACCTGCTGACTGGTGCCTCTAGATAGCTGTCAGTTCACTGTTGTCAATGTATTGCTTGATGCTGTGCCAATGCATTCTACTGTCATGAACACTGTTGTACTCACCATTCCTTGGTAATATGCAGTCACCTGTAATCAGTGGAATATATATGTTCAGACTTTACACAGTACAGTCGTACTACCGAACCATCACCATGAATAACCTCGCCACGTGACATCACATTTCCCTATTCAATGTGCATTTCATTAAAAAAAAACACAGCACTTATGTTGGAAAAGAAGTATTAGCCGACTCCTTACTACTTGATGAGTATATTTGTGGACAAATTAGTCACGTGACAGACGCTTGTGGACATCTGAAGATGATAACGGGCGGAGTAAGGGCGCAGTTACCAGTAATTTATGGAAATGCGCATGCGTAATTACTAAACCTGGACATGGTTCATCGAATATATTGATAAACAAAGTTCGCAGGGTTTTATTCCGTTATGATTTCGATTGAGTGTTTTCAATGCGAGAAGCAGATACCTGACATTAGCATCATTTGTCTTGAATAGCTTAAGCAACAATTGCTGATGATCTATCGTCAAAAATTATTATATTTGACTCCAACCAAGTTGTATCGCACATAACATTGTATTTTTGTCCACCTACAATCTTTCTTAGCCATGGGATGCTATCAAATAATTGCAAGCTGTCACATCAAAACACTTGGTATATTCATCACCCTCCGGTGATCAGTTTGTCAATAATATTCCCTACATCTTTGACTGAGGCATTGCTCAAGGCCTCCTTTGCTTGTTTACTGAATTAATTTTAACACATGAAACCCAATGGCATTGAGTGCTGCTCTGTTGAAAACAGTCATACAACCAGACAGACGTTTTTTGACATATTTGTTTTTGATAGACAGACGCAATGTGTACAGTCAATAACGAAAGGGATCCTGCGTCTACCAGATATGTGTCGCTGGATCTGGTTAGGATACTGCAAGGAGAGGAAGAGAAATACTACTGGCTTAATGTTTTGTGTTTATGCTATAGGTGAAAGTCGACGAAGAAGCATTTTGCCGTTCGGGATGACTTTTGTGATGGATAGCTAAAGTCATGCTGCTTTCATGAAGCTAAATGATCTGCGCTTTTGACAACATGATTATCTGATCATCTGACCCATATGGGGTTGGGGTAGTGAACGACTTTGAAAGTATAATGTTACAATGAACATGTCGATGAATGAGATTTGCGACAAATATTTAACACCATCGTTGCGATGCTGACGTGGCTAACACATCTACCATGCTAATAGCAACTTTGTTCCGGTTCTGGTGGTTTAAAACTATTACAGCAGCGATAGCTATCCAGTCAATCCCTGGCTGCGGACGACATTGAATATGCGATGTGACGATGACTAATTTGTGCGGTAGCAAATTTTGCACCGCAATTTCGAAATATTTGAAAACCCAATCACTTTTTTGCAATGAGGATTCTGATTGATAGACAAATGAGCTTTGCTTTCTGACCAAAAGCTTAAATCAACGGCAGATGACGCAATGCCAAAGGCGTAAAAATAACAGCTAATCTTCGACAGCCATAAACCTGACCAAGCATGGCTGGCAATACGCATATGACCAGTTATCTGATTCTAAACTTGCGTATAAATTCACATGTATCTGCTCTAAGGTTTCATCATCGAGATGAATTGCATTTTTTTCTGTATCATGCATCTTCTAAGAAGCTAGTAATTTAGGCCACTCAACATTCTATTTTCGTCATCCAATATTGCTTTTATGCGCAGGGTTTTAAAATTGGCGTCATGGAGGATTGATTATACTTGACGTATCATTTTGGCCACTGCGATGTTGATGACAAATCTCGTATAAATGAGGGCCGTCGTGTTCTGTTTTGTATGTGTTGAAGCATCATGGTTGACTTTTTGTTGACACGTTCTTTAGTGCTAATGGTTTCGTCATGAACCTTTTCTCATGCCCATGTATGTTTGGGTATATCTTTTTCAATTGTACAAGACAGAAGGCAGAGGAAATGTCTTTGTGTACATCGTTTCAGGCTCACGATTTCACGATTCCTGAGGTAGCTTCGCCTTGTTATTTTTCCAGCAATGTCACTTAGTGCCTATTAGCAGCTTGTTCATCATGACTGATTGCCATAAATACTCTACAAATCGGTCGAAGCAGCTTCGCCTCCAACATAGCATGTCAAATCCATGCACCTCTTCACGCAACTTTGCGACAGCAGCCTCATTCTTTACTGATATCCGTATATCATCATCATCATCATCATCATCATCACCATCATCATCATCATCATCATCATCATCATCATCATCATCCGATGTTTCCCCAGCTTGCTTGCAGAAGAATTTTGAGCGGTTACATATATGTTGGTTGTGACTTATGCTGTAATAATAACGTTGTTCGAGCGCAATGTAACATTGCACCCAGTAGTAAGGCGCTCAGTAAAACAGGTCCTAGGTCAAAGTTAACCAAATGCTGATTAGATTGGTGTCAAAAACCAATTGCAATTAGTATATATTAAGCAAAGCTGAATGAAGACAATAATTCATTGCCTGGCTCGGTTATTACTATTCTGCTTGTTTATGTGTTCAAGGACGCCCACATGTCCTAGTCGCCCTCGACGAATTGCTCATTTACTACAGAGGTGATTTGATTTACATGCACTACAGCACATTTGACGTCGACTTGAGAGATTGACATAAAAAATTATAACCGATGGCGTCAACACCAACCGATGCCGACAACAAGGTTGATTTAGCTGAGACCCTCCACAGCACTAGCGTCCATTGGCCGAGTTTGATAGATAATCATCGATCACGTTATGATGCGGTAGTGATTCGAATGGATTTATGAATCCAGTGGCAAGCGCCAACAAAAGAACTGGCACTTCTGGTCAATCAGTAAGCTCGGTAAAACAACTATGACAACGATGCAGCGTTTGTATCCTGACTTGAGCTTTAAACTGATATAGCAAGGTAAATTCTCCTTCATAACTTATGTATCCTACTCGGGGGTATTATCGTTATCTCCCCTTATCTGGCCTGCTATCTATTATCCTCTACCTACCGTCATGCTTGACATTCAAACCGACCTAAAATTTAACAAAAAGAAATTGTTTTAACTTGGTGATGCTGTATCAAACGCAAGCCATAATGCTTCACCTATTAAACGTAAAGAAGCAGCTCACATGACATAATCCGACAGGCAGCCAGTCCATTCATTGCTGTTATGCCCCACAATCTTTAATACGTTTCAATCATCCAAAATTTAGGTGATGCCTGTGGTGGCTTTCCCTTCACTGATGGTAATGTAATTAGTAGATAGTGAGCAAAGCTGAATTAAGACAATAATTCATTGCCTGACTCAGCTTTTGGTCTTCTGCTTGTTTATGTGTTCAAGAACGCCCACGTGTCACAGTCGCTCTCAAGGAATAGCTCATTTAATACAGAGGTGAATTGCACTACAGCACAAATCACGTCGACTTGGGAGATTGCTATCTTTGCTAGCAGTAGTTTTCTCTTACATAATACAATCTGTCACAGAAGTTTTCTGAGTGCATGCAACCGTTGAGTCATTGTTGGATGCGTTAGAAGCTTATCTGTAATATCCGATGTAACCAGAATACAGACATTGTCACAGCACATAAAGCGAACAGTCACAGAAGTTATCAAAGGCAGCTTTCATGCGTTGAATCGGACACGAATTGGTTGCTTGATGCAAAACCAGCTTCTCCGTATCTTCTAGCCCGATCTTACTAAAAGTAATAATGATCACTGCAGTACGATGATAGATGGCTTTGGCGCAGTTGAAAACTGCTTCACAGGGAAATGACATATATTACCACATCAATTGGCTGTTTGTTTTAATGACAATAACAGTCACACGGACCCAGCTAAATGTAAGATGCGATATATTTGGAGCATCATGACAGAACTTCAAAATGATAGACATCCAATATCTCCTTTGCAATCACAGTCTGGCACTTTGCCCTCAAACAACCAGCGATACTGGGTCTGATATTTGACAATTGATCGGTGGTAGAAGAATCGAGACATGCTACTCGCTGTGTATGATGCCATTGCAGGCTAATTCACAAAGTGCATTCTTTTATTGCGAAATGTATCCCCAATTACTTCGGGGAAAATCATGACTTTTAATAGAATGACAGCAAGTCGTCATAAGATACTGCAATGTATATTATGTACAAATGCCAGAACAACCGTAGACATGGATGGAGTAAATACATTGCATCTTTGTGAGGAAAACAAGGGTCTGCTTGTCTCTGCCGAACAACACTTTTATGTTGATATATTCCATAATTGTAGACAATACATATCATCGTATTTTATACTATAACCTGGCCTGACTACTTTCTAATGCCAATGACAGAGATAAGGAATAAAACATGACAAATATTTCGCTTTAGTATTCCACTCGTGAGAAGGTTACATTCCGCTTGGAGAGATACATTCACTACTTCTGCACAACTGCCTTCGAAAATGACACTCTGAAATCAGCGCCGAGAATTTGGCGATTGCGTATAATTTGTTAATACTTATATGTATGTATTCATCTCGAACGCTCTGCTCAAAATATCACTTCTGTATGCAAGTCATAATACATAGTGAACGCGAGATGCAACGCTCAGCAGATTGCCGGAAATTTGAGCCAACACGCGACACTACTGCCATGACTCCAACTCGCGCCCATAGTTTTCAATACAACGTGACGGGATTTATTCAATATCCAAGGTTTTAAATCTCCGCTCCTCGTCGACATTTATTCTAACAAGGAGATGCATAATAACAGCCAATGACGACAACAACACGTCGTCTATCACGGATATTGCTGCTCTGCTTGCTGATGTGGCAGGACGTGTAAGCTTTATAACCGTCCACGAAGAGCTGATACATTTCAATATCACGGCAGCATTGTTTCAGGTAAGACGCTGTAACGCGCCTAGGCAGAGGCTACGATATACCTACTAATGTGTTGATAATTAAGCCCTGCGCTATGTGATAAAGAACGTCAATCTAACTACATCTTGCGGCCTCACTCCGTAGCAGTCTCCGTCAAGCGCCAAGTGCCTAATGGATCCTATAAAGTGTTACGTTTACCCGACTAAAAGGAATTCAGGCACAAATAGCGATCATCAGTGTAGTTTTACGGTCAGCATTAGATTGCATTGCATGCTTTTCATCCGTAGATGTCTGTGAAGAGTAGTACCATTTAACACCAAAAAGGATGATTTACAATGAACACTTAATGGATTATGTTTTGTAATCCTGGTGCAGATGACTCCGCAAACAAAGGCAATTTGCACTTGTAATGCTAGCATGCTGACTTGTGTTTTCAATGAATTGCTTGATGCTGTGCCAAAACCGTGAATTCATGCGCACTAAGGCATAAGCTGGTCGGGTATATCCTTCACTACTTACGCAGTTCAAGTTACTGGACCTGTGCAACCAAGCGACCTTATCTTATAGCATTCAACGAGCATCTGATCCTCCAGCTCATCTGACCGTTATGATAGTGGTAACAATGACTCCAGCATATTACCTCATACAGCATTCCATGATCTGAGCTACTTATTTATAACTAGTGGACTCGAGAGCACATTTTTTATCAATAATTACGCTTTGGGCCAAAAACTTATGCTGGGCAGAAGTAATCTTCACAATTGCTCTATTGCAACAAACATCAGCGACATGTGACGTATGATGAATGGCATTCTCCATCGATCATCCTCCTCATTTAGGTTTATGACTTTCACAATATTTTGCGATGAAGTTTGCTTGATGCGTTCCATTAATGTCAGATTTACCTAAATTTATACAACGCATTCTGCCGCAAGAAGCCATCGCGTACCCCACCACTTAGTTAAGCTAGTTACAGCGTAATGGCACGCTTAAATGTCACCATGATGTTCCAGACAAGTTTTACCAGACCGAATATACCGCAAAATACTTCTTGCTAAAGCGGCCCATCCAAATACATTATTTTAGATGACATTTTCTGAACATCAGAATTATAATGTCTTGAACGAATTACTCGCGTGATATGAGGAATACCCTTATCGAACAAAGCATCGCCAGGGGGGGGGGGGGGGGGGGGGGCTGGGGGTGGGGGAATGTTGGTGATCTCTGTATAAGAGCTCAGAAACACAGCCAGTAAGACATTGGGATTATCCATATACCACCTCAGACATAGTACCTTGAGGGATAGGAGAATTTACCTGGTCGACCCAAACACATCACCTGGGGGTTAGTTGAATATATATTGTTTAGACCATTCACATATTAATAATCACCCTATGCATATTACGGGAAGCCGAATGGAGAATGAACGTATCCATCCTTTTCGCTGGCTAACTATGGTACAATAATCTCGCAACTTGACATTACATTTCAATATATTATATCACACCTTGATCTCACACCTCCTTTTTATTCCCGCATTCCTCATGTTGACTTCTTTCCTTGACCTCGTAACCTAACCACCACATTTAAACCCCGCATCTTGACCTCGCTCCTTGAATGCGTACGTTTGAAACTGGGTAAAAATGAGTCCAATATCAATGTCACAGCTCAACGACACATTGAGCATCCACATTTACGTTAATAGATAGGCATAACATCAAGATGCCCATGAAACCATGGGTGAACTTGGCCTTTTAAAAATAATAATTACAACAAAAAAACATAATACATATACACCCATGAATCATGAAAACCATTATGATTGCAAAGTGATTCATGGGAAATGAAAAATCATAAGGCACAAATCAACATTACGTTATCATCGTTATGATGTCTAGTGGGAACAATCGATAGCCAAGAGTGATAAATAAGTATTGACTGGTATGGTTTCGTTTGCTGTGTGTTGCATCGATATGCTAAATTTTTGAGGGGACATACATTTTAGCAGTCAATTGGACTGGTTCGTGTTGCAGCTTGCCGGCTTCACGCAAAGTGAGCTGGCAGCAGCGGCGAACTTTGTGAGACTATCAACCTTAAACATTCATTCAGAAGCCAAACAACGTTAAGCAATCAAAAATCCGTATCAATCAATAATGAACAAAATTACTATGGATTTTTCGATCATGTTGAGTGTTTAGCTGTTGTTGGCACCTGTAATACTTGACTGTCGGCCAGTGTGTAAGGCCGAGTGGCGTAGAGTTAGAGTTTTAGACTGCCATGCCAGAGGCCGGTGATCAAATCCTGTCCACGGACTAGAATTTTTTGCCGAATTTTCGTGCCACAACAATTATTTCATCTAAATTCATGAGAACACGATTCGTGCTGTCGATGACAACAGCTGAGCAGTTTTTTTTTATCATTATAGAACTGATATTTACGATTTTATTAGCAATCGAAAATTTGACGAAAATTGACTGAGTGAAATTTGTTTTTTTCAACTCAACGCGCTTTGAAACCGACGAATATTTTGATAGCATATGTCAACAATCAAAGTTTGGCAATTGTATCAGCTTTCAGAAAATGTTAATTTTGTTACGATCGGACGATAATTAGTGAATTTATTGCGAAATAAAAAAGTTGAGAGATTTTGGTTACCAGAAATTTTTCGACCTGCTACAATTTTTTTAACAATGCATTATTTACAACTAAGTATATTTAGAAAAAGTTTACAATTACATTACACTTTCAGAATATCTAAATTGTTTAAAAATGGAACACTAAAGTATGGACGTATTGAGCATTGAACTTGTGTCATTTTTTGGAAACTTTGATGCTTTCCTCACCGGAAGTGACGTCATCGACACTCATGATATTATAGGATACGTCTTGGTATGTCGCGGAAAACATGTGAACCAAATTTTATTACAATCAGACATGTATTGACAGTTTTATAGGTGCTCAAAATATTCATGAAACTTTTGTTGCCATTTGGACCGATACCACTTTTTTTCGACATTAGGCGCTTGGGAAAACCATTGGTTGGATCGCCGTATATGTCATCAGAAAAAGTTTGCAATTTGAATGAGCTACACGATGGTGTAAAGTTTGTAACGATCCGACTATTATTAACTAACTTATTCGAGATACTAGTTTTTCACTTATTCGATGACCTTGACCTTAGTTTTGGGTCAAGGTCAAAACAAAACCTCTCGGTTCTGCGCATCATTGACGCCTAGCGATGGGTGAAGAAAAAATTGAAAAATTTCAAAAACTGCGACCTGTATCGCGAAACAAAAAAATGTTAACAAACATCCATACATACATACATACATACATACTTACAAACCGGGCCGATCGCCATAACTTGGCTTCGAGCCAAGTTAATAAGCCTTAGGAACACGCAGCGATAATAGGACGAGTTTTATATGCAATATATATATATATATATATATATATATATATATATATATATATATATATATATATATATATATATATATATATATATATATATAATATATATATATATATATATATATATATATATATATATATATATATATATATATATATATATATATATATATATATATATATATATATATATATATATATGTGAGTCTACTGCTGTATCATAAGCCTTATAAAGCCCGATTGCTAAGTATTGACGAGGCGTATTTATTGAGTGAGTGAGAGAAAGACAATAAAGGAGGGTGTGGAAGAGTAAATTGTGGGACTAAATTAATGTGGCATGTTACGACGTGTAATTGCGTTAGTACTACTCTTGCAGGCCATTTCATGCAAAATTGCGCAATTGCAAGCCCGACACCATGTGAGAACGGATTATAAAGACGACGGAAAATCATGTCATGTTTATCTATGCTTAATACTTTTACCCTCAAGTACCAAAACAGACGCCAGCGTGTCTCATATATTCCAGAGGTACCAACGGATTATATCAGATGTGCTGAAGACGCCGTGGAGCAGCAGCCAAGTTGCCCACATCAGTGTCGATTGTGTTAGCAATAAGTCGTGCTGGTTGCGATGACCCACTGCATACAAACTTGTTAACATTGACCTGCTGATCCCTGGACTCCATAGCTGGAATTCCATTTGTCACAATACCTCGCTGCCAACCGTCCATCTCGCCTGGATTGCATCTATCGATACGGCAAGCAGTTGGGTCTATACGTCGAATGCAGAATGCTACCGTGACGAAGTTGGCCATAACATTAGCACTAGTGTGGAATACTGCCACCATTTACTTCAAATATCGGGTTATTTCTTTCTAATGAGACTGCAGGAGTAGTTCATGATAAGGAGTATAATAGCAAAGCTCGTGACATAATGAGGCTACTTTCGATCACTCGGTTTTCTTATTGACCTCTTCAAAGCACTTCCTATATCACACCATGTCGGGACTGGTCGGGAAAATATGAAAGGAATCCAAGGGGTTATATTTGAATGTATCTTGGAAATTGGCGTACGTACCGCGGTTATGACAGGCAATATATTCAACCATGTTAACCGCTGCTTTCGTTGTCTGTGTTCACCTGCAGTGGCTATAAATATTGGTTGATAAAATTACATTTAAATGCATGTTATATTTTTGCCACCCGATTAAAACCACCAAAATGTGTTTCCGGGTCAATGAATGTTGTTTTATGATACTGCATCATATACAAACCATTAAACGTAAAGAAGCAGCTCATATGACATTATCCGAAAGGCAATCACTCCATTCATTCTTTAAAATTCTTTAATTGTCCGAAATCGAGGTGATGCCCTCGTCGGCTTTCCCGTCATTGATGGTGTTGCAATTTAGAGATAGATAGCAAAGCTGAATGACGGCAATAATTCATTGCCTTGCACAAATATTGCTATTCTGCTTGTGTTTGTGTTCAACGTTGCAACTACAATTGTGGCGCAAAAGATGGAAAATCGGATACAGATTGCTGTTTGGCCAAGAATACAATCATTTTAAGTGTCCGAATTAATTAATCATCCCGCCTTCAAATAACCCGCAAATATCTAGTTATTGATGGCTAGACGTTTTCATGAGCGAGAGTTAGGGGCGGTGACTTTAGCGGGCGGACGTCCGCATGAGCACACCCCACGCAGTTAAGAGCCCCATGGTTCGCATATTAGCAAGCAGTTGTTGGCTTGCGGACGGAATTGCTGCTATGAATATAGCTACCTGATAGAAAACAAAACTTTATGGTGCTGATCATTCCTTCATCTCCCACATACGCCGTCGCTGTCGCTTCCAAATTGCATCACAAAGCCCCTTTTAGCCGACGCATTAATCCCATCCTTTTATTAAAGCTTAACTCCAAATCTAACCTTAATTTGCTCTTTCACTTACGCCAACCAGAAACGAGTATAATAACATGATGCAGAATAATAGTTCGCTATATATAGTCTCAGTATGTAGCTATCAAATCACCACCGTTCGGATCGCTGTATGTCTCAGATACTACTCCTGTGAGAATGATGTTAGATTATTTGGCTCCACTTGATATCTGCTCCGTCTATGTCAATTGAGTCTGGAATATTTCGGAGATTAGTTGAGCGGAAGTTCAATTTCACATGTAAATATGACTTCAAAATAATGTACGTTCCCATGTAGTGCTAGTACTGACATGGCTGCAGGTTCAAAGCAATCCTTAAAAGATGTAAGGCGCTGCAAGAATTTAGTTAACAATCAAGTCCGTATGTAGTGGAAAATAAACGTTATTGCATTGCTTTCAATACGACCATCTTCTTTATATTTCCAATCCAGGCGTGATAATCACGACGATATCTGGTTTGTCAATATTATGTAAGCCTACCAAATAACTCCATGAGTGAGACGCCTGCCTCTGATTCACTATTCTCATTATAACCTGCAAGAGATCCACGGACACCGATGGCCAACCATAGAGGATGTTAGGTTTCTTGTTGGCTAAAAAAAGCAGCAGCGAATTCATCAGGATAATTATACATTACCTATTCTACTGATCCATGCTATTTCTAAATTACCCTGCGGTAGCTGATATATATATATATTATATATATATATATATATATATATATATATATATATATATATATATATATATATATATATATATATATATATATATATATATATATATATATATATATATATATATATATATATATATATATATATATATATATATATATATATATATTCTATATATATATATATATATATATATATATATATATATATATATATATATATATATATATATCTGACTGCTATACGAATACATGAGGCTGCATTAAATTGCGGGAACCTGTTTTACGTCTCTTTAGACTGTTTTCAGCCCTACATAACCATGCGTGATACGTTTCATGATGTTTATTTTATGACATTAAATGCAGGGCCTGATATTTGACAATCAAGCAATCTGTATCGAATTTAATCAGAGGACACGACACAATGCATTGTGTGCGACTCCAAAGGAAGTTCCGTCTGGCAATGATATTATAGAGACAGTGTTGAATATAACGCGGGTATGTGTGCCAGTGTCTCACAGTACTTTTATGTTTATATAATCCATGATTGCAGACATTATTTATCGTCTTTAATTATACCAAACCTTGGTCTTACTACAATCTCAAGCGAACGAGAGAGATAAGGAATGAAACGTGACAAATATTTCGTGTTAGTATTCGACTCTTGGGACGTTAAATTCCGCCTGGATATATGAATGCCCTAATTCTGTACAATTGACTTAGAAAATTACACCCTTTGTTATGCATGAAATCAGCACCGGGGATTTGTCGATTCGATAGTCCTTATATGTGTGTAAATCAAGATCGTTCGGCTCGAACACTGTGCCAAAAATGTCACTTTTGTATGCACGTCGTAATGAATGGAATGCAATGGTCAGCAGATTGCTCGAAAAGTTGAGCCAACTCGTGACACAAATGACCGTAAGCTTCAATTTAACAGTACAGAATTTATGCCAAAGCAAATGTGCTCATCTTCGTCATTTATTTTACCATAGCTGCATAGGGAAGGCTAATGATGTCACATTTTTTTTTATCACGGATATTGCTGTTCTGCTTGCTATTATAGCAGGACGTGTGTGCTTTATATCCATCCCAACAGGGCCGATACATTTAAATATAGCGGCAGCATTGTTTCGGGATAGACGCTGCATTACGCGTTAGCAGAGGCTACGAGCAATAAACTAACGCGCTGCATATCTGCTCCTTGTACTCTATGATAAAGGGCGTCTAGTCATCCACACTTTGTAGTTCGATGGTCATCTGGTTATAGCCAGTATCTTGTAATGGAAAATGTGCCAGAAATGTCATCAGTGTGTATAACCATCAGTGCCAGCATTGTTTAGTCAGAAGTATCGATGATAAGGGCACAGTTCTCATTGGCCAACATAATCCAGAAGCATAACCGGGTTTGACTAATCAGTTTACATGTGTAAATGTGCATTCATTGTGTCTCGTTGCAGATACATCGTTGAGTGCGTCTTTATTTATCGGTTTCAGTCTCATTGTTTGTCTTACAATAAGTCGTAATTTGTAAGTATATCTCTCTTAATATACGTCTATTTTATATAAAGTTTGTCTTTATATTGGTCTATTTCTATATCCATGTGTGTCTTTCGCCCACTTTAAGTATGGTTAACATAAATTGTTTCTTTGTGTGAGGCGTCTATCTAGTCGCATGTCTATATCGGTCCCCATAAATGAGTATCAACGTATTTTGTTCTTTATTCATGTCACTCTTCAATTTTGTCCATCAGCATGTACTTCATTCATGTCTGTTATTTGACAGTTTATACGACGTCATCGAAAACTTACTTTGGCTAAGATTGGCAGTTACAATTTTGCAGATACTTGCTGAAAGGTTTCATTTCACAGATACATTGCTTCGTTAGACTGTTCGTATCCCAATTAAAGCCTGTTATTTTAGGCCATCGAACCAATTTCTGGATTTTGCACCTATGAGGCTGTGATGCATCAAAGAATATTTCCATTATGCGTCGCAAAGGTACATATTAGGGAGGGATATTTAATATTATTTTTCATTATGGAAGGCACGTCAGGCTGTTTGATATCATGCATCATTACGCCAGCGCTAAGACAATATTCATAAAGTGCACAAGGACTAATACTTAATTTTGAGATTTAATGCTGAAAGACACCACAACCAATTAGATGCATTTGATTCGCTTCAAAGCATATTGATAAGATCTGTCAAAGCTAATAATGATCATTGCGGTTGCATCGGCTATAGTTATTTCAACTATACGCATATTATCTAATGTTGAGATTGTGGCCATGGTTAGTGGCTGCTGTTAAACGAAAGGATAAAAACAACTCTCGAACACTAATAAGAGGACATCCGGCGAAAAGTTTCTTTTCCAGGCCTAAGTTTCTTGAGGCCCTTGTGAGCATATGCAAAAACGAGAAATATACAGTGATTAGCGAATAATGGAAAAAAAATCCATTTTGCCAACTACATTTGTGAGGTGATATACATATAAGAATCTCCACCGTTCAGGGAATATCAAATGACCAGGGAAATAACTTCTACATTGAAATATCAATTGGTGACAAGGTTGCATTTCCTTGAGAGAAAAAAAAATTACTTTCGCTCATTTTACCAAATAACAATTATGCCGAATGTCCTTATCCGGGTCATTTTATAACCGTGCTCTTATAACATCCCCTGCTTAATACCCGATCTCTGTGGAGTCCCTGAATAAATCCTGGCGCTTAATATTACGTGATATGTTGTATTCTAAACTATTTTCATGGCACAATATGTTTTTCTGAATCGACCGGGCTAATGCAGCGCAAACAGCGACTAAGAGTGGCACTTAAATACGAAATCATACAACAACCTTTAAAAAGAAACTAGCCGGTGTCTTGAAGCTCTTCATGACATATTGCGCCGTCTTTAATGCGTGCAGATTGCACGAAAAGTGGGACTGTGTTCAGGTGTTGTGATAAGTTCATTGCGAGCAGTAATGTTTCCCACTAATGGTGGCTGACAACCGAAATTGTCTCCGACTAATTGGTTACGCCAATTTAACAGTGAATCTGTGGCCTAATTTGCTGAAGTGCCGTCTCGCTTTTGATAGGACACAAACAATTACATACCTATGCGTAAAATCGTCCAGAAAATCGTTATATAAATTGTCTTAACAGTGGTTATATTGAAAACAAGTACGTACTAATGTTACAGTGCCTATATACGGCCCCGCTCCAAAATATAATTGTTTAACGAAAATCTTGCGATTCACGTGAAATGAAGGCTTTTGTCATTTACACAATATGTCCGGTAGAATATTTTTAGCTCCTTCGATAAAACTGATCGCTTATTGAATCGTGCCTTTTCATTGCGCACCTAATAGCGTTGTTAGAACCGCTAGAATAAGCTATCACGGCACAGCTGACCCTACTTTTTATCAAGCCTTGAACGACGACAGTGATGAACACATTTCAAACCAGTGTTGCGTTCTAATTAGTCAAAACAACACTCTCTAACATCATAACGTGTCAAGGTCATCAAAGGGATGGGTCTTTTATGGTAATATCACTTTGAACGGAGCATTTGACGCAGCCTCTTTGTGCATTGACGTAACAGATGGAGTAGAGATGCCGGGTTGAAGGAAGACGGAGCAAAGTGGATGCATCTCTTCAATACGAGCGTGCCAAAGCTGTAATTAATATGGAGCTTTGCAAACCTGACTGAACATAGTTACGATTTTGTATTTATAGTCATTAAATGTAAATCTCCATTAAATGTGCATTTCATCATCTAAATATCAGTTAGAAACAATATTAATGACAGATTCCGTACGCCACGATATCCGCCAAATTGATCCCAATGTGTGACTGCTGCTATGTCTGGGGTATGATTCAGTCAGTTTGTTAACTACCGAAAAGACTTGTGGCCAAAAATGGAGCAAGTGTCTCGTGTCTTTGTGTTGAGTTTACCATTCAAACGTTTGATCATCAGTAGCTTGACTTTCATTTCAGCAAGTAATGAAAGTTACTGATGATGTACGGTCAATTACCATCTTTACATCGTGTAATTTGGCTAACAAACTGTTTCGTAATCATGCACGCCATACACATTGTATTCCGTTTTCTAGCATACCGCTACGCTATATGTTGCTTGAGAATAGTTGCGATCTGTCACCTCACAGCTCTATTAATATTTATCAGCATCCGGTTATCAGTAAATTATATTTGCTGAACGCGGACTGAGGCATTGGGCTCGCGACGTGACGTGCGCGAGATTGATTAGCACACTGAGACCTTTTTTTGTGTTTACTGCATTAATTTGAACAAATGATATTTATAACCCGTTATTGACTACCACGGATATTTCAAATGATTTACTTTGCAACCTGACATACAAACAGACGTATTTTGGCAGGTATTGAACAGTTTATTTAAATTTTCTTCTGTAGTATCCGGATAGTATCCGGCACATTGTTTTTAGTCAATAACGAAAGTGACCCTGCGTCTTCTATTTTGCTTGCTACTGTAAAATCTCGTACAATATGTTGAAGGGGAACTTTATATTAACGAGGTCTGTGGTGTTCTGCTGTGTATTGTTATTACGAAGAGTGCTTATGCGTCATGGCTGACTTTGATGTGCCATGTCAACCAGTTGCATTGACCTGCTGTCCAATGAATACCATAGCTTGCTGTCTACCGTCCGTCATGACTTGTTAGCCACATTCAGCAGTGGTTTGCATCCATTAATACGCCTACCCAGCAGATACTTCCGCTGCACACGCAATGCTACTGCGGTGAAGGTGGCAATTAACTGAGTGTGTCAAATATTGCCACCATTCATTCCAAATATCGGACGTTATATTTTTCCGAAGCAAGGTCTACATTATGCAGCGTGTTGAATGGCGAGAGCAGCGCAAGGTTATTTGTATCATGATGACGCAACGTTCTGACATTCGGTTAACAATTTGTCCCTTCACAGTAACCTCTAATATTACGCCTATCCCTCACTAAAAATGTAATATGAATCCCTGCGACATTCACGTGCTGATAGTGTGATGAATACTAGAGTTGGCTTACTAACCTTGGGTATTACAGGCAATATATTTGTACCTGCCGACACAATAATTATTCAGTGAAAGAATGTCTTAAATGTTTAATAGTAATCACACCACATCACAAATTCTAAAGCGATTGATTTTGCAGTAAATTCTCTTATTCGATAATACATCGAACATATCAATGAAATAAAAGTGGCATGTGATGTCTTCAGGATGACATATTCCTTACATTAAGTACAGGTGTCAGATATTGCCCCACAAGTTTACGATGCTGTTGTTGATACCTAAAGCAAAGGCCACATGGTGTGGGTTTGATTTTGTAAATGTTGATGAGTCCCAATATGTATTTGTCACTTAACATTTAAGGATATCAATGGATAAATATATATTTTTTGTAATTGGTTATTACAAGTATATATATCTACCGTTACAACACAATGGCTAACAATGTTCCTGTCATCACATGCTGCTCAGCAATAAACAAACTACGTCAATTATTCGTGTCAAATAACCTTCAATTTAATCACGATGTGTGTCCAAATGCCAATATCTTCTCATTATTGATGCACGTTACATGGGGCAATTAAGCTGGTTGTCTATTAAGCTACATTGCAGACCGCAACAGCCATAAGTCCGATCATCAAATAAAGGCAATGCACATCTCAAAATCAAAACAGTCCCATTAACACCCTATTCATATTTAGGGGTTGACATTTTAGAGCGCTGCTTTATCGCTAGGTAAGCAAAAGGATAAGCCGCACGGCAAAGGTCGTTATATAACTCAACAGGTTCGTGGAATCGAATATAAAGTTCCATACTGATTATTAGTCATATGCGTAATTTGTTTGTTAATATCTCATATACCCAGCATTACATCTGTTTTGTGTGTAGAGCTAAAAAAGAACCCCTCTGTGAAGACCTTGGTAGCTTATATATACATGTGTTATGACGTCTTCCGTCTATGCCCTATGAATGCGCATTCTCAGATAACCGATGGACAACATTATTAACGACCCTTTATTAACTTTCCATTCCTTTGTCGTATTGAAGATGTTCACTCCTAAATGCAGGCTATATTTTTACTACCTTATTAAAGCCATCAAAGCGTGTTCGCAGGTCAAAGAAGGTGGTGATCACTTGGTGATGCTGGATCCAATACAAACCACCTTGCATTACTTATTTATCACAGAGGAGCAACTCCAAAGCCATTATCCTACAGACACCACTTCCATTCATTGCCATTATGTCTGACAATTCTCAACACTTGTTTACCTCCTGATGTTAATTTGCGCTATGTAAACAACGTTGAAACTTCATTCGCTAGCCCACAAGATGAGGCGGCAAAGACAAATGGCATTTAAGTAGCGATAAATGGTGACACAGCGCGATACGTGCTAATGGTGAGGCCGTAATAGGATTTGTCTGTAATCTCATATTGCAACCTTTTGCCAGCATTTGTTCTCTCTCGCGGATAACAATCCGTCAAAAATGTAGTCAAAGGCAGTATTCATGGGTTTAATCGGACGAAATGTTTGATGCAATAACAGCTTCCCAATATCTTCTACCCCGATCTGACCATAATTCATAATCATCACTGCAACATGAGGATAGTTTGGTTAGGTCGCAGTCGCAAATTGTTTTCATGGTGTAACGAAATTTATTACTACTGGTTCCGTGATGCCATAGCTGTTCTTTAAACCATAGAAAATGTAATTTGAAGTATATTGGACCATCATGACAGAACTTCAAAATGATGGACGACTAACATCGACTTTGCAATCATAGTCTTTATTCTACATAAGTAGTTGGCACTCCGCCCTCAAACAACTATACAATACCATGTAATTTCATGCTATTTACACATTTTTCCTTATAGTTGTGCCTTGCGGAGGTCCGCATGAGAACATCGCCACAGCTTTGAGCTCTTGTTTACATATAAGCATCATGCTGTTTTGCTTGCGGACGGATCTAAGGTTATTAATTGAAATAACTGATGGAATACATTTTAATGGGATGCTGGTATGGTTATTTAACTCACCCATACGCATTCACCCTTCATCCCAAGCTCGTTTAGCAGCACACATCTCCACACCTCGCCTTAGTTCGTTTTCCCTTTTGCAGATTACACCCACAATGAACTTGAAGCAGAATTACTTATAACTACATTGGGTCTATTGCATTGCAAGATTTCAAACCTTCGTCATTCTCTTATACTTCTTCTGCGCGAATGGTGTGGATGGAATTGGCCTAACTTGATGTCTGGTTTGTCTATGCGTAATGTTTGATGAGTTATAAAGTTTCTTCATTACGTTAAACGACGATACAATGACGAAGGAAGCACGAGAATTGATAACCGCTGTCAGAGGAGGTGCTTCCAACTGTACAGCAGCAGTTCATATGCTTTGGTAATTACTAAGTTTCTACATTGCAGTACAACGACAATACAATGAAGGAGGAAGCGCGGGAATTGATAATTGCAATAACATGTAAAACAAGTCTAGCCCCTAAAGGCGTCTTTTGTGGGGATCGCCTAAAAACATATATATTTTATAAAGACTGAGGAAAACATTTAACTAACAGTCAGCATGTGCTCTCCGAAATATGCGTGTTATATTGTTGACTTTATGAATCTGAAGGGGTTAACATAATAATCATGGAAGGAGGCTTAATACTGCATGTATAGAAATATATTGAATGTAAATGGCAATAATGTGATATTTGTTGAATATGGTGCATATAACGATGAAAAGATAAAGTGGGTATATCAATGTGTGACATCATGTTTACACAAGCTCGTTGTTCCATGAGCTGTCGCTTTGGCAGAACGCCATGGCATGCCTCATCTATCACCTGCCAATGCCATAGGTCTTCAGAGAATGAGATATTCCTTATCGAAACTCAGTGCGACAGTAAAACTACAATGGACAAGTGACGGATGAGCATACTGACAAACAAAGTAGTTACCAATTCATACAACCCATAGCCACAAATGATCATTTATTCCCCTCTAAAATGATTCAGGCGTGATTATCATTAAACTAAAAAAGCTATGCATTTACAAAATTGCAAATATATGATGCGTCCAACACGGCTTGCTTCAGATAACTGATTTATGTCTTACAGTAATCATGCGGAATCCAGATATATGATGCGTTAGAAACGGATTGCTTCCGATAACTAATTATAGTAATCATGCAGAATCAATTAATGCCATGTACAGTAAGTATGAGGCTGCATCAGTAGATTTGTGTGAGCAGCAATAAGTATGTTTTGAAGGTCGATAAATAATTAAATTTCCACACGATGTAACAATGGCGATACAAAATATGACAACAGGGTTTCCTCATTACACTTTGTTGATAAACCGAGTAAATTTCAATTAAATGCAATTCTACGCATTGCACTCTATTCATGTCGCATTGCTACATTAGGATAATAAAGTCATATGGCTTTCCATTTCATATCATACAGTATATGTCAAATTAACTTTCAAAAAGACCAAACAGGTCGTAAATAGCCTTCATGGCCACAACAATGCAAAACAATACATTCTTTAGATTAAATATGTAACGGACAAACTATGTCCTCGTTTATCGTAACTCGACAGTCGTACTCACCCAACCAGCAGGCAAATGTGTGTTACGATGTAAGGGCGAGCTACTGTTGAACCGTACTTCTGCTATGTAAATATATCAACATATTATCAATTGTTGATTACCGTGTTTGCTGAAGTTGTAGGAACGCTGTAATACATAGTACTTGTAAGTATCCGGGGAAAACAAATTCGAAGCGGAATATCGTCGACAAATGAGTCTGCTCGTCTTTATGCAAACGTGGCAATTTCGTCATAATGTCCTTTGTTATACACAACAAAGATAAAAGGACCAGTGGTAATGTTTGCAGATTGTTTTTTAATTGTTTTTGGTTATATTGAAGATTGAAGACGATCTGGATTTTTCAGTGAGCACCGCAAAATGTTTGAGAATAACTCTCTCTCTCTCTTTGTGTGTCCGTCTGCTTGTGTATTTGCTGTATGTCGGTAGCTAGTTGGACGATTGCCTCTCATGTACAACTGCATCTCACAATTCAAAAATAGGAAAGGTTTGTTTTAGATTATAAAAATACCCCCTTAATTAGCCTGGACTTACTTATCTATACTTCAATGCTCACAGACTCTGGCGTCTTTCTAACACAAGTTATCTGGCTGTCCATAAAAGCATCTAATAGTCCGTTGACGTAATTTTGTTTGGTACCGCTGTCGTACCTGTGATCTTTGTGACTATATTGCCGTGGACCTGCTCGTTAATCGAACTTAGGTGCGCTTTAAAGTATGCTTGAATAGATTCAGCACACCAACACCGTGATTGTGGCCTTTTGGAGATACCCACTGTATGGTTTCTGTTTGCCTTTCATTTGCCATATTGGTTGAGCAAATGTCCAATAGTCGATTAGTTGTTCCGGTATCTTCCATGTTTCCGCTGTCATTACTTTCAACTAAAGCGGCGTGATGGGTTAATGTGTTTTAGTGCTCATGCGTCAAATGTATTGTTAGTATACATGTAAATTGCATGATATTCCATTGCTAAGTCGAGACGTACCGCTGGACGACTGTGACTTATTTATACACTCGTTCATGCATATGTTCCCGTGTCCCATACTACACGTCAAATAGCAGAGAGGAGGGTGAAACCGAGGTGGCAACAGTATGCCACATAATGTATGGCAGTATCACGTTGGTCATTTTGCCAATATTATAGGGAAGTCGATCGTCGGGGTAATCCTGATTCTGAACAAACGTTTAAATCACTTTCCTGAAAGATATGCACTTTTAAAGATAACTTCATGAAGCGCAATAAGCTTGCGTCTGTCCTATTGCAAATTCTAGTCATACAACCACTGGTATATTGATGTTTGTGCCATGAGTATATTCCTAGGCGTAACTTGCCATTATAATGCAGGTATATCATTGTCGCTATTACCATTATAGGTCGTTTGGTGAGTATATCAATGTTTAATGCCATTTAGTTGCTTTCGGTACTGCAGATGACACACTAGGGCTAACATGGACCAAATTGAAAGGCACCTTGACATCATTCTGTGTGCCTTGGGGCTGAACCCGCACCGAGTATCATGGGAGAGGTTTTGGGGTAAGATTGAGTCTGTGTGAGTTAATTTAATTGACGTTATTTTTATCAGATTGAGCCCCGTGGCTGACTCTGTCACAAGCAGTGGATTTCAATGTTAACAGCTCCAGACAATGCACCGTATATTCCCTCATGATCACAATTGTTGGATCTATGTTCTTAAACTTTATTGTATGTGTCAGCGATATTCATGAGATTAAATGTCGGCTGCTCCATTACAGAGATTACTTAGTGGCGACGACCAATAGTGTTCCACAAACAGCGCGGTTGCTTCATCAGGCTTGAACTTGTTTGAACATGCCTGGCAAGTACATCAACCAATATCTCAAGGAATACAGCAAGTGCCTGAACCATTTGTCAATGCAACCACTCAGAATTCTGCAATGGACGTTATTTTTATTCGTAACTGCTGTGCCGAGATGTCGAGGCTCAATTTAATGAAACGTAGGAGACTTGATGACAGCGTTGGACGCATGTATTTAGGTTTTCTTGCGTGGGAAACTGAAGCTTTTAATCAAAATCCCCCGAAAAATTCATCATTGCGGTTTCTAAATACCATCAAGTCACCAATAATGTACTCGACCAAACTCAAAAAGCTCAATGATTTCCCAAAAGCCGGATATACTTTTACAACAATGCTATAAGTAATGATCAGTATTGCATATCTACCATTGCTATTTTAAAAGATATGAATGCTTCAGGTAGGCTTGGTTAAGTCGGTCCGACGTGTCTCTCTGTTCTCCCTGTGTGCGGTTACCGGTTAACTATACCAAGAGGGATCCCATCTTGTTCATCTGTGCTTATGAAACATCGTAATGTTTGTGAGCTTAATTTTGATCACACGATGCCAGACATATCCACTCCTCAGAAAACGACACGTTTATAATCCGAAAATTGCATTAAGTGTAGACGCATTATCATTGCAATTGTAGACAGACATGAAAATCATGAGCCTTTTTTAGATTACCGAATTGGAAGTCAAAATCAGCGATTCATGATTAGCTGCTTATCATAATACTGGTGCCATCTAAATCTGGCAAATGAACAGTTTGACTTATGGGCAAAAAGTTAATGCAATAAATTACAGGCAAACAAATCACCAATGAAAAATGGATAAAGATGGAAATAACCCGAGCAAGCAGATAGGTAGAAGCGTATGTTGCATCCATCAATCTACTCGTATAAGCTTTGGTTTGTAACTGCTGGATGTGATCTATTCGTTGACAGATTGTTATGCTGTTAGAGGAAACTATTATTACCATGACATAATTGCAAAATGATTTATGTTAGTGTTCTATCACACGGATGGCTTATGATTTCGCTGCATAGAAGCATGCTCTCTGGGTCGAGGGGCAGTTTGTCCCTTCCATCTCTGCTAATACCTCTGAGGCAATTATGCATCATTTTTTTATGGATATAAACCATACCTTGTGACCACCGGTTCTGACAAACATGCCACAAACTTCAAATAGAACGGTGTTCATTTCCAGAATAAATGCTTGCAGAAAGACGCTTGATATACATTTTAGCATAAATATCCAACTTGATAATCTGATGCAACTCTGCGTGAATGATACCTAGTCTGGTGTGTTTGTGTGTAAGAATTGGTGTGTAAAGGATATCCTAGCTTTCACTACTGGTTCTTACTAAGCAAATGTATAATGTCGCTGCTTTACATAGTAAGAGAAAGTTGCTGACATCAATGACGACAAAATACGGACTTGCTTGACCCAAACTTACAAAGCTGCGTGTGATGAGGGATAATGAATTGTTAAGATTCGACAATATGTTTATTGTTTTAATACAGCCATGTCTGCCCGTTCACATGAGCCTGTATTAGTTTATAACTGTTTCGCACAGCTGAAGCAGATCTTCATCATGGACAGTGACCGTCAATACGTGTTTCCATAAGTATATTGCAATTCCAAAAATCTTGCTTGACTTTCGGTCCCATCCAATCTGCGCCAACAACTCGGCATCTATTGGTTAAGGACGTAGTGTGCTTTTCCAAATATCCATACTGTCATGATGCTAAGAACAACATCCATGGAGATTTGGACAGCTCGGTAACATATCTTGAAATGATCCAAAGGTGTAGTTCATGTCACCTTCTGTAAGTCTTACATGCCACCGGGGAGCTATAAATACCAATACATAAGTTAGTTTACTAATGCATATTATGCATATATTGTGAAATCAGTCCCAAATATCCGTAAGTTGACGAATCCGTGTTACAATCACCATACGTACCACCACGTATGAATATTTGTTTACGCATGATATTCACAAAAACGACTAGCAGTAGTAAGAGCGATGTCTTCATGCTATCTCAAGTAGCAGCCGTGGATTCAATAAAACCAACAGTTATTTATATGGTCTATATATGTTACATCACAGTCTACATTAGCCATTATTGATTGGACCACTACTATCACAAATATTGATAAAAAAACTAGGCGAGGAATCCGAGAGTGTACCATTTTTCACAGCTTAAATCCTTCAAATAATAGAGCCAACAATCAGAGCTGAAAGCATATTCACACAGAAGAATTTCAATGATATTTTTGTGAAAAGCGAGAAATTGTCAGCCGTCTATAACAATCAGTTGCATATATTTCGGTCAATCTTGATTCAGTTATATGGTTTTATTTGTTGTTGCTGTTGTTTTATGAATATGAACGAAATATACAGCTAAATCTAATCCGCATATATTTTACTTGTGAACGATTCAAATGAATAGACTGGATTCAAGTTTTCGGTGGTCAACCACGTGGGAATTGCATTCTTTAACGCTACATTTGTGGCCGGCATTCACTGTTTTTCCACACAAAGGAATATTGTCTGTTTTGTCTAGCAAGTGTCCAAACAGTTGATTGTTGCAGAATGCATGCCCTTCGGGGACAATGGTGAATTTTTAATGTTGCTGGGCATTGTGAAGGCTATTCCGTGAGGTGGCAAATTTCGCTTAACCCCTGCGGCCTTGACAAATCAAAGAGATTAATTTAATGACAAGCCATCCGCTTTTACATCATACGGTCTTCCTGATGATATTATTGCTGCTCATCACGACCTTGCCACCGTTATATGATAGGACAAGAGGGCTACCGTTGACAGCACGATTTACCCAACATGTAGGAGGCATTCGAAATGTAGCATCCTAATGCGTTATATGAGGCACTGGACTATAATTCCTGATGGTCACTGCCACAGGTTAGTTCTGCATGATACGCAGTCGCTACAAGGTCGTGTTACAGCTTAGGTCTGGTACACATGGAGGCGATTGCATTATGTTGGCTCATTACGGTATACAGACATCCTCATGCATTACGGATATAATGCAACATTTGATTGATGTGTGCACGCGGACTACACTACGACATTACAATGTTGTGCGTGCAACCAACCTTCACTCAGTGTCTATATTACACAGTGGCGATATTTAAATACTATTAAGTTTGATGATTAGCATACAGGTCGCATATAACTAGAATAATATATGAATTTGCAATTGACGTCCATCCATTGATTGTAATAACCCTTTCTTGTTATGCTGCGCGCTGTGTGCAATAACATCGTCCCCCCCCCCCCCCAAGTGACTTAGTTCCTCTTTGCAGACATAGAAAACGAAATGCATACTTAAATCGGAGCAGGCAGCTTACATTACGCAGTAAAGGTGCAATCAGCATCTAGCACTCATTCGGCCCTGCGCTCATGTTTAATGCATGGTTGGGACGAGTTATTGGCCGTTGCGATCTTATTGAGATGTCAACCCCACCACGTTTACTGTGTCCTGCTATTGTGTATTGATGGTTAACTTCCCATCCTGCACAATTGCAATTGCAGCTGTGCTTGATCAACCGGAACCTGACGAGATATTGAAATATCAGATACAACACCAGCTATGTGATATATGGTTAATCATAACACTCGCTCCTAACCAAGTCGGACATATACCACAGCTTAACTTCAGCTTGCTTTGTTACCTACTCTGGTAAGACGACATTTTAATAACAATTTAATCATTGTCAATTGATATCCTGCGCGCTGTTTACAATTAATCGTGATCTAAAATCGCCAATCTTTTCCTCAATCAAATACAACTAAGATATTGCATATATCTACCAAACTATTATCGGGTTTAATATTCCATATTTTACAGCCTATTCTATTATTTGTGATCACTGATCCCAAAGAGTTTATTATATATTGCGTGGTTAAATGTGTTTCTGTATACGAATCAACAATAGCCAGTAATTATGTAACTTTGCCTGATTACTTCTTCGCTCGTTCTTCTCCCTCCCGGTCTCTTCCTCCCCGTAACTCCTCGTTGTTTTCACTTCATGTTCCTCCCACTCACTCACTCAATTGTCTAGTTCAAAAGTGGTATTCGGCCTGAAATACTCTTGACGACGAGGTACACAGAATTACCAATCAAAAGGACGCTGTTGTTACACAATGTTATATATTGTTCAGAATGTGCATACGGATAGGAATCGTGACCTCAAAAGCTGCTCGGCGATTGTGGTTGTACAGGTAAAGGCAGCGATTGTGATTGTGACATTCATACAGAATATTACGTCAGTGATTGTGACTACATCATTGAGAACTTGACGTCATAGGTTAACATTGGAATGCTGAATGATTCCACATCACAAAAGGGATATTCTCATAATGCCTTGAGTTGTAGCGGAGATGGGCGATGACAGAAAACTTTATACTCATAATTGATTCACATTCCATTATATAACACGAGTTGGGATGATATCTAAAACCAGAAGCTTGGCGCGGCAATTGCTGGTTCTCACCGTGTAAGAGCACTGTTCCTGCTGTCAGTAAATTGTCCCATCAATTAACTACTGTAGAACACCAGATATTGGGGACTACACCTATGATTGCGGGGTATTTGATTAAATGAGGAAGCGAATTGTTTTCAGCAGCAACAAGCTGCATATCCTTGCATATAATAGACAGCCTCACATCAACAGACAAGAGAATTTACCAAACTAAGCGATGTGGCGCCGTGGGCCATCACTGTCGATTGCTTCAGTATCAATGGCAATTTCCGTTGCTCATTAAGAGCCAGCTGATGTTCGTTCGTTGAATCAGCATTTAGGATTCACAGTCTCATTGATCCAACATTATGGATTTGTTCTGCTATTAAACGTGTAACGGATGCAATAATCAGTACTATTCACAATTAAGATATAACCATAGAACGTTAGGCAAAAAACCATGATTAGATCGGCTGCTTAGTCGTCGAGTAGTCGGACCCAGCACTTACCATTTTCGACGTTGTATTTTGCGAGTCATTCACTGCTTGGGACGTTTAACTGTGTCAACATGAGACAAACATATTTCACTGTGGCTGCTAACGGCGCCGACTCAGATGGCGATTATGGCGATATATTTAGCATACAAATAAAACCGCCGCGTCAGCAAACTCTACATGGATTATAGGCGTCCTGAGCCTCGTGGCCTTTATTGACGGAAGTCTTGATCAGACTTTAATGTTCGAAATAATAACAATCTATGAAGCCGTCTTCCAGTTGATGATTGTCACAAAGGACTGAACTGTTCTATTTGATGAATGTGGTAAAAGATGAATATAGATACAGTGACATTCCGCTAGTTGCGCACCAGAAACTATCGCAAATGAAATGTTTGTTTGATTACTACGATAATGTTCGTCTTCTTAAACTACATAACAGACATCTCGGTCATCGGCACACCTGACGTCATCGTCGCCGTCGATTTTGTTATGTGTCGTTCTTGTCGTCCCTGGATACTTAGAGACTATAATGAATGCATCAAACTTTTATAACTTATATCAGTAATGCTGGTATATAACACAATCGTTGTCATGGGCACAGAGCATTTGTATGAAATAGCTCTCTCAATTATTTACATTTCAAGCTTCTTAAACAATGCCCTCTCGATCTAGTTTCGCGGAATAGTTTGAATGGGTCTGAAGCTTCCTCAAGTGACTATAAATCTATCAGGCCTTGACACTCATCAAGTTTCAATCAGCAGATGGTGCAGGAGATCTGTGGAGATAAAAGATCAATAAGCTTACATCTACCAACCACCTCAGCTTCTATCCCTTATTCCAACCATCCCGATTAAAAGACAGCCACATAAACAACTGTGAGTAGAATATTATTTTTGTGGTTTTGTATGACTGACTTTAGTTGCAGCTTAGGTGTGACTTACATGTGTGACAGATCAGTCTCATGTTTTTGTTACTAGAGCACATGCCATACAGTAGCGAATCGTGGATTTCCCAAAGCGATATCGTCAGCCTGATCTTCTTTAGAGGATAAAACATTTTATTTCGGTCCGATGGAACATGACTAGTAGTTAGTTAGCATGTGTATCAGAACCAAAGCCCCTCAAAGAGCTCACAAATAATCCACGGCTTAAACCAGACGTGATATTCTATTATATTGCAGTCTAAAAAGCCACAAATGCGGCACTTGCTTAAAGTTAGAAGACTACAGCGGTTTTCAAAAGTTTGTTCGAAGCACCTGCGCAAGGAATGCCACCCATCTCCTCTTAACTTGACCGATTCGTAACGTTTATTGCTAATTTTGCACCCCATTCTACAACGTTGCATTTACTGAAGATATGTTACTCCTTTATAATCACAAGGTTTGCATGCATCGCTTATTATGACCATTGAGTTTAGATTCTCGATGAAATGAAAGTCAGCCATGTTCACTTGGCTGGTAGAACGGTCTATCGCCTATTTGCTTCATACTTCAGTAACTAAAAGATTTATTCGCGCGTTAACAGTCTTGTTAGGGTCACAGATGATCATCTCTGAATAAGCTCTGTTATATATGATTTTTTTTATTTTATTTTTTATTTTACAAATTAAAAGTTTTCAAATCTTTTCGTTCGCTATATGCACTTAAGCTAATTTAAAGATAATTGTTGGAACGTTGGGCTTATACTGACCTCTCACGTACCTTTTATAGTTAAATGTGGACCACAATAAGTAAACCCTGACTGTTAGAGATACGTAGAGTTTGTTTTATAAAGAATGCATTTACTCATGTAGTCAGATTATATTCATGGTCAATATATTTAATCCATGTAGAAGCCATAATACACGCTTGAAACTTCATACCTTCACACAACATTATCTCAATTCTGTATGCATCCTCTCACCATGATTAACATAGATGGCCAGTTAAGAAATAATATATACTAGACTTATTGTCTGCTAAACACTAAGCAAACTACTGAGAGCATGTTGCGTGTTGCATACCAAAACTGCACCTAGATGTTTTGATGTAGAGTAAGACTACAATCGTAACGGCGTGCAATCCCTGGAGAGTCCATAACAAGCGACGAGTGACACGGACATCACTGGAAAGCCATTGGCTGTTAGTCAAATACGAAATTCTAACTTGAATACCAACATATCTGCCAACTGGTTTCAAGATGGTTACGTTTGCAGCACTCAAATGTACAATTACTTTTGCCACCAAGAGTGTTATTATGGTCATGGAACGATTTTTCGATTTCTGTGACATAAATGTTATATCAACACAAACGGCGTGCAGTGCCGTGACCAAGCTGCGCCGTTCAAAACGGTGGCTATGAATAATTACACTGTTATTGCTTGTCAGTACATAGCACGCCTCGAAAACCGATTCTATCGTACATGAGCAAATTAAAAACATCTCATAAATGTACGGGATAATTGTAATATAATTACGCAAATTAAGCACTGAGACCATTTGATGGAGATGCAACCAGTCGATGCCACCTAACCTGAAGCATCCCATATGCCAAATGTCGACGCAGGCAAACCTGTTGATGAAAATAATGTTGATCCATCGCGCAGGTAGAGGTCGGCAGTTGATATATTTGAGCTGAATATTTATGTCATCGTCGCATGATTCTTGATGGGCAATCACATTGAGGCCATCACTTACCAATTGACTTCAGCGATTTCCACAAGTCGCCTTATTTGGATGCGGTGACGTGCATAGTGTGAACGATCGAATATTGATCGTTGTTCTGACAAACGACATCAGGACATTGGCACAATCATGACCTTATCTACTGGTCACCTGACCAAAATATGTCATCATCATATTATTTTTCGGATAACATTGCTTTGCTGTATGAACTTGCACACAGTAAACGTTCATGTTGCTTATCTGTAGCAATTTTCACTCGGCGTGTGCCTCATGAGCATGTTTAGTTTCTACTTATGCAGCTCCGCAGCCACAAGATGACAATTCAACCGATTTGTCAGACACCCTTAACAGGGAAGAAACGGCTGATATATTTCGAAACGACAGTGATTGGCGCATCATAACACTTTTACCATGTTTACTTTTAATAGCCAAATAACTCTTCCGAAGGCATTTTTTGGCCGATTTTTATATAACTACCCGTACAATTTGTACAGACGTTCGCCAAAAATGTAGCACTTGACTGCATTAATTTTATATTGTCATAAAAGAGTGTATTTGCATTATGTGAATGCTCCTATAACATGAGTTAGGGTGAAGGAGATATTTTAAGATAACCTGGATTGGTTTTTTATTCTTTATATGCACATTACCACGCTGTGAATGCAGCTATTGTTCAATTATCTATAGCTGGGCGCTTGTTTAGAAGATGCTCCACCAAGGGGCTGCGAACTAATTACCTAAGTTTCTCCTCTTTGAGATTCGTTCACTTACGTCATTTTGTGGGATACCTTGGCTTCTCGGACATAACTTGGAATGGCTTGAATTATAAAATGCTTGTGGGAGCAGTTATAGAGCGTATCGAGATAGCGGTCTTGATAAACATCCATTTTTGACTGGATCTCATTCCGCTGCATTGTGATCATCATTCATTCTATTTGCAAATTCTACTAACTTGGTTGTCAATTTAACTAACTGTAAGACCTCTAGGTATATTTTGATTCATCTCTTTGCTTAAAACATTTGAGCAATAATGCAGATAATAATCACAATAATATCGAATGCCTTATATATCCGGATATTTCAAAAGTTTAACTGCTGCGTGATGCGTATTTGATGTTTGTGGTCGTATATACGGATTCCATAGTGCGCCACATCTGCATAAAGACACACTGACGCCTCCTAAAACTATTGGAACATGAGACGCCATTGCATTATGTAACTGGATCAGACTTGGTGTTGCAACATACAATAGCTCTCATACAAGGAGTATGCTTTCAGACCGTTACACATACATAGAGAGTAAATGAGTCAACATGAACTTCAGTCAGTATCTATTCAGTCCTAAACATAACTAGACCCCCTCTCACTAATTTGTTCTGCTTTCATTGCGAACATGAGCGTATGGAGATTAATGACTATTTCTACCCGTGCAATGGGAGACATTTGAATAATATAACAAATGCAAATTATGGCTTTTTGTACACAGTAAATCTACTCCTTATAAGTCTAAGCATATAACGGAAGCTTGTCAAATGTATCAACCCTTTTTTGGTTGTCAGACAATTCATCAAATGTGTTAGCAGATTTTGTCATTAACAGAAGCCGCTCGAGTCTCTACAATATTGCTGCTGATAACTAGCAGCTCGATTGCTAGGGGATGTTCGTTGGAAATGAACAAATAAAGTTAAAAGATCAATTAGTAGCTATGTGTCAATATGTAGCCCCATATGGCTCAAGCCGCAAATAAATCGTAAATAACTGATGTTTCTATGTTGCAGCCGAACACAATTATGCTGCTCCAGAAAATGCTTCAGCTCCTTCTCGTCTTCTATGGAGAGCTTGCGGGTGTAATCTCGGAGGTCTATAGATCATCCAACAATCTAGTCGCGTTACCTGATATGCCTGTTAATGCCACAGAAATATACCTAGAACATAACCTCATCACTTCATTACAAGACAAGGCTTTTGCACGCTATCCATTATTAACGACAATTTCTTTGAGTTACAATGAATTGACACATGTATCTGACAATGCATTTGCCGGAACCACGTTAATTTCGATTAACCTCAGCAACAACAACATGTCACATGTCCCTTGTATAGAACTACCAATGTTAAAGACACTATCAATGAACAATAACTCACTCAGTTATCTCAACTTTGATTTGATCAATTCATGTTACAAGTCGCTACTTTTCCTTGACTTGAGTGACAACCCAATCGGAGGAAATATTACTGGCTCACCTAGACTCCCACAATTTCTGTTTCTTGAGCGCACTAATATGCCATACTTCGAGACATTGATCAGTGGCAAGCAAAGCATATCCTCTTTGTGGCTGGGAGAAAACGTTTTATCACATGCAAATTTCGCTAATTATTCATCGTTGGAATGGTTGTACATAAACACCAACAGAATTGAGACGTTTCCATGTAGTGCAGTAAATGGGACGATAATTACTAGACTTGATCTATCTTATAACATTTTGAGGATCATACCCAATCTAGACTGTGTAAGATCGACATTGACTTCGTTGAATCTAGGCAGCAATGAGATCACCATAGTAGAGCACGGGCAGATCAAGCAACTGGTTGAACTGAGTTTCTTGAATCTAAGTGCCAACCGAATCACCGTTATAGAGGAGGTAATGGAAAGAGTAAAGCTTGATGGTTTGTTAGCGTTTGTGAACGACACATAGACATAACTGTCAAGTTAATCTAGACTTAATTCTTAACTTGCCTTTTCAGCCTCCTGATTTCCTACAATTGGCGACATTCGCTTTCACTGACAATCCTCTTTATTGTGACTGCGCCCTGACGTGGATCTTTGACGAAGACTGGAAGGCAATACGCTCCAAAATTCCCGCCACCCATTCACTATGTGTTGGGGGGCCAGCTTCGTTTTCAACTTTACCATGGGTCAACATAACTAAGGCTGATATATGCTCATATCAAGGCATGGTATTTGAAAACTATTATCACTACAGCAGATCTAAGAAAGTCTTCGGCTTCTGTGAAAACCGCATTTGGAAGATATATGTACATTGATTCCCTACTGGCACTATCATTGCTCCTCCACACATAAATAGTTGTCGAAATCATCTGGTTTTCAGATTGCGAATCAAACTTCATCAAGTCAAGCTTGATTAGGGATCAACTAGTTGTTACACAAACGTCGTTCCCCACTGAAAATGTCCTTGATTGCTGGATGATATGCACACTTCGCAATGCTCTGTGTACTGCCGCAAGTGTGACCATAACTGACACTTCTGTCACTTGCTACTTGTCAACAGACGCGGTGCCATCGTTTGTGCGAATGCGCGGAGCCCTGACGCACGTCTTTGTACCAAGATACTGTCGTCTGAATGATCGCATGGTAGATATATATAAGGTCCTTAGGAAGCAGGTGTTGTCGAAACCACAGCAAATATAAAGTATGCATCAGTACATCTCATATGTTGGAAAAAAACTTGGCATGAAAAATAATTCTGTGTTTTGGCAGTTATTCTTGACCTTAAAAGGTATAATTGACTTGTACAAATGCGCTGTTGATGGTACATTGCACCTTGTGGTTTGAATGATAGACTGGTTTAGGTTTATATTTGTAAATATTTATCCTTATTAAATGCTGGTTATTTGAAAAATTAGCTAGAGTTACTGGAGACCTGCAAGACATTCAATAATCTAGCACCATCGATTGTATTGCTGTGGTTTCAGAGCACCACATGTTTTTAACAGATTTAAACTATGCAATGCCTGGTGTGGTCAACGCACGTCAGGAAGTAGTTGCTTGTTAAGCAATAAATAGTGTAACAAAGAGCTCAGCATCTCGCCTGAGTTACATTTTATATTTTACATTCGACCCTCTTCTGATTACACTTGTTTAGTATTGACTGCTTTCTTATGAACATTAATTAATCGTTTTATGAATCAAATCAAGTTGCACGTTTTCGTCGCTTGGCGTGTTTGTATATGCACATAGTTAATAAATCTTTTTGGTCTTCATCTGCTATCTTTGTCATTACAAACAGGTTGAAAGAGCGATATCGCATGGCTTCCTTCTTGTATTTGTTGGTGTAATATATGGTCTTATGGCGCGCAGCCTGTGGACAAGTAATATCGGTAGTACGATGTCGTCTTTAAAATCATCGATTTTTTTCTAAGCCTCATAAATTCGTGTATGAATCTTATTTCATTACATTTGATGTGTTACCAGACACCATACATAACTATCAATTATTATGAAATGATATCTAATACTAAGAGTGATACTCTGGATGCTATTTTAGCGTCTCGGACAAAGGGAGAAACAAGAAATGAAAGCGTTTAAATTGACCAGTTTGAGTCAGCAATATGGCACCTCACTCGCGACTGCATTGTCTTTCTGATAATGACTATCTATTGCGCAAATAGCAACACGCTGATATGCAAGTTTACTTGTAATATTGCTCAAAAAAATTGACGATACCTGTCAATCTAAGTATTTGATGGGGTAGTTTTTCGGATAACTGATGGACACGACGAATACTGCGTCTTCAAAAGTCATCTATTCAGCGATATGTACCCTCAAACAATGGGTCATAGGTTGTGTAGTGTAGGACAATATCATTTGATGTAGCTACTTTAAGCAGGGTCATGCCCTTATCTGAATTCCTTAATTCAACTTAATTATTTGACGAAGCCTGTAGTTGAAGTCCACTAAGCACAGTGGTATACCATATCCACGTGAGTTAGGAACCAATGCAGGATTTGTTTTATGCTGTTCGCAAATGTGTTTGCCTTAAAGGCATTTTATGTACAGCGGTTAAAACAACTGCAATGAGATAAAACAACTTGCGATTATCTTGCACAACATGCAGTGCCGTCACCTGAATAACACCCACTGATCGGGAGGTAACGGGTCTATCTTAGCACCAAATAATCGTGCTACTACATCCCGCGATGCCTGACTCACAGTGAAGGCGCAATAAAGAACAGGTAGTTCTGCCTCATATCGTGAACTCAGCAATCATTTAGTTAATACATTTAAAACCGACATTAATAATGCCATCTTTTAATTTGTGCCACAAAGTTATCTTGATCGAATGGCATTATAATTTTGACTGGACATGAGATACAGTGGAAAACCATATTGTTCTCTGCCTTCAGATGGCCGAGAGTAGAAGTGAGGTCCATTCGTTGTTTAAATCGGCTTTGTGTGATAGGAAATAAATTAATAGCAGCGGTCGTGATATAAAATACCACGTTACAATGAGTTCAGAAAACCATACCAGACGGGCCCAGAGGATAAATTTATTGTTCATCTGCAGGGCGCTCTAAGGAGAAGAAAATTAAGACATTATCAATCCCGAGCTAAGAATGTGGGAATGTACAACAGAGCGGGTAAAAAGGATTGCAGATATATACTCTTTAACGCACGTTGACAAGGTGTGGATTCAGTATTTACGGTGATATTTAATGCGCCTACAACATATAGTAATGGGTCATTATGAATTTGTATATAACCAGCACGGCGAGCACAAGTAACACCGTCTACATGGGACCTCAATTCATGAACTGTGTTTTTACCAAAATTAAAGCATCAATGAATAATAAACGCTAGCCATTCATCACAGTCCCGTCTGCTCAATCTCATTCCAACAAGATGCTATAGTTAGATTCCGCAGGGATGAATGCAGCTCATTTAAATGTAGAGTTTGCGTCGCCTTCTGCAAGCTGTACAAGCCACCGGGCACATAAAATATGCATCCATAATTCATTTGATTTGCCAATATCGATCTTGTGACGAATCTTTTTTACATTCTCTCCTTTCGTATTGACAAATATAACCACCAACATTTGACATACAAGAAAGTATCCTAAAGTTGGATTGAGGTCTTCCAGATAATTTTAAATAGAAGCTTGTGATTTAATAACATCAGGGGTAAGTGTTTGGCATAACCGTTTACATTTGCCATCACTGATTGGTCTTGTACTCTACAATTATTGATATCAAACCTCTGTGAGAGATCTGAGAAATCAACATATTTTTAGATTATATATGTTACAAATCATACGATAAAACAATCCGAGATGGAAGCTTTTTCACCCCGCGATTTTCAATTATTGCCTTGAAAAGCTTATAGGT
Organism: Urechis unicinctus; assembly: GCA_034190875.2. Classification (NCBI taxonomy): domain Eukaryota; kingdom Metazoa; phylum Annelida; class Polychaeta; order Xenopneusta; family Urechidae; genus Urechis; species Urechis unicinctus. Next base: position 58,985,217 of record CM067345.1, read on the forward strand.
AGCTTTTGATTTGTTTTACTTGTCTGATGAGTAGCTGCGGACATTTATAGCACAGTCCGATTGATGGATATTTTTATCGCGAAGTCAAGTTCCTCTAGTAAACCACATGGGAATTGCTTTCTTGAGCCAGACACGACATAACCAAAGATACTGGTGTACCTGAACTGCTTACATACCGAAAGATGAACGCACAGAGGTTTACATATGTTTAATGTTGTTTATGGTATTAAAGCAGATATAGCTTTTGAACGGCAAAGCATTCGAAAACAAATTAAGTGCCTTCTTCGCCCACGATGAACTAGGTGTAGCCAAAGCTGATTTACATTATCTGTGCATTATTACCTTGACATTCAGACATGGTGTATTTTATTTTTCTATTTTAGTTTTCAGAACAAAAGTTCGCCTAACCGAGATTTCTTGTCCCCTAAAATTTAGCTGTCCTATTGGGGTGAATATATCTGCCATCACAACTAATTCAATCGTCCAAGATAACAAGTGGCTGTCAGATATAACAATTTATCTTTCTTGAAATTATTTGAAGCTACAGCTGTAGTCACGCTATTTCTCGAAAGATAAGATTCAGGGACGGCAGCTACGGCTAGGATGGAAGGCGTCAGACGGTGAAAAGAATTATCACATCCGGTAGTAGGACGCTAGAACACGGAGGTCATTGTAAAGTGGCGACCTTGGTACCACTTTGGTACATCACACTCCATTAATTGCAAGCATACGTACGTCAGAAGGCAGCTCGTTAATATATACGGGAATTAAAAAGGCATTCTTTTTCCAGGAATGCGAACACAACTTCCGGAGCAATAAGTCGTTACTAAGGTCGTGACTTCATGTCACAGATTAACGTTGTCTTTCTCAAACAATGACTAGAATATTAATATCTTCAAACAGATGAATTATTTCTAACCACATTGTTCTTATAAAGTGAAAATTTGCCTCTGTTTGTTCAACCATCTCTTTTAATAGTGATCATTAGAATCATAGGCTGCCCCATCTCGAGACATGTGCCCAGCTTTTGAATAGTGGCGTTTGCATAGATAGCCTGTATTCATTTCCTCCACTCATGCCATGGAACGCCACCCAGTTATAGACCTAGCTCAAGCACGTCTACATTCATGGCGTGTACGTGTTAATAAACCCGGTGGGTGTGGATAACCCGGTGGGGATTGCCAGCACAGCAGAAAAAGGTAACATCTTACTTGTCATCAACAGAGGCAAAGGGAACACACGCTTCAGATCGTGTTGGCAAGCGTTTCTCTGGGAGAAGTTCAATTCATTCCGAAGTTAGAAAATTTTCAAACTGCAATGGTTAACAGTCTATATCGTCATTGCTGTCATCAAACTTTGGTAGCGTCGCTCAATCAACCCTGATGTTGCTATCGTTACCCAGCCTCTCCTAGTCATATTGAGCTACCTGAAATTGCATATCACGTGACAATTGATTTACCAATGATATCGCATTTATGTAGAAAAGGTGAAAATTGATCAAACTGAAAACATGCTAAAATAAAGATCAGGCCAAATGGAATATGTTTAAAAGAAATGGCATGTGCAAGATTTAACCCAACATTGTTTCATTTAAAAAGTTTGTGTAACGGCATGAAGGATAAACAGTTGCCATGTCATTAAAACTCATGTTGCAATGATTTTCCAAACTATATAAGACCCCGATTGGCTAGGATGTCTTTCGTTTGTGGAAAGCCCAGGATCCAGTGATCCACTAAGATGTCATCATTTATCAACTACGAATATTGGCTGACACAAATCTTCACCAAACTCACCATATAAATTATACTCATTGTAACATCGGTTTATTCTATAAACTTTGAACCTTACCTGTTGCAGACCATGTTCCTGCATGTTGAGACCTGTATCGGGCCAAATGCTCTCTCGTTACAGTTATTATCACTTAAACGAAACACCCGCTGATGCACCGTCACTTGGTTAGATCACTAGTGCGGGGATGGGATATCCCCCACTGGGATCATTTCACAGCGTGTAGCATGCAGATATGTCCCTCTCAAGTGGTGCGCAACAAAACAGTCGGGTTATTCAGACACTTTTGCATATTGTTTTCCGTAACGTCCACGGCATGGCCTCTTGTTACGTGACATCGACGGACCGCTGTATGTTTGTCAGAAATTAAGGTCATGTTGTGCCATCTGTCTCAGCACCACGTCCCAGACCTCTCAGTTGTCAGAAGCGTGACACATACTTTATTTGTAACAGTACATTCATGATTGGCTTCCCTCCATCAGTCCTACTCTTCACCACGGTTTGAAATTTTATATCAACATATCTGCCAACTGGTTAAAAGATGGTTACGTTTGCAGCACTCAAATGTACAATTACTTTTGCCACCAAGAGTGTTGTTATGGTCATGGAACGATTTTTCGATTTCTGTGACATAAATGTTATATCAACACAAACGGCGTGCAGTGCCGTGACCAAGCTGCGCCGTTCAAAACGGTGGCTATGAATAATTACACTGTTATTGCTTGTCAGTACATAGCACGCCTCGAAAACCGATTCTATCGTACATGAGCAAATTAAAAACATCTCATAAATGTACGGGATAATTGTAATATAATTACTCAAATTAAGCACTGAGACCATTTGATGGAGATGCAACCAGTCGATGCCACCTAACCTGAAGCATCCCATATGCCAAATGTCGACGCAGGCAAACCTGTTGATGAAAATAATGTTGATCCATCGCGCAGGTAGAGGTCGGCAGTTGATATATTTGAGCTGAATATGTATGTCATCGTCGCATGATTCTTGATGGGCAATCACATTGAGGCCATCACTTACCAATTGACTTCAGCGATTTCCACAAGTCGCCTCATTTGGATGCGGTGACGTGCATAGTGTGAACGATCGAATATTGATCGTTGTTCTGACAAACGACATCAGCACATTGGCACAATCATGACCTTATCTACTAGTCACCTGACCAAAAGATGTCATCATTATATTATTTTTCGGATAACATTGCTTTGCTGTATGAACTTGCACACAGTAAACGTTCATGTTGCTTATCCGTAGCAATTTTCACTCGGCGTGTGCCTCATGAGCATGTTAAGTTTCTACTTATGCAGCTCCGCAGCCACAAGATGACAATTCAACCGATTTGTCAGACACCCTTAACAGGGAAGAAACGGCTGATATATTTCGAAACGACAGTGATTGGCGCATCATAACACTTTTACCATGTTTACTTTTAATAGCCAAATAACTCTTCCGAAGGCATTTTCTGGCCGATTTTTATATAACTGCCCGTACAATTTGTACAGACGTTCGCCAAAAATATAGCACTTGACTGCATTAATTTTATACTGTCATAAAAGAGTGTATTTTCATTATGTTAATGCTCCTATAACATGAGTTAGGGTGAAGGAGATATTTTAAGATAACCTGGATTGGTTTTTTATTCTTTATATGCACATTGCCACGCTGTGAATGCAGCTATTGTTCAATTATCTATAGCTGGGCGCTTGTTTAGAAGATGCTCCACCAAGGGGCTGCGAACTAATTACCTAAGTTTCTCCTCTTTGAGATTCGTTCACTTACGTCATTTTGTGGGATACCTTGGCTTCTCGGACATAACTTGGAATGGCTTGAATTATAAAATGCTTGTGGGAGCAGTTATAGAGCGTATCGAGATAGCGGTCTTGATAAACATCCATTTTTGACTGGATCTCATTCCGCTGCATTGTGATCATCATTTATTCAATTTGCAAATTCTACTAACTTGGTTGTCAATTTAACTAACTGTAAGACCTCTAGGTATATTTTGATTCATCTCTTTGCTTAAAACATTTGAGCAATAATGCAGATAATAATCACAATAATATAGAATGCCTTATATATCCGGATATTTCAAAAGTTTAACTGCTGCGTGATGCGTATTTGATGTTTGTGGTCGTATATACGGATTCCATAGTGCGCCACATCTGCATAAAGACACACTGACGCCTCCTAAAACTATTGGAACATGAGACGCCATTGCATTATGTAACTGGATCAGACTTGGTGTTGCAACATACAATAGCTCTCATACAAGGAGTATGCTTTCAGACCGTTACACATACATAGAGAGTAAATGAGTCAACATGAACTTCAGTCAGTATCTATTCAGTCCTAAACATAACTAGACCCCCTCTCACTAATTTGTTCTGCGTTCATTGCGAACATGAGCGTATGGAGATTAATGACTATTTCTACCCGTGCAATGGGAGACATTTGAATAATATAACAAATGCAAATTATGGCTTTTTGTACACAGTAAATCTACTCCTTATAAGTCTAAGTATATAACGGAATCTTGTCAAATGTATCAACCCTTTTTTGGTTGTCAGACAATTCATCAAATGTGTTAGCAGATTTTGTCATTAACAGAAGCCGCTCGAGTCTCTACAATATTGCTGCTGATAACTAGCAGCTCGATTGCTAGGGGATGTTCGTTGGAAATGAACAAATAAAATTAAAAGATCAATTAGTAGCTATGTTTCAATATGTAGCCCCATATGGCTCAAGCCGCAAATAAATCGTAAATAACTGATGTTTCTATGTTGCAGCCGAACATAATTATGCTGCTCCAGAAAATGCTTCAGCTCCTTCTCGTCTTCTATGGAGAGCTTGCGGGTGTAATCTCGGAGGTCTATAGATCATCCAACAATCTAGTCGCGTTACCTGATATGCCTGTTAATGCCACAGAAATATACCTAGAACATAACCTCATCACTTCATTACAAGACAAGGCTTTTGCACGCTATCCATTATTAACGACAATTTCTTTGAGTTACAATGAATTGACACATGTATCAGACAATGCATTTGCCGGAACCACGTTAATTTCGATTAACCTCAGCAACAACAACATGTCACATGTCCCTTGTATAGAACTACCAATGTTAAAGACACTATCAATGAACAATAACTCACTCAGTTATCTCAACTTTGATTTGATAAATTCATGTTACAAGTCGCTACTTTTCCTTGACTTGAGTGACAACCCAATCGGAGGAAATATTACTGGCTCACCTAGACTCCCACAATTTCTGTTTCTTGAGCGCACTAATATGCCATACTTCGAGACATTGATCAGTGGCAAGCAAAGCATATCCTTTTTGTGGCTGGGAGAAAACGTTTTATCACATGCAAATTTCGCTAATTATTCATCGTTGGAATGGTTGTACATAAACACCAACAGAATTGAGACGTTTCCATGTAGTGCAGTAAATGGGACGATAATTAGAAGACTTGATCTATCTTATAACATTTTGAGGATCATACCCAATCTAGACTGTGTAAGATCGACATTGACTTCGTTGAATCTAGGCAGCAATGAGATCACCATAGTAGAGCACGGGCAGATCAAGCAACTGGTTGAACTGAGTTTCTTGAATCTAAGTGCCAACCGAATCACCGTTATAGAGGAGGTAATGGAAAGAGTAAAGCTTGATGGTTTGTTAACGTTTGTGAACGACACATAGACATAACTGTCAAGTTAATCTAGACTTAATTCTTAACTTGCCTTTTCAGCCTCCTGATTTCCTACAATTGGCGACATTCGCTTTCACTGACAATCCTCTTTATTGTGACTGCGTCCTGACGTGGATCTTTGACGAAGACTGGAAGGCAATACGCTCCAAAATTCCCGCCACCCATTCACTATGTGTTTGGGGGCCAGCTTCGTTTTCAACTTTACCATGGGTCAACATAACTAAGGCTGATATATGCTCATATCAAGGCATGGTATTTGAAAACTATTATCACTACAGCAGATCTAAGAAAGTCTTCGGCTTCTGTGAAAACCGCATTTGGAAGATATATGTACATTGATTCCCTACTGGCACTATCATTGCTCCTCCACACATAAATAGTTGTCGAAATCATCTGGTTTTCAGATTGCGAATCAAACTTCACCAAGTCAAGCTTGATTAGGGATCAACTAGTTGTTACACAAACGTCGTTCCCCACTGAAAATGTCCTTGATTGCTGGATGATATGCACACTTCGCAATGCTCTGTGTACTGCCGCAAGTGTGACCATAACTGACTCTTCTGTAACCTGCTACTTGTCAACAGACGCGGTGCCATCGTTTGTTCGAATGCGCGGAGCCCTGACGCACGTCTTTGTACCAAGATACTGTCGTCTGAATGATCGCATGGTAGATATATAAGGTCCTTAGGAAGCAGGTGTTGTCGAAACCACAGCAAATATAAAGTATGCATCAGTACATCTCATATGTTGGAAAAAAACTTGGCATGAAAAATAATTCTGTGTTTTGGCAGTTATACTTGACCTTAAAAGGTATAATTGACTTGTACAAATGCGCTGTTGATGGTACATTGCACCTTGTGGTTTGAATGATAGACTGGTTTAGGTTTATATTTGTAAATATTTATCCTTATTAAATGCTGGTTATTTGAAAAATTAGCTAGAGTTACTGGAGACCTGCAAGACATTCAATAATCTAGCACCATCGATTGTATTGCTGTGGTTTCAGAGCACCACATGTGTTTAACAGATTTAAACTATGCAATGCCTGGTGTGGTCAACGCACGTCAGGAAGTAGTTGCTTGTTAGGCAATGAATAGTGTAACAAAGAGCTCAGCATCTCGCCTGAGTTACATTTTATATTTTACATTCGACCCTCTTCTGATTACACTTGTTTAGTATTGACTGCTTTCTTATGAACATTAATTAATCGTTTTATGAATCAAATCAAGTTGCACGTTTTCGTTGCTTGGTGTGTTTGTATATGCACATAGTTAATAAATCTTTTTGGTCTTCATCTGCTATCATTTTCATTACAAACAGAGCGATATCGCATGGCTTCCCTCTTGTATTTGTTGGTGTAATATATATTCTTATGGCGCGCAGCCTGTGGACAAGTAATATCGGTAGTACGATGTCGTCTTTAAAATCATCGATTTCTAAGCCTCATAAATTCGTGTATGAATCTTATTTCATTACATTTGATGTGTTACCAGACACCATTCATAATTATTATGAAATGATATCTGATACTAAGAGTGCTACTCTGGATGCATATTTTAACGTCTCGGACAAAGGGAGAAACAAGAAATGAAAGCGTTTACATTGACCAGTTTGAGCCAGCAATATGGCACCTCGCTGGCGACTGCATTGTCTTTCTGATAATGACTATCTATTGCGCAAATAGCTACACGCTGATATTCAAGTTAAAAATTGACGATACCTGTCAATCTAAGTATTTGATGGGATAGTTTTTCGGATAACTGATGGACACGACGAATACTGCGTCTTCAAAAGTCATCTATTCAGCGATATGTACCCTCAAACAATGGGTCATAGGTTGTGTAGTGTAGGACAATATCATTTGATGTAGCTACTTTATGCAGGGTCATGCCCTTATCTGAATACCTTAATTCAACGTTATTATTTGACGACGAAGCCGGTAGTTGAAGTCCACTAAGCACGGTGGTATACCATATCCACGTGAGTTAGGAGTTACAGGACCAACTAAGTTCTGCAAATCCAATGCGACATAATTCCGCCACCTACTCAAAGGTGATATTTATTCATGCAAAGCTAACGTTCACACCAAATCATCCTCACCATAGCCTGCCCCGTGTTACCCGAGTAACATATTACGTCTATGAATGACGCCAAACGGCGACTGAATGCATTTTAACGCATTCACAACAGTTTTGTTATGCTAATGATCCTGATGCATTTCTCACTAGGGCCGAGCTAGCATAAAACAACAGGCAACAACTAACTTGTCATGCATAGAGTGAATGTTGGTATAAGTTTAGAAAGGGATATTAGCAAGTCTTGCTGTGATGTAGGTGTTGGATGTATAACGTGATTCCAACTTGTTCCATAATTGTTGCATTCATATTAGTAATGAAAGCAACATAACTTTATCCATCTACGAGAGAAATTCCTGTCATAAATTTACACTTGAGCGACGTTAGGCCCCGTTAAACATAGCTAGCCTTGTAATATTCATTGGGAAGCATGCCACTTTAGGGCGTCACGTGCATAACTGCTATGACTTCCGGTTATAGCATGTAGCCTCATCAGCACGACTCATTCTAACCAGATATGAGGTGGAGGTCCACTCATCATGTTGATGATAACGTGACGGCAAATACCGATATTCTCGAGGACAACTTCATTACCCAGAATACTGACAGCAACAAATATATAACATTATATATTATAATGTATGAGAAAATAACCACGAATATCCCAGATTTGGGGATATTTAAGTCATGACAAAGTAATTAAGCAAGTCAAGTGAACTTAATATGTTAAATGACGCTAGCGTAGATTTTGCTAGTGCGCAGTTGAATGAAAAGTGGGTAAGATTTTGGGCATATCACTGCGCGCAGTAATGTCTGTCTTATAGAAACAGATACTGGACCGCTCTGTAAGCTTAACCAACGGCGCTTAAGACACACTTTATACCTTCCGCACTTGTATCGTAAGGACGGGTAACTGACATTGAAAATAAGCACGCACCTGACTCCTATTACCGCTTCATTATTACTTAGTTCACCAATTCAGACCGGATTCTATTAGATTTGTAAACAGCATTATGACGCCTGTAACTGCTCTGTCAGATACAGTTTGAAACGGCTCTTTTATATAATGACTGTTTCTGTTTTGCAATATAATGTTTAGACCTTTTTCGTAATGCAATGTTTGTAACTAACTACAATATATATTCCTTAACTGCTATAAAATATATAATATGAACTTTAACTGTTCAATAATATAATGACAAACTGTCCTGGATAGTAATAGTTGTAACTCTTCTGCAATATAATGTCTGTAGCTATTCGGTTAACGAATATCCGTAACTGATACATAAAGTTATGGCTGCAACTGTTCTGCAAATTAATGCTTGCAACTATTCTGTAAAACAAAGTCTGTTACTGTTCCGTAATATAATGCAAGTAACCGACTAGCAATCAGTTATTACTTGATTATGCAGTGAATGACAATATGCTACTGGTAATCTCCCCTACATTTCAGCCTTCGCGCTTCCACAGATGTTAGACGCTAGTGACGCGTGTAGGCGTCCCACATTGCCATCCTAGGGAGGTAGTAAAATCTTATCTAACTCATACCACAAAAACACCTTTTCTCTCATTCGTTCTCCTCATTTTCAATAATACAACCATCTCACATGATCTGTCGTTACCTGTAGACAGTACAATATCACCCTGTTGTACAATATCACATTGTTGTACAATATCACCCTGTTGTACAATATCACCCTGTTGTACAATATCAATTTGTTGTACAATATCACCCTGTTGTACAATATCACCATGTTGTACAATATCAACCTGTAGCAGGAGAGTTTACATAAATCAGACGCGGCTTCTCCTTCGCGCAACATTAATTCTGTTTAATCCATTGTCATCAAGATACTCGCCGTACCAACTATATTCTATCGGGTATCCACCATTTTTACCATACTCACCACACCAACTACATTCTATCGTGTACCCACCATTTATACCATACTAACTATACCAACTACTTTCTGTCGTGTATCCACCATATAACTTCAGGCACTAAATTCTATATCGCTTGGTTCAAAGTGCCACAGATAATCTGTCTTGACTTGTGACGTTCACACCACAGACACATCGCTTGTCAGCATGCATGGCTTGGTTAACCACAAACAACCACAATACAAGACATTGTCTCCCTTCCTGTTGAGCAATTTTACGACATTCTTTAATGGACTGGACATGGCACGACCTGTTAATGGAGTCTCTGCAGAACAGATTTTTGTCTCATTGAGCCCAAAGTTGCGGAAGCCGAAAGCTTGTCGTAAATGATTAGATTTGCTTCTAATGTGAAAAATGAAGCGGAATGAGGAAGCGACCTTTTGCACTGACAGTAACATTAAAAGCAAACTTAGCTGTCATATGCAGCGTATAAATAATTCATCTTAATTAGGGCAATGTCGTGTCAACGTTGCATTGATTGGACATTAGTCACTACAGCATATGCTCAAGTACAAGCGAAAATGCAGAAACTGCTCATTGACGATGCTCCTATGAGAGGGCGATGGCGAACTAGTCCATGGGAGAATACATCCGTTGACAAACACGTCCGACTCGGCACAGTGAATAACGGCACACCGTGATAATCAAGGCATTCCCCTCCTTCCTTTACCCACCATACTCTCACAGTTGTCACTGTTGTCGCCATACTCACCATACTCACAATATCAAATCTGCTCCCAGCGCGTTTCATGCACAGCTTGTGAGGCTCATCTGAGTAAACCTGAAAACAATATGGCCGACGCATTCAACAGAGTATCTGCATTTGATGAGACAATGTGCGCACGAAGATAATAATAGCTAGGCATGTTGTTTGACAGGCTGGTTAAAGCCAGACTAAGGCTTAATTGGTTGTTTTTACAACTATAGGATAAATTATGCGGTTATGGGCCATTCTCTGCCGGGATCATTTGATGGCGTAATGCATGCATATATGGAGATAAGCAGTTAGCAACAGATATTCTTAATCAGCTAAAGCGTGAGGAGGCAAGCTCTATGGTTGTTAAGATTTCATCTCAATAGTTGTTAAAAGGTGTGATTTATGATACATATAAAGTACAAATATATAGCTTAAGACACAAATTCGTATACTCGCAAAACCACGAATTCTCATTTCGTTTGACTAAGATCAAAACGTGGGAGGGGGGAACTTTTCTCGCATTACGCGAACGCAACAAATGTGATATTGTGATCGCGATCATTAGAATGAACCGTAGTTTGTCCTAAGAGAAGGACAGTGTTGCATTCGGATTAGACATTGCATTAGGGCTTGTAACGTCCTCATAACGGCGCATAGCGGATCAGTTGTGACACGGCGCCATGTCATCGAGACATCTCCTGGAACAACTCGCCGTGACAAACATCCCGGCGAGTCGTGTAATGTCATCCGTATAAAACATTACTGTTCATATCAATCGTGATCTTACGATACGCGGTGTACCTTCACCCTTATTTATAGCAACAAGGTAGCATAAGCGAACGCCGTTTGTCTAATTCCATCCGGTCAGACCTCAAACCAACTAAGAACCATAAACACCGCCTTCGGAGCCGAAGTCGGCGGGTTGATTAAGCCTTGAATATAAATACGCAAATCTGTCGAAAATATGTATGTACGTACTTACTCACCTACGTACGTACGTATATATGTATATACACATATAAATGCATATATATACATATATATATATATATATATATATATATATATATATATATATATAAATATATATTTAATATATATATATATCGATAATATATATATATATATATATATATATATATATATATATATATATATATATATATAGTATGTATATAAATATGTGTATATATATATATTATATATACATGTATAAATATATATATATATATATATATGTATATATATATATATATATATATATATATACATATATATATATTATATATATATATATAGATACATATATTTATATATATATATATATATATATATATATATATATATATATATATATATATATATATATATATATTTATAAGCACCCTTTAAAGTTTTGCGTCAAAATAATTCGTGAATTATTAAAGGTGCTCTGATATTATATTCCTAAAATGTACACTGCTGGAATAAGCGTTGACGATAATTGTGACAAGAAACATCGTCTTGTGTCATCATGACTATAGATTGGATTGGTAATTGACACGTATTAACCTATCGATAGTACCATGCCTGACATGTCATACAAGTTACCCTGGCTTACCTTGATAACATATGATTAATGTCATGTTCTGTGAGTCTTTGCTGCGCTAGACATTCACAAATGATGTGATCACAGATGAATGGGAAATCCACCCACAGACTCGATCTGCCACCTAGAGTTACAAAAGAGCGTATTTTGCTTCTTGCAGGGAAGGATATAAGTGGCCTGTTTGGTCAATGCAGCCACCTCCTTTAAAAGCCGGTAAACGGATGAGCGATACACAACTCAAGTCTACTATTTCATTGTATCACTAAGCATTCTTTGCTGGATACCTTCCATAGAAAGCGAAGCATTTGTCTCAACGTAGACGTTGACGAGTCTCTCAGTGGACGTGCATTGGCTCGTGGCGCAAGAAGACTATTTGATGGAGAGAAATGACATTCTTGAAACAAATAATCATTACCGACAGGTATATGATAAAGTAGAAATATAAGTATGTAAAAAATAAGATGAAATCCCCTTGAACAATTGCTGGCACCAAAGAGTGTTCATTACGCACACAGACTTTAGAGGCATGACGGGAACGTATATATTGTAAGAGCAATTAGCAAGCTGCCAAACACACATATCAAACAAAAACATGACAACACAGTACAAGCATTTTTTTAACATCTCAGACGGTCTCTATTTACAGTACCCATGTTTTGCATTATTTGTGGATAATTCCTGACGCCATAAATGTTACTGCACTCAAAATCCATTATCGTCCTACTTGTAAGAGGGGCAATAAACTTCACACTTATGGGATAGCTGGTCGTTAACTGCCTTTATGGCAAAATGTGGCGTGGATTTTGTTTATCAAGTGCTATTTAATGCGCCACTCACAACATATTTACGAAAGATGAGGTCATAATGACTTTTGACCGATAATTTGAATAACAAATAATACATTAAAGTCATCCAATAATATCAATAATGCCTTCATCCACATCAGTGTGGTGTACGATTAGGGATGTTAGAGAAACGTTCAGTCAATTAATCAGCTTTAGTCCTTCACAATGCATGGCTGTGCGTCGCACCAATTTACAATATGCAAAGAGCGGTCGTAGAATCTTCCGCTTTACAGATGAGCAGTTCAATGACATGCTTCAATAGACAGCTCGTCAAACGTGTAATCACCCTACTGGAGGCTTTGGAAAACAGGTTTTTTCCCACCGAACCCACACATGCAGAAGACACAAACGTTAGAACTATTGTTAGCATAGTAATTTGCGCAAAATTAATTCGGCTTCATTATTGTCAAATAGATTTAAGGGCGCGAAAGGTTCACACAGGAAGTATCGTCAAATATGATCGCAATATACACCATACACGTACGTTTCTTTATATTCCTATTTATGAAGTTGCTGTGTAAATGAAGCTGACATCAGTGTGATAATATTCTCGTTATTGCATCGACCAAGTAACATAGTGAAGGAATTAATCATTCTGCTAGCTCAGCAATATTATTTAATTTGCGTGTTGTCGCAAATAGAAGCAGCCTCGCCATGATTGCAACATACAATACAACATAACGATCACGGGATGACACATTTAACATACTCGCTTCATCTACCACGCTATCTGTATCCACCATACTCGCTATATCCACCATACTCTTCTTATAAAACCTGCTTGTTATATGCAGCAAGCTTATCCTTCGAATGAGCCTTATCCAATGTGTAACCCTTAACACTGCCACAAATCAGGGAACACCTGCTTGCAATTGGCGTAATGAATTCAATATCCTCAAGTTCACATTCTTCAGCTTATACGGGCGAGCATCAAATAAGACCATCTGCCCCGCATGTATGTACAGAGCTAAGAGGAGCTAACTGTGCGTTTTAATAGGTTTGTCGAAATCAGACGACGATATCCCGCGTTTGTGCTCCCCAGATATCTTGGCAGATGTAGGAGTGTCCTACATTGTCATACCTGGTACGCATATATATATTCAGACACTCGTATGGTACGCATTGTGATACAGCATTTCATCTGTTATGCATATTGACACACAATCTCGAATGGTACGCATATTGATGCAGAAGCTCGTCTAACACGCATATTGGTCACAATCTCGTCTAGTACGCATGTTGACGCAGCAGCTCGTCCGGTACACGTATTGATGCAGCGGCTCGTATGGTACGCACATAAGTCACAATCTCGTCTGATACGCATATCCATGCAACAGCTTGTCTGGTACGCATATAGGTCACAATCTCGTCTAATACGCATATTTATGCAGCAGCTCGTCTGGTACGCATATTGATGCAATGGCTCGTCTGTCGGCATCAGGGGGAATAAAGTTTTCCGGTCAGAATTGCAATCACATTCACAGTCCTTTATGCATACTATTGTGGCAGTTCACAGAGTCGCTGCCATGTTAAGTCGGCATTCATGCATAGACCATTCAAATGTCTTAAAACATGATGATATTAAGCTGAGGCTAACATCTGCTGGAAACAAATACGTGGCGAGCGGGTCCCATGATTTAAGCGGATTCTTGTCAACAATTCTGTTTGTTGTATAATTTGTCATTCATATTGTATAGTCAAATACCGTTATGTACTTGCAACCCTGCAGGAACTCTTTTCATTAAACTGTGAAATGGTAAACAAATATCGACATTAAATTGGCGGTTGTATTGCAAAAAAAAAGTTTCTAGGAATAACTACCTACATTACCATTCGCATCTCTTTAAATGTAGCAGCTCATGGCACAAGAGGCGTCTTGAGAGCCTGGTAAGTAGCATCATCCTGACACCATCATCAACTATCATCATCCTGACACCATCATCAATTATCATCATCCTGACGCCATCAACAATCAACATCATCCTGACGCCATCATCAATTATCATCATCCTGACGCCATCATCAATTATAATCATCATCCTGACACCATCATCAATTATCATCATCCTGACGCCATCATCAATTATCATCATTCCAATCATATTCATCATCTTCATCATCATCATCATCATCATCATCATCATCATCATCATCATCATCATCATCATCATCATCATCATCATCATCATCATCATCATCATTATCATCATTGTATTTTCATATCATAGACGAGTGAATATTGAGACACTCAGAAGACACCTGAGCAGAGTTAGGCGCCATTTGTAGCTGCTTTATAATATAATGTCTTTAAATGTTCAAAAGTATTAAGCCTTAAACTGTTCTGTAAAATGATATTTGTAACTGCTCTGCAATATAATCACAGTCACTATTCGGTTAACTAATATCCTTAATTGATACATGAAATAATGCCTGCAACTGTTCTGCAAATTAATGCTTGCAACTATTCTGTAAAACAATGCCCGTGACTGTTCCGTAATATAATGTGAGTAACCGACTAGCAATCAGTTATTACTTGATTAAGACAATACGTTGCTGGTTATCTCCCCTACATCTTAACCTACGCGCGTTTGCAGATGTTAGACACTAAAGGGCACGTATAGGCGTTACACAATGCCATCTTAGGGATGAAGTCATATCTCATGTAACTCATATCACAACTAATCCTTTCTCTCATTTGGTCTCCTCATTTTCCACTACTCAACCAGCTCGCACAATCTCGTATTACCTGCAGACAGTACAATATCACCCTGTTGTACAATATCACCCTGTTGTACAATATAACCCTGTTGAACAATATCCTCTTGTTATCCTTGGACTCAAACCAGAAGTGCATGTCTTTCCACATAGGAGCCATTTGAGTTGGATAGTTTCCATAAATCAGACGTTGCTCGACCTTTATGCAACATTAATTCTGCTTTCTCCATTGTAATCAAAATACTCACCATACTCGCCACACCAACTACATTCTATCGTGTATCCAACAATTGCACCATACTCACCATACCAACTATATACTGTCGTTGACCCACCATTTGTACCATACCCACCATAACAACTACATTCTATCGTGTATCCACCATTATTACCATACTCACCATAGAGTTGCTGATGGTCTGTATCCTCGGGGTTTATCACAGCCAATAACAGCGTATTGACTTAAGAAAATGTTAAAATGACACAAGTAAACAATATTAAAAAAGCCATTCAGGTCCTATATTTAATACCGTTAGGCACAAAGTGCCACAGATAATCTGTCTTGACTTGAGCCGTTCACACCACAGACTCATCGGTAGTCAACATCGAAGACACAACATCGTATACTCGCAAAACCACGAAGTCTCATTTCGTTTGACTAAGATCAAATTGAGGGGGGGGGGGGGGGGGTCCTTGTTTTTCATTATGTCAAACGCAACAGATGTGATATTGTGATCGAGATTATTAGAATGAATCGTGGTTGTCCGAGGAGAAAGACAGTGTTGCATACGGACGAGACATGAGGGCATGTCATCATAACGACTTATGCTTCTCATAACAGCTCATAGCGGATCAGTTGTGACACGGCGCCATGTACGTACGTACATACATACATATTTTGTGCCTAACGGTATTTAATGATTTTAGGATGTGAGCGGTAGTTAGAGAAATGAAGAGGCGGGCAGGGCGAGTCGAATCATGTATCCTCAGCATATCTAGGGAATATAATCGTCCATGCATTCGGGTGCAATTTTGTTGTCCTACAGCAAATCCATTTTGTAGCTACAGCAAAATAAATCACTCGCAGCTTGACCACCCGATAACATATGTTGCACATTTTTCTGTGAATAGTCTGTGAATAGCGACAAGTTCGTGGACTCAAGAGGCCAATTGCATGGGTCATAACGACCCACCATCCTACCGGTTCTGCCAATGTGATTCATTTAGTAACTTTGACCTATGTTGAAAAGGCATGAGGCCAGATGTTTATGAATACAAATACAGTATTTGGGATTGATGATTATAATCTGCGTATTTTAATTTTCGTTTTAGTTAACGTTCATCTTTTTTTGCTTTAAAGAAGTACACATATCTTAATCCCGATGGTATTTTGAGGCATGTTCTATGAGGATTATGTCGCATAACTTATTGACACTATGCTCGCTGCTATTTCATGTGAGCTAAAGAGCGAGTAACACAAGTCGCCATGCATACTCACATCACTCGCCCCCGACATGTCAATACTCTCAAGAAATGAATTGAATAATTTCACGAGTTTGTAAAAAGACAACATGAGTAGATTGGGATCAATGGTGGTCGCAAAAAAAATGCGATTAACGATCCTAGCAAGTGAAACATCCCTCTACTGCCATTACAAGACGAGGATCACAACCCTAGGCATCAACGGGAGAGGAGATCAAGAAGATTGCCTATAGACCTAGAATGTAGGCTTTGAGAAGTAATAAGAAACCTTATAAATGGAATCTTTGAAATTTTATTTAGAAATCAGTGTCAGTTGTAGGTACCTCTAAGATCAGAATTTCTATCATAGAGGTCATCAAAGCCAATCGCCACATGTCAGAGATCACGCAAACTGGAAATTGGATGCAACATAAACGTTATATTATGCTGGTCGATTTCGAAGCCTGGTCATTCATGATACATTGTAAGGTTGTTTTACTGTTGATCTGCGAATTTGGAAAGGTAGCAAGTATCTGTCGCCCGAAAAAAAACAAAATCCTCATTACCGGACGATTGGAGAGCAGATAATGCCTCGGTTACAATTATTTAAGGGGATTCAAAGTTAACTACTGCAGACAATATTTTATAATAGGATTTTGCAACCCTCGAACATGTCCCACATGTAAGGTATTTCGTCTAACTAGCCTATGCTTGGTCTGGTCACTTGGCGTTATAATAGTGAGACCCATGCTGAAGCGGTCGATAATCATGGAACATTTAAAGAAACATAAGGGTTCCTCAACCAAAGCGCTGTAATTCCACGAACCTAATGATGCTTCTGTGATTGGTGTCAGCCCAAGACTTATAGCAGAAGCCAAACTTGCGGTAAGTGCTTAAGTCCACTGCCATTTCGTTTAACCGTGGTCGAATAATACCAGAATTAAATATTTGTCTACACAATGTTTTCTATTTGTTCAGGTTTCACGCAATTGCGCTCACACACATATTATCAGACAACAACAACTTGCCGACGAGTGTGTTGATGACTACTTTATCATTGTTCCATGCTGTTAGGCGTATATGTGAACCGACACTGATTATGACAGACACACTTTGATGTATGTATAGAGTGATAGACGATAGACGTACATGAAGATAGATATCAATGAAGATGCGCATATGCACATATAAATGGAGCTAGACTACACGTTTGAAACCCCACATGCTAACGTCACTAGTCGCATCTGACACCTGCTATCGATTGAGAACTACATGACACCATATGTAAGTGATGCTGCGAGCTCATGACACAATATGCTGATGGCGTACGTGACACCATATTTTAAAATTAAAAATGTACGTTACATAATTAGTGATGACACGCTGCATAAATAATGTAATCATACATAACAAACGTCATGGAGCTATAATGATCAATAAAAGGTTGAGTAATAGATGGCACGGATGCTTTTTTTGACTGAACGCACAATTTTCTGGTTAATCAATCATCTCTCCGACTTCTAAACGTAGTGATGTGATTGCCTTTAATGGGCAGACGGCTGAACGAGGTAGGCCGTCGTTCAGCGACATCACATAACCCAGTTTGATTGATACTCATTATCGCAAAATACAGAAACAGGTTTTATTTTAAAGGATTATAATAGCAGCAAATTAGTTGATCGACGGAAGCGTCTGTTTCTGTGTTAATTATTGAAAGGCAGTTTGAGGTACCCATAACTGGTGCGACCAAGCTGCTCTCTTAAATCTAAGCACCATCAGTTTAGTTTAGAGGAAATGTGCTTGGGGTTCGCGATTAGAATACAGTTTTGCAATTATATGCGCATGGAAGCGTCGATTAGAAAAGGTCATGGGTAAACAATATATCATTTTTGTGATTTACATAGTTAAATACAATATCGCTGTAGTATAATAGCATTATGACTATATTCTTTAACACATTGAATCCTTAGTTCCAGGGCAGTCAATGGGTGTTATATTGTTCAATGCACCTGACTTAAATATGATTTGCTGAGCATAATAACATGCATCGATTCTTTTTATTTAGATTATCTACGAAATTTACTGCGTTATATGGGTGAGCTAATTACATGTGGCATTACAACCGTACATTGCACGATATTGGCAGTTTAAGTGTTATCCAGTTTCAACTAATATCTTTTCGATACCTCTATATATCCGACCAATTAATTTTTTTAATTATGTTGAAAAGATAGTGTCTAGCTATTGCAAGTTCACAATTTGTTAGTAGAAATTTATCACAAATAATTGATTGTCGTAAAGGAATATCTATCGGTCAATTATTTTATCGTTGTTCCACACTGAGTATTACAGCCGATTGGTAATTACATGTCAAATAGAAACCAGCCAATGATATATTACATAATGTATAAATGTTGGATATATTATTAGCTTGGAATATTTAAGCTAGTCATCACGTCATCGACTGCTATGGGTAAGTGTGCTATCATGGCAGATAACATATAACACAACGATAAGCAATCTAAATATATGAGTCGGGTGCTCTTTACTCCAAATAACGGCGACTATTAGGAAAGGTGGAAGCAATTATTGCCATCCTATGTGAGACTGTTATTACAACAGAAAACAATTTGCCTTGGCCGTTTTACATTAGGCTGTTGTGGTAAGCGCAATCATAAATACAACAAGTACAGCTGTCAATGTGACAACGCCTCCATCTCTGTCCTTTCAATGAGCTTAATTATTATCAAACAAATGATAAATCTGCGCATTCATGGCTGCCATGAAGCAATCAGCAAATATTAAGAAACACAAGTGTTCTACAAAGACTTGCTCTTGCTGCTGCTTCAGTTATGGAACTTCATACAATACAGTTGCATTTGGACAACTATAAAGTGTATGAGGTATATCATTCAATAAATATTTTGATATATGCTTACCTCAAAGTGACAAAGCCTCGCTTTATGGACTACATAACAAGGCAGTATTGCATCTGATTGCTGATTTAAAAACATTATGCCACGTTAGCAGCGATGGAATCGCAGTTGTCGACAAAACATGCCGCATGCATGCCATACTCACAATCGCCGAACGAATCTGTTTTAATAATGTTTCTATTCAGCATTGGATCGATGAGGAATTGAGCAGCTATATGTGTGGAAAATAAGCTTCCATAAATCACTGCTTAGTCTCCTGTACTTACTTGTTGCCAAGAACTGTTTGGGATATGATGTTCATCGTATCCGTGAAGTCTTATTCTGTATGGATTATCAACCAAAAACAACATAGAGATCCTATCAAGCACTGCATCCACCTCAATGCGAAATTAACAAGTACAAAATCACATGGTTTTTTTAATTAAGAGCGATTTTGAGAGCCCCGTGGCGTCGTCAGACCGAACTGATAAAATAGAATAGAGAGTGGGCGTCAAACGCCATTGCTGTTTTGTTTGACATATGACTTCCTATAAAAATGGATCCGTAGAAATTAGGAAAATGCGAATGAGTCATGCTTTTTCAACAATGAGCTGAATCGCAATATTCCATATGAGATAATGTATGCCGTGCAACGTCTCCTCTGCCTTTTCCCGACTGATTGCCTTCCATACTTCTAACGACCGCCTCATTATACAGACGACTAAAAAGAGGTTCACATTAAGGCAAATATATTTCCTGCTTCCGGTGATGTTCATTGTGATTTTGGTTATTTGGTTCAATTTTATAACTCTATTTATTTATACTGTGTGTTGATTTAAGCATGAAAATTAAAACCATGTTAATTTATAATGCGCGCGTCTATTAGGAGCATCATAACCAAGTTAATTACTGCTGCATGTGATTATTAAAATCCATTACAACCAGCTTTATGAGTACTTCGCATGATTATTTGACCATCAAGATATAATTACACGAAGCCATATCATGCCTCGTCGTCTTCCCATGTCATTCCAGCAATTCCTTTTAACAACACGGTTTATGAAGACTACCTCAAGTACAATATTGCATTCATTCTTTCCCACTTAAAAGAACATGAAATTTTTTACAACACAACAGTCGATTCGGTGTTTTGCATCCGATGACTGGAAGCATTATAAGATTTTTGGTTATATGTCTCGCCATCAAACAGACCTGTGACATAATGCGCAACAAATAATGAGCCATCTTGTCACACTTTTCTGCTAATAATACGTCTTTGTTGCCAATCAATGCAAGCAATAACTTCAAATCATCATTGAATAAATCGTCGGGCATGAACATCAGATAACCGCATAAGAGACTCTGTTTCTTAAATAGACAATATAGAATACATCAAAAGCAGTGCGCCTTAACAAGGGTAACTGAGGAAACAATTTTTTCCGATGCGGTGTATACATGAGGCTGCATCATTCTGCGAGAATGGGCAGATTCAGGAACATTTCTGAGCTTGTTGAATTATTAAATTCCTTCACCGTGCGATGAATGGAGCGATTAGCTGATGTCAGCCTTAATTACCCGTTGTGTTGCCCTCATGAATCCTCATTTGTACAAAGTTCAATAGTGAAGCAGATTTAGGAACGAATGGTGCAATCTCAGCAACATTATACTCAAATTTATTTTACTTTGGGTGCATCATTACCTGAGACGTACGTCCATTTAACATTCACTAATTATATCCAATATCTTGAACAGGAGCGGCAGCATCGGTAATAAAAGGCTGCGGTTCACAACATCGGCTTTTGGCGCTGATCACATGGAATGCTGCTACTTCAATTAGTCTATGATTCAACTTGGTCCCCCTATATCGAGTTCTATTCCTCAGTATTTATTTACTGCTTTACAGAATGCTCTTGGTTGAATTCCAATGCTTATGCAGACAAATCACACTCATTACCTGTATTTTTTTATTAGAACCGCAGACATAACAAAAGTTTTCACCCATGATTAATAAAGATTGAGCGGAATAGAAAACGGTCGATCTTAGACACAAACTACGCTATAAAGCGTGCGGAAGTGTAAACTCGCATAGTTGTCAACGTACTGGCAATATATGTCATGTCCCGTTGTGTCGACTCATTGTAAGACAACATACCTCATTCACTTGCAAATATCCCCGCCAGATAGCAGCATAGTTAAACGCTGTACAAAGACAAAAAGTACAAGCGTTAAATGGGTTTCCGATAAAACTTCACTTAAATTTGGGATGTGGTATTCGTCGTATCCTTTGACGGCAAAAACAATATGGCCATTCCATCTAACACAGCACCCACCTAGATGCAAAGGTAACATGACATGAATCACAGGTTCTGGCAAATAAGAGTTTTCCCGAACCATGTTTATGTCCCTTGACTGCGTCGGAACATGCTGATAAAACAGAAGTAAGAGTGGGCGTCGTCAGCTTTTGATGTTTTGTTTGATATATGACTTTTAAAGAAACGGAATCCGTTTGAATTAGACGAATGCGAATGAGTCATAATGTTTTCAACAAATAGCTGAATCGAAATGTTCCACATAAGGTCGTATGGAAAAAAAATGCGTAAGACGTGTTCCGTGGAACTAATTTTCTATCCTTTCCCGACATATTATCTACTATATTACTAACGACCACCACATTTTTTAAACGGCTCAAAAGAGGTTCACGTTACGGTAACATATTTCTTGCTTCTTTTGATGTTCATTATGTATTTCGTCATTAGCTAGAGTTTAATAATCTGGTTAATTAACATTGGGCGTGGTTATTATAATGAGCATTATAACTAGGTCATTTCATACTGGACACTGTTATGATAAGGAGTCTAATATCCAGGTCAATTAATACCGCGAGCCGATATTAGGAGCATTATAACCAGGTTAATTGATACTGTACGGTGATATTCAAAAGAGCATTATAATCAGCTTAATTAACACTGGTTATTAGAGGTCAACAAGTGGGGTCAAAGTGATGGTAACGTACACCTCAAACCATAACACAAACAGAATTTGTCTAGATCGTCTATATAGCTACGTATCGATAGATTACCCATGTGAATTTGCAAACGCCATTGATTTTTATGATGGTTAATTCTAAATTGCTATGAGCAGATGCGACCACGTCAAGATCGGAACCACGAACAGAGCGTATTTCCTACTGCATTGCATGCTATAGAGTGGTGTCTTAAACACTATGAGCAAATGACCACACTATATAGACATGCCGCACAGAATATTCTTGACTTAACTGATATCATATCTCGGACATATGCCTTCGATGTAAAGTCTTCCCCAATCTGGTGGCTCAGTGGTATCCTTTTGGATTCGAATACCTTATGCTGACCATGTACTATTCTCCAAGCAACCCAATTATGTTCTTCTGTAACCTCATCACGACAAACTTAATCTCGAAATCACGCATTGAGAAAACTTAAGCCAGACCAGATCAATTTATTTCATGATGGTTTCTGCATAATGTATTTGTAGTCTTCTAATGCAAATATGTGTAAATGACATGGCCATTACATGAAGGGGATGTAATTGTTTTTATTTCTGTTGTAATATCGCCATTTTCCATTGATATAAATGACGCGGGTGGTATGAAACATCTTATAAAAGTTAAAATTGCAATTCTCAAGGCGAGGATACTCGTAATAATGATTGCAGACTTGTTTTTTTACATATCTCATGCACAGGAGTATTCATAGGCATGACAAATAATATCGACCTCCAGAGAGTAGATAACCAAATATAGAGTAACGGAACTTAAAACATAACTTCCATCAAAAACTCTGCTTTTGTCTTACCTTTTACTATATGCAAGATAGCTAGCATCTTATTTTACGCTAGCCCTCACCAGAGCAGTATGCCTAATATTTGAACCTTTTGCCAGCAGGTATTTACATACGGGTCTAGAGAACGAGTTTGTCGAATTAGGCCTCAGGGATCTATGCAATCGACCCCGTCTATAACATGGCAATATAGCGTCGTTTCTAAAAGCGACAAAAATCCCCTAATGCTTGAATTTTTTGTTTTCATTTCCAACTTTTAAAGTCATCAGACGACTTTTTTATCCATTTAAACGAAATTTATGGGCGGCAGATAAACTTCAATATGGAATAAATCAGCATTATGTGGGAAAAAGCGCCAATGTTGGTCAGTCAAAGATAATTAATCCCTATTATCGCTCAGTATTTAGCGGATGGTCGGCAAACATTTCTTGGATATCTGTGACAATCTGACCACCCATTTAACTGCTTCATGCGTATGCGATTATCAATAAGATGAATCCACGTTAATGCTGCACTCTACAGATAAGCGTGTTATCGTTCGCCCCTCTGTCTGTATCCATCGCTCCTCATAAGCGACTGTGAAAGCCAAGCGATGCATGATCATGCTGATGTAGAGAGATTTTATATTTGTTTCACCACTAAGGTCAGTCCTGTATGTCTACAGTGTGCTTCACAGTTTTGGGGATATCCTCGAATAAATGTTTCAGTGGGCATCACCCTAATCTCCGACATGCCAGCCCGCACTTATTCCCTCTTTTACGCTTCTGAAATCCCCACAGGGATACTACCCTTGTCCCTGTCGTGGTAACCCCCGTTATTTCCGCAATGCATGTTCTAAACAATAGAATAATGTGCTCTGCTCTCCTGTGATCCAATGCCAGTGACATTAAATATACTAAAGTTACCTAGAGGTAACCTCTTTTGATATCATTAGAATGCTCCTTCATAATTTATTTAATAGACATACACACATGCATGCAACATGTCATCAGGTACACCATATGCCCCATGTGTACCGTCAGCCTGTCAGTCCCCATTGAACCATCCGCTGCCAGCCCCTACATGCTCCATAAGCTAGAGAGTCTTCAAATGTATTATTCACCCGACAACCGCAAATGATTTAGGCTATCTGAAACAACGAGAGATTTATCCTCCTTAAATTTTGAAGCAGCACTGGGTAATTGTTCATCAGTGAATGATTTGATTGCAATAGATTGGTTTAAAAAATAATTCCTCTTATGACAAAATAAAAGGCAAGTTCTGTGTTGTCGTACGGGCTATGTATTTAATTGCATGGTAGCAGAAGCAAATTGCTGGATTGATAAAAGTTTAGAGTAGAGAATAAGATTTTGCTTATTGTCCGACTTAATGAGTAACGGTATATGAAGAGTGGTGTAAAATTTACACTTAGCTGGTATTGTCAGTACGGTGGCCTACACCATGGTGGAAGTGCACTCATGTTGGAGATGCTGTTCAATTTGCGTAATTTAACTAATGCATTTAATAAACTTATGCGTTCATCCCCTGCAAATGATAATCATCGACAGCAGGATGTTTTCATGGAAGTTCATTTAGCATGATCGCTGGCTACGAATGCTGACGGCCAATGAGGACTCTCTCTGTGAGCTACAATCCAATTTCAATTCGAACTTCGCCAGGCAATTCCCCCGAATAGCAAAAACGAAGTGCAGCAAATCACAACCCAAACCAAACACGCTGAAGATTGAGTGGTACAAAAGTCGCGACATATATATATGACCCCAGTTTTTGTTGCGGGCTTTAACAAGATAAATATTTAGCTTCCGACCGGATGTGATAATTCTTTTCAACGTCCGACGCCTCCCATCCTAACTGTCGCTGTCGCCCTTGAATCGCATCTAAATCACTGCATAGCCTCTTTTTTTTCGCCTTAATTTTGAAGAGCCAATTTTCTTTCAAAGAATCAAGGTGATTTTAATTTGAAACGACACTTTTTTCTTGTTGTACTGACGTTCTGAATGTACATTGCTTCTGACATCAATATGAGTTCCCTGAGTAGCGAGCCTAATGTGCAGACTGTGGTCCATGCTAACGAAGCGACATCCGTATCATCAATAATATACTTATGCCTGACGGGAGGAAGCAGACCGATTGATCAAAGAGGCTTCTATATGGAGCTTTCAGGCATGTATTTAATAAATTCTGTCGGGGAATCTTAACCAATGTCAAGTTCCTCATGCATGAAATATTCTGTAAAGGAAGTTTTAAAACAGAGATTTCGCAATTTAGTTGTTGGATGCAACATATGCTTCTCCTTACATGCAAGCCATATTCGAGGCTTTGGCCCACCAAAGTGTGTTTTTTGATTGGCGAGATTGACGGCGTCTTGATATCTGCTTGTTGTCTTTGGTGCATAATCGTCATTGCTGGGTAATTGCAGCGTGTATAAAATATGTATGGGGAAGCAAATCTCATTACTTCAGTAACTATCTGCCACCATATTGCCTGAATAGTTCTTTGAATCTTCGACAGGGTTGCACCAAACCAACCTTATGAAGTCTATAGTTATAGGATGCACTTGTTAAGCTAGACACTGCTGATTGCAGTATTGTGATTATGGAATCATGCGTAATTTTTTGTTATCAAGAAAGGTTGTATGAGCATTGAATAGTGTCTGTTCCTTGATTATATGAAACATGATCTCCATGTGTGGCAAGCAAAAATTGTCTGTATTTTTGTAATGTGCCAGTCACGTATTCGCGTTTAATGTAATTATGCAGTCGTTGATGCGATCGCCGACATGCAGTTGGTCTGACAGCAATTCCTGCCAAACTGCAAACCAAGCCTCTCATCTCAAATAGAGATAATTAGCAAAGGGAGTAAAAAGGTAATTGTGCTTAAGATGATCCCATGGTTCGTTTTACCAGAGTTGCTTCGATCGTATTAAAATGCCGTCGCTCTCGTCAAGGTAATGATTCCTAACGTGTTGGGAACGCTCTTATCTGGAATAGGTGATGTAATAGGCGTTTGGAAATGCCATGATCAAATATCCCTAATGTGATCGACTCAAAACTATTCTGAGGCAAAATACAGTGCAGCGAAGCGACATCGATCTGTCTCAGACTCTTACACCCAGCACCTGTATCTTGCAAGGGGAAATAAAGACGCTGTGAGGATTATATGGTAACGTTAAAGTGACCCATTGGCTGCAGAATTGAAAACTATAGAGAATCGTAAAACCACCCCACATTTACGAGCCTTACCATATATCTGTCAGTGTTAGTTAGGTATCAAGTTTTGGCCGATTACAACTCATCATTGGTCCTCAGTAGAACACTTATAGGCTAACGAAAACAAGACGACAATGCAAGGTTGTCGTAGTGCACAGTTAAAAATGATCTGTTACACTGAATCGATTTAAATGTGCGCACACACCCAAACATTCACTCTTAGAATATCCGATGGGGTGGGGGTTTGTGGGGAACACGATTGATAATGAATGTCATGGGTACATGGGATTTAACTTCCGTGGTCATCTGAGGTATCATGAGGAATGTGATGTTATACTCCAATGGCAACGCTTGCTGACACTTGTGCTGACAATTACATAACGCAAAGCCAAAAATGTAGGTTACAAGGAGTGATGGGTCACAGCTGGGCTCTATTTATCAAATGTCATTGGCAATGAGCTGTTATGTTAATTAACAAAAATGGACAATGCGCATTAAACAAATATCCGGATGGTATGATTTATCCCATTCATGTAACGACGCTTGAACAGCAAAACAGCCAGCGGTACTTCCGCTATTGTCGTAAATATGATTAATAAAACAGGCGGTGATAAATGTACAGCTTTCATCCATGTGGCCGCACGCAATTTGTCAAGAGCAACCCAAGGTTATGAAGGATTTCAGATGGAGAGAAAACAATGAATATGTTACCCCGTGTGCTTAGGGGTCAGCAATAGGGCTTATAAAAGTCCAATACAACTGTTACAACCGCTTGTGTAAAAATGGTCAAATAAATTAAATTGGACCTTAACTTCGACCCACAGAACCACGTGGTGTCGGTTCCTAGTTTATACTTGGGCCGCCTCATTTGGTGATTAAATCGCATTATAAAATGTCAACAAGATTACTTTCTGTGACGTACGCAATGTTTGACATTTAGGACTGTGGTACATTAAAGATGTATTGAACAGCAGACCGATGCACACAGGTGGCCGCAATATGAACGATCTTCCATGTACAGGTTTATACTAAATGCAGGCGGCCTATCTATTAAGCAGTCCGCATGATAAATATTGTCTCTATACACAGATGCCCACTATGTAAAGAGGGTTATTATGTTCAGGTGACCGCTAAGGCAGAGGTTACTGACTACAACTATTATCATGGTTTCATGATTTAAATATTGCCTGCATGTTGCAGCCGACATCATATAAACCTTATTGACAACGAACCAGCATCGTCTATAATGTTTCAGTGCGCTATATGAAAAGTAAACAAGTGGTGTCAACTATTCCGCCAGTGACAATAATATTCAAACTTTGGCTGTTCATGACGTATTGCTTATCAATTCGTACCGAATCACACATAGTCGCTATTCATCGATGATAGATAACCTCGATTTAGCGACCGACACCACTAACATCTACGTACGTCATTAGTTGGAGTTACGTGAAAATTCTGCCACAAGGTTGAGACATATGAGATATTCAACGATGAAATGGTAGTTAATATGGCTACTGTACGCGCTACTGAAGACGTGAGAGTAGATAATTTGTATTTATCACATCCCTTAAACTCTCACTGTAGATTCAATTTCATCCAGGAAACAATTCGACCATCAAATCAAACACCCGTCTGGAGACGCAGGTAACACGAAATAAATAACATTGTTCTAGCAAACTTGACTGGAATAGTTTAAATGCCCCAGAACGATATCAATATAAATTGATGACAAAATAATGAGAATGTACGTCATAAACTTTGATCAGTGATAGATATCTTCTCAAGGAAATGAATCAGTTAGAATCAGGGAAGATAAAAACGATACACACCTTTTCAAATTGAGACATGTTCTATATCACGTAGTATGCAACATGTGCCACTTGACTATTATATTGGAACTAAAAGTCTTAACTTTACGGACATATTGCCATTCTTGGTGTCTACAAGTGGCTTAATCGACTTACGACGATTATCCAATCTACATAAGTAAAAGATAAAAATGTATTTGTTCAAGGTGAGTATTATATCTAGGTTAGTAATAATTGTTTGAAGCTTCGACTGCCTATTTACTGATGGCTGAAACTAGATCTATGTACAATAAAACTCCATTCCATATTAATAAACTCTGATTTGCTCTTTTTATAAATTGACATTAAAACAAAGGTTACCCTAGCCTAAAAATGGGCTCGAAGGTGAACATAAAGAGACAAACAGTGCGTTTTATTCAGTTTATTTTAATCATGTACCATTTGATTATTTGAGCAGGGTATTTTCGAATATTATTTGCCATAGTAAACGTAGGCCTTAGCTTTACTTTGCTCGTGTGTCTCAACACATGTAACGCCTGAAGTTGTTTACAAGTATATATATATATATATATATATATATATATATAAACATCGATATGTATATATATATATATATATATATATATATATATATATATATATATATATATATATATATATATATATATATATATATATATATATATATATATATACTATTACATGAAGAGTATGGTAGATGTGGTGAGTATGGTGGCTATATCGAGTATGGTGGATATGGTGAGTATGGTCGATACAGATAGCGTGGTAGATAAAGCGAGTATGCTTAATATGGCATCCCGTAATCGTTATGTTGTATTTTTCGTTGGTGACATTCGGGAAAGAGCTTACAATTTATATTATCGGATACATCAACGAGCTGCTTTCAGGTCCGATAAAGCGTTGTTTATAACGCCTTGTAGGTGTGAGACTGACGTGACACAATCATGGCGAGTGGCTAGCGCTTTTATTGTTACATTGTTTTTATTGATAACGGAGTAAGCCTGCTGACGTACGTTATCTAACAATGGTTGTGGACAGTGATGTCCAATGAAGATAATGTTACTGCGTGGGTGTATTTAATGGCGTGTTGATCCATGAGCCGTTCCGATGCCTCGGCGCCATGTTATGCCTCGTCTGACGTCTATCACTGTCATAGAAGCAAGTCCTTTTAACAACACGGTTCATTACAAGTACTTCAGTCTCAGTATGGACTTTATTCAGTTGCTCTTTAAAATAACAATGATTATTTATACATTGCGACTGTCAATTTAGCTTCCAGTCATTTTGAAACGTTGCTTTTAAGCTAAATAATTGCCCCGATTTTTAGGCTAATTAAACAATTCATGTGTTATATCGCTCTATTAAACAGACCTCAAAATATTGATTAAAATCATTAAGCAAACTTGCTGCAATTATTACATTATTAGATATTCTCGGCATGAATGTCAGGCAGCCACAGAGCCGATTCTATAACTCCAGAAACCAGTCAAAAGGAGACGATTAAAAAGTGTCCATATGTCCATAAAAGGTTCGATTGTAATGGTCACAGTTTTATTGGGGAAGCAATTTTCCGATGCGGAAGACACGCAAAGTTGATTCAATATGCGACAACACACAGATTCGGGAATATTGCTGAACTTGCAGAATGATTAATTCCTCCACGATGTTACATGGTCGTTGCAATGAAGACAAGCAGACTTATCAGCCTCATTTTCCCAGCAACTTCGTAAATAGGAATATAAAGAAAATTACGCCTGGCTTTAATGAGTCTACTAAGCATTTGCTCTGTACGTGCTATCTGTATATATAGCGAGGCTTCTGTTCACGACAGTACTTGAGTACTGTGGAAATCATTAAGTTATTACTTAGCTCCTATTTGTCCGTGATCTGGTTATTAATGTTTACGTTGATGAACCCTGATGGCGGTACATGTAATGGCCATCAGGTTGGATAAGGCGAGATAGGTGTATATTGTCAAGGTGGCATGTCACGGCATCATGGCGCCTTGTCTAGACGTCACGGCACAATGTCATACCTCATCTGTCTTCTGTCACTACCTCGCAACACTGTTCATTCTTATCACCTATCTCGCACTGCTATTTTTATTCTGTCCCTCTATGACAGCGCCATGATTATATTTTAGTGCATCTGCGGATCCAACGACCTGATTTGTTCATCTTTTCATTGTGAAAGAGAATAAAAAGTTGCGGTTAACAGAAATTATTACCTCCTATTTATAGGCTAGTTAATTAAACATTTCTTATAATAAATCACGCTTACAAATAAACATGCGACAAAATGTGGCGCAATCATGGCGCCTCCTTGCCACACGCATGAGCGAGTAAAACGCAATTGTCGCCAACCCATGCGATCTGTAACTACACATAAACGTTGATTACATTGCTAAGTGAGCCCGGCGTGAATGTCAGATAGCCACATAAGCGATTCTATTGTTGTAGGAAACATCAATAGCGGTCTGCTTCCCACAACAGGTAGCAGGATCAAGCGAGTACAATTCTAACGTGGAAGCAATTATCTCCAGACGCTCGGAGGTATCTTAACTTGAGCGTGAGAAGATGCGGGTAAGACACTGGAACAATCAGAACTTTGACCTGCCAAGTTACCGTGGACACTGGAACAAGCAGAACCTTTATCTGCCCAGTTACCATGGACACTTGAACAAAGCAGCCTTTATCTGCCCAGTAACCATGGAGACTTGAACAAAGCAGAACCTTTATCTGCCCAGTTACCATGGTCACTTGAACAAAGCAGAACCTTTATCTGGTCAGTTACCATGGACACTTGAACAAAGCAGAATCCTTATCTGGCCAGTAACCATGAACCCTTGAACGAAGCAGAACCTTTATCTAGTCAGTAACCATGGACAATTTAGCAAAGCAGAACCTTTATCTGCCCTGTTACCATGGACACTTGAACACAGAAGCCTTTATCTGCCCAGTTACCATGGACACTCGAACAGAGCAGAACCTTAATCTGCCAAGTTACCGTGGACGCTGGTACAAAGCAGAACCTTTATCTGGCCAGTTACATTGGACACTGAAACAAAGCAAAACCTTTATCTGACTAGTTACTGTTGACCCTGGAACAAAGCAGAACCTTTATGTGATTTTAATGAGCCTACTACTCAACGTATGTAACTTTCCGGGCCTATTATATGATTCTCTGTGCTACAATATGTGTCGACTGTGAAAAACGTTTATCTTTTAGTAGGCAGTTGCTCAATGCAATTTGCCCGTGGCGTGGTTATCTTTGATGTTCGTACTTTACTTCATTAGACCAGCAAGTTTGGTATGGCGAGCATGGTGGATATTGCGAATATGATGCCGAGACGAGTATTGTAGCTCATGGAATAATCTGCCCTTTTCGTTGCCCACGATCAGCTGTTGACGTGTTCATCTCTAATTGCAAATAATACATTATGCCCAATGAAATGTATTAATTGACATTCCGGCTAAATCTTTACACCCTTAATTGGAAATCCACTATAAATCCCATTCGATATCACAGCACAATTCTGAGGATTTTTTAACAATTATTTATACCCTTTATTACCATCCTGCGATTGTACACAAGTTAACATCTCACTACTTAACCGAATGTTAACATTCTTCGCTGACTTACAGGGCTGTGATCATTCTTCTTTTGTGACAATCCAAAAACAACTACAACATATGCAACGGGTTTAACGTCCTTAAATTCAAAACATGCCAATTACCTCAGTTCTCTGTTTAAGGGGCCATTGTTCCGCGGGAAAAATACATGGCAGGTGTCATATAATGAAAAGAACTTAAATCACGAGAGTAGTCGCTTGCATACGTCCGAAGGATGGCTGGCTGAATTTTCGTGTCTGTACAAACAATAATATAATCACGATCTCAGAGAGCAGACATGGTAAATAAGCTTAAAATACGCCCTTCTCTCTGCCCCCACTCTCCCTCTCTCTCGTTTCCTATTTTATTTCTCACTCACTCTCCTTCTCCCTCTCTCTCCGCCAATATCTCTATCTCTCTCTCTTCTACGCACTCTTCCCTCTCTCTCCTCTCTCTCTCCATCTCTCTCTCCTTCTCTCTCTCATTTTCTCTCCTTCTTTTCTCCCATCCGCTGCCTTCTCTTATCTCTTTCTCATTTTCACTCACTCTCTCGCTCTCTCTTAATCACCTTTCTCTCTCTATTTTTCTCTGTCTTATCTCTATTTTCCTCTCCCTTACGTCCTCTAGCTCACTTTCTCTCCTCTCTCTCTTGCTCTCTCTTTCTCTCTCTCTCACTTTTTTTTCTCCTTTACTCTTTTTCCATAAACTCTCTTCCTTGTCTTTATCCTGATATCTCTCTCCTTCACTTTCCATCCTTAACCCCTCCCTATCTCCGTATCTCCCTCCTTCTCACCCCTGCTGTCTCTCTGCTCTTCTCTTTCCTTCTCTCTCTCCTTTTCTCCTCTCTCTAGGTTCATCATCGTTCATTTAGAATTATAACACATTATGACTAACACCATGTATTGTGATCATAACGTTTGATGAATGAATACGCCGACTGATCTGGGTCAACTGCGAGATGTTGAGCTAATCGACATCAAAATAAGTCCATCAGGCTATGACGTTGACAGGGAGCAAACTTAAGCTATGGTTGAAGAACTCTCGTCTAGTATCGCATTTGACTTCTACCGCAACAGCGGAAATTGGTAACTCAGCA
This sequence comes from Urechis unicinctus, assembly GCA_034190875.2. Taxonomy (NCBI): domain Eukaryota; kingdom Metazoa; phylum Annelida; class Polychaeta; order Xenopneusta; family Urechidae; genus Urechis; species Urechis unicinctus. The sequence goes on from CM067345.1 coordinate 59,018,543, forward strand.
ATGCAACGTAGGTGTGCCCCGTGGGTGATTGCTCAGATGCAAATCGTCACAGCCAAGATATCTCCTCAATGTGAACACGAATATGGACTTTTACTCTGGACAAAATAACGAAGCTTTGTTCATTAAGAAACATACATTGATGTCAAAGAATACGCCAAGTACCGGCTATGAATGTCAATGGAATATACCAGGTGGAGAGGATGTTAGAAGTATTTACCTTTTTCAATGGTTAATTAACGCGCTGGCGTGAGCTCCAGAGGCGACGTTATGGCTCTTTGTAGGCTGGCGGCTGACCTGGTTGCTATAATAAAAGACGATCGCGCGCTGAGGAGTGTTAGTTCACAATTGATGCGGACAGTAATGTCCAATGCGGATGATGCTACACGACTCGCCTGGGTATGCTGTCATGATGTCATATAGTGCCTCATTCGTAATTGGGCCCCACGAGGCCATGCCGTCATAGCGTGCCTCATTCGTCAATTGCTGTCACAGTGCAACGACGTCATGCTCCGTCTTCAAAACTGCCTTTGTCACTCCTCCTCGGAAAATCCTTTAAAAAATCCATTTATTCTAGTATCCTCTACCACAATGTGACATTTTTGCATTGGCATGAAGAGATGCCATGGGAGTATATGAATAATATGATAAAAGATAAAGATAGTACATAGAGATAAAAGAAGAAAACAATAAGACATAAACAAATAGGTGCTAATCTTATTTATTTTGCTGCACTTCATTAGGAAGTTGAACGAGAGTACGCGTTGCATAACAAAGAGAATGGATTAATAACAGGTAATGATAGAAACAAGTCAATAAAACAACTGGTTATTTGACTGAAACTACGCTGTGCACCCTGAGAAAATGGCATGGGAGTACATGTTACATAAAAATGTTACAGAACTATGATAACGGGTATTGCTGACAGACGATGATAAAACAAGAACACGATAAATGACATGGCATTTAGACAGATAGCTGATTATTTCATGAAACATGTTCCGTACACTACCAAGGTGGGTATTTATGGCAGAAAACACTTTACCAAGACTCCAGACACTTATGATATATTGAACACTGTTAGAAAAGTGGGAATTATTCAATTAGTGCTTCTAGTCCTATTTGAATTAGTTTGCAATAGACTATATGATGTCCAGTAGGGTTATCATGTTATAAATATTAACAAGGTCTACCATGGCTTTATGTACCGATGATTTATTAACCCAAACTAGAAAAGTAAGAATTATTCAATCAATAATTATTGTCCTATTTGAAAAAAGAATGGGATTGGTACTGGTTACCTCAGTGCAGTAATTAGGTATCAATTTCGTGGTATGTGCAACCTTGCAGGACTATGATGCTAAGTAATTCCTGTGACATGCAGATGGGCTATTAAAGAAGGTCCTGCTTTCTGCCCATGTAGGTGATCACTCCTGACAAGAAGATGACCAGAGAAGTCTTGAAAATCTAATTCGGTTGTTAGATTGATTGACTGAATGTAGCACTATAATGAAATGGCCGAACCAACAAGCATCATTTTTGTTTTATATCAAACAAATAACAATCAATTTCCACTAATTTCCTCTAATAATAATTAAGTGGATAATGTTAAGATTTTACTAGTTATAGTACTTCAGAACATGTTTGTTTGATTAATCTGTTATTAAAACATTTTGGCAGAATTATCGTATAGCTTAGTATCATAGGGAACTTTTCAACTCTTCATTCAATCATTTTTAAGCTGGCTGTCATATGGAATATTTTACCCAAAGGAACTACAGAAATGCATATTGTTACATGTGAAAATCAGTTTCGTGTTCGTATACATTGAAAGATATTTTAACTGTCTAAACCCCAGCTCCACTGTATTTGCATGTTTTCTATATGCTTCAAAAGCTTTTGATAGAATCAATCGCAAGAGCTTGAACACAGCATAATTAAAACCACTATATTGCAATGCACGGATGTTATGACTCATATATACTCAAATTGATGTACTTAGCTATGTTTATGATTGCTATAAGCCTTGATATCGGGGAAACAAGCTTTTCTCACCCATATTGTTATCGTCGTTAGCTGTCAGGTGACAAGAATGAAGTGGCGTTTTAAGCGCAATTAGCCATACGTACAAACATTACTTCGCGCGTGTAAGGTGTTGTGCCGTCATCAAGTGCACATTGACATCATCGGTCGGTGTTGTGGAGCGTCTCATTTGGTCCCCCAGTTGACGGCATGGGTTGGTGGTGTTTTATTGCGTGCTATTTTGATAAACTAGTTTCTCGCGGGCGACTAGGGCAAGTGCCCGTCCTTCAACGCGTAAACAAACAGATAAACAATAACTGTGGCAGGAGGTATGTTATTGTTTTCATTCTCTTGTCTAAAACATTTCCTGGTTGCAATAAGGTCAGTTAAGGAGAGGCAGGCATTGGCATCGTTGTAGGACGCAAAACGCCACATTGAACATTGTAAATGTAAGCGATAAATGTTGGTGGGTTCCGCATTTATCAGAAATAGGCCCCTGTTTGGCATATTGAACTTATGTGGGGACATTTGCGCAGTAATACTGAACAGGTGGGGGACATGGACTAGCAATAAAGTGCCTTGCAATTGCTGACGTCAAGCGATTCGCAAAACAGTGCATTCCTAGGGCTTTATCTTGCACTATGAAATGGCAATGAATATACATTGCAATAACCGACAACAAGCTGCTCGGGATAAGGTTAAAGCTGTCATAAATATCTACTATAAGTAATACGATTCGCACAAGATGCACAATATTGCTGCCTACATAAGCCAACATACATACATAAACCACTACAAGTAGTTAATCTGGCGACAAAATCCACTCTGCATTAGCTAACGGTGATTAGGTACCCGGTTATTCGAATGAGCTTACACTAAGATGAAAGCTCAAAGACCTCATTGCTTATTGACGTATTCGTGCATTTTTTCTTTCATTTATTTTACAAATCATTAAAGTTGCAATTTCCTGCTGTGAATGCTAAATTAACCCAGTACCTAGAACAACTCACCTTTAACTATCTGGCTTCCTTCATCACGTCATCATTATCATTGATTGTTGCAAAGTGAATGTCTGATTTTTTAGATGAGGGGGCTACAGTGATGCTGCGTACATGAGATGTTTGACTATGATATGTATCTTTAGCAAATCCAGACTAGCGGGATTGTTAAACTACATTGCGCTGGCATTTTAAATCTCAGTTTAGGAGACAAGGACATGCTTTTCAAAACTTGTTTTCCCAGAATCTAGGAAATAAGTCGCTATGATCCAACAGTTGAAAGAGATTGTAGGGTTATCCAACATTCTCAATATCTGTCATGATGACACAGGTAATGGGTACGAAGGAGATTTATGCCACTTTTAACACCGAGGTGGTATCGGGACGGTGACGGATGAGGATGATAGCGATGGATGGACAGCTTCCTTTCGAGTGGCGTCGCCCAATTGGCCCAAACATTCCCCATTTTAGGCATGCGCAATACCAGGCTGCTGGAAAGTAGGTCCAGCCGTGTAACAAGAACGTCTAAGTCATGAATCACTAACGTGGTTTTTAAATTGCACACCTGTTGGTCGAAAGGCGTCGCAGTATGCCACTATGCTATGGGAACCGGCTATGATTTATAATGTATGTCATGAAGATCCAACATTCAAAAGAAGTTGATCCAGTCTTCCGAAGGTCGGGCATGTAAACGAATGTACAATATGGCAATGATCCACTTTGTATTTTAGTAGTTTCGCCTGCTGAAAAAGTTATCCTACATAGGTCACAACTATCTTACAAACAAACAAATATATATCAATCATACAGTTTGAAGAGATTTTCTCCAGTGTCCTGTGGCTGTAAAAAACAAAAGTTTCAAACATGGAGATAATGTGCAATATTGACACCAAAAAGCTAGCATAATAATCAGATCGTGATGATCTGAATATGATTCACTGCAAGATTTGCCAGTCACCCGTGTCGATTATTGCAGCCGCTAATAAAGGTACACGACCGGACTAAGGAGTCGGATTGCCATTTAGCCAAGAGAGGATATTCTAATCTGAAAAATGATACGTTAAAACGCATTTCATCATAAAGATAAAACCATAAGGCAGACATTATTCCAAATGTTCGATCGAAAATCTTAGTCGGTATTAGTTTTCTTTCATGTCAATTAATATGTAAAAAAAAAAGCGTTATCAACGCCAGCCTCATGTATGAGCTCACGCAAATTAGATACGACACAAGCTAATTGAAGGAAGAAATGCATTTCTTATAAGCTGTTCGGCATGTTTTGCGCTTCGATTTGTTTCTATGGTGCTGAATGGTGGTAATATCAATACGGAAAATTCGAGTGACAAAGAGATAATATCGATGGGGAGCGAATTGCTACCGGCCAGAGACCTAATATGATGTCGTAAGCGCCGTTGAACTCCTTGCCAGCTGTAAAAATAATAGTTTCTTACAATTCGTCCCCTTCCTAATTGAGGGACGATTTCTTGCACCGATGATTTATAACAAGCGAGTTGTCCGAGCGACCAATAGAACTGGATATATAAAGCCAATCCCCGGTTTTGAGAGGCTATTTTGCTTGCGCTTCGTTTTTCTGCCTATAGCTCATCGCAAGTATGTCATTTATATTCTGAAGAAAGTAATCTTTCATATACAGGGGTTACATCTATTAAACGGAGCTTCTTGCTATTTTTGTAAAGACTTCATTCTCTTGCACAGTTGTAAGCCAAATAGAACGCTCATTACTGATGTCTATGCATACGCTATGATGCCGAGGAATTTGCCAACTAATACCATCACTGTTTCTGTTATGGAACATTCAGGGCAACTATTGTATGTTAAAGTAGCTAAATGACAAAATGCTAATGGTTTACAATCATCTTTCTCTCTATGTCAGCGCTAACTTGTGGCCAGTTAAAAATGCTTTAATGATTCTGCTCTACGTCATGCCAGAGGTTACTGCAACGCTCTCGTGGTCATACGGCCAAAATGACACTAGTTTTAATCACCAAAAATAATCCGATTGGATACTGAGTTACATCAACCTATTTTGTAATGCAGTTAAGAGTACTTGAGTGTGTGAGAAGGCAATTAGAGACCGAAACAGCCAGCGACAGCCGGTGAAGGAGAAAATGAATGGTAGTAAATAGAGATAGTGTATCTATTAAAAGCAGCAAATAGATACGAAGAAGTGCTTTTATGCCATCACCCACTCGTTCAACAGACAGTCATTTTATACCGCCATGCATAGTCAGACGTTTGAGATCACTGTAATAGACCAATCGCAAAACCAACATAATCACACGATCGTTTATCTTCATATAATGTGTGCATGCTGTAGGATAATTTAAGTATGCAACTATCCCCACCTACAAATGCACCAGCAATGAGTGCCGCCATATGGAGAGACTAAGGGCTTTTCGCTATGGAATGCCGTCGGATTTGTTCATTACAAGTAGAACAACGCCCATTATGTTTGTCAGAAGGAAAAAAGTTACTGCACAGTGTACTCTGTTCTCGCGATCTAATTTTTTCAGATTGCGTATCTGTACCGCTGAATAAACGAGTTTATACTTGCTTTTCCCCATCACTAAATTGCTGCGTTGCGTATGACCATATATATATATATATATATATATATATATATATATATATATATATATATATATATATATATATATATATATATATATATATATATATATATATATATATATATATATATCTATATATATATATATATCTATATATATATATATATATATATCTATCTATATCTATCTCTATATATATATCTATATATATATATCTATCTCTATCTATATATATATATCTATATCTATCTATATATATATATATATATATATATATATGGAATCCTACCATAAAGAGAGCGTAACATATACTTGCAGACAGTGAGGCTAGCACAACAACGGCCTAAATCACATCGACAACTGTGTCACCTACTGCCGGCGTTAGTGTTTATCGCGGGAATGCATCATTCATGCAGCGAAATGCATATTTCGGGCTGAGAGTTTGCAACAATATCCCACAAAGATACTGCTTCCTAATCTGTTCATTGATAGCTCTGCGATCATTTAAGCTATGCGATTAGGCCTCATTTATCGCATTAAGCTTGGTAGACAGCAGAACCTTGGACTGGTTAATGCGCTAGTTGTCTCCAATGAAGACTGCTCACATAATCAGTGCCTCTTGTCAAATCTAACGAGTTTAACATCTAAAACCCGTCGTCCAATAGACAAGGATCGCATCAATTAAAACTATAGCTGATATCCATCAAATGATTATTTATTGAGCATTACTTGACCTGGATAGATCAATTAGCAGCGCGGAAAGGCTCAGCTCGATTTGTTTGGCGTTAATAAAACACTGTATACATACTTGCAAAGGCTTAATGGGTCTCAAAGGAGTAAATCCGTGTGCCCGCGCACACTGATATCTGCGTCAGCGTCAATACAAACGACAAACATGCTATAAAAACATTTATTTGGCAACCACTAAATGCATATATATGCATCATTCATGCAGCGAAATGCATATTTCGGGCTGAGAGTTTGCAACAATATCCCACAAAGATACTGCTTCCTAATCTGTTCATTGATAGCTCTGCGATCATTTAAGCTATGCGATTAGGCCTCATTTATCGCATTAAGCTTGCTAGACAGCAGAACCTTGGACTGGTTAATGCGCTACTTGTCTCCAATGAAGACTGCTCACATAATCAGTGCCTCTTGTCAAATCTAACGAGTTTAACATCTAAACCCGTCGTCCAATAGACAAGGATCGCATCAATTAAAACTATAGCTGATATCCATCAAATGATTATTTATTGAGCATTACTTGACCTGGATAGATCAATTAGCAGCGCGGAAAGGCTCAGCTCGATTTGTTTGGCGTTAATAAAACACTGTATACATACTTGCAAAGGCTTAATGGGTCTCAAAGGAGTAAATCCGTGTGCCCGCGCACACTGATATCTGCGTCAGCGTCAATACAAACGACAAACATGCTATAAAAACATTTATTTGGCAACCACTAAATGCATATATATCCCGCCATAAATTCAATTTTGGTCTTGCGACAGAAGATGCACACGGAGACAACCATGAATGAAGAATGAAGTAAAGGTTGATAGACGCTAATAATGACATAGATGAACGACGATAGACGCAAGTGACATAGTTTTCCAAGAATACAATTAGTCAACCAACTGTTTTGGAGCTATCCTTATACTCCAAACACTAGCGACCATGTAGAATGATATTTTGCCATTCTAAGATATTCGCAAAAGTTCTTAAATTAATGTCTAGCAGTTATGAAAACTGTCCCTGTGTGGTTTTTGCGCTGACTTTAATAAACCAGCAAAGGTGCCAAAGATACATATGAGAAGCATGGTCAACATGGTGAGTATCGTGGCCTATGCGAATATGGTGGATATGGCGATTATCGTGACCAATACTGCTATGTTGGATATGGTGAGTATCGTGGCCAATGCAACTATGGTGGATATGGTGAGTATCGAGGCTAATGCGACAACGGTGGAAATGGGGACGTTGACGACAAATCGAGTATAGAGGATAAAGCAAGCACTGCGAGCATTGCTATGGTGCGTTTGATAGCATATACAATTATGTTCATATATTGACTTTGGTGGATATAGTTTGGCTGATATGGAGAACACTGTCGCAATGAAGGGCTGCGTTGTCGTATTTGTTACAAATGGCAAGTATGATGGATGGAGTATTGTATCAGCAATATATAGGATCCATTAATCCTCACGTCTTGCCCTTCACGGTGAACAGCCTCAGGTGAGTTAGAAGATGGATGATGTCTCCTTGTTGCTGTTATCGATCATTCTATGTCAATACTTGATTTCAACATCGACTTGTTGGTCGTCGCTTTTTAATACCAGTATTGCAATACATCATAGTGTTAGCTAGCTAGTGGTTCGAGATCTGTGTGAAGTAGTGAAACATTGATTCGAATATGATGTATCTAATCATGCTGACTTCATACCGCACGTCTTACATATGTTACCATACATAAACTGTGTATTTCGGTTGGCAGTCGGAATACAGGTGGCACAAAATCAATAAAGATATGCATTGGCGAAAAAACAACACATCGAGACAACCTATAACCATCATGACCAAAGGAGCTGAGTTGACCCTGACAGAAATGAACGACACGATCACTGGTATGAAAGACGAACGCACATTGACTTTACTAGTATTGACTTTACCTTTATTACTATGTTTAGTGATTTTAAACGTGAAACTGATATAATAAGTCCTAAGTTATTCAAACAAACCCAAATCAACTCTTAATTTGAATAAAAGATCAGGACAATAATGATAAGAAACCAACTGAGAGGATCAAAGCATTAATGCTGTGTGTAAGGTGGAAGAACGTGCATCAGAAAAATTCCGTCAATTTGCCGTTGATCTTTGCCTTGATCTGCATGTGATCATGAACATTGACGACATTAGCAAGTGAGTCGGCATGGTACACTTGATGTATTAAGAGCTTAGCCAACTACCATTCAGTTTAGGACTCATATACTGAGTATTTAAAGCATTGAATAACCTAACGCGCCTGGACCAATGTAACGCTTTACCTAGCCACCTTTGTTCGTACACAGGGATGCAGTGCATGCTTTGTACGACTAAGAAACATGACACATAACAGCCTACTTGTCACTTACGATAATGTTATGTTACCATCATGCAATCGATAACCGATGCATTTCGTGATGTTAAATATGTTCTTGTCAATACATTTGATATACTTGATAGAAAAAAACCGGCACAAATATAGTTGGGAAATCAATTAAACGTCTCCTCACCACCACCCCCCCCCCCCTCCACCCGCCCCGTCACAGATAATAAAAATATTTATAAATTAGTTGATTCACAGACAAATCAATTGTAGGATATGAAGCAATAATCAATAACTAATATATCACTGCTGGTCAGAACATATCACGTTAACATCCGTCACTTCCCAAACCCTACATGGCCTCAAGGAATCCCAGTGATAAGTTAGTGTCAAGTTATAAAATGATTGAAAAGTATTTCAACATACAAGTCGTTAGGTGTAAGCGACCTCTCATCATGGTTACTAAAAGATACCTTACTGACCGTTCCTTTACAAATAATTACATTGTTTAAGCTTTCACCTACACGTGGAATATATATGCGTTGAAAGTAGGCCGAATTACACCAATATTAAAAGGAATTATACGCATGAAGAGTATAGCATGTCGGTCGTGTATGATGGATATTTTTGCAGATACAGCGGGATATAGCATCCGTTGATCGTCCCATTTCGCTCTTCGTACCAGAGCCTCAAGTGAGGAAGGTGATTGATGGTGTCTAACTGCTGCTGTTTGTGAAAGATCTGTGTTAACACATGTTCTCAGAAGATGATCATCATCGAACCTTCACCTCCATTAACTTGTAATTGAGAATCAATGATGCAAGGTTTCAAACAACAGCCTGGATGGTTAAGAAGATTAATCATAGCTGTTCATTGGCTATTAATGGAAGCTTGTTTGGCATCGGATGTCACCGTGGGGGATGTACAAAAGCAAGTCAAACCGGATCTGATCTCATTTTTAACACTCCTGCTGAAAATTACTAATTTGACATTACAGGTAATCGTTCTAGGTACGAGTGAGCATTTGTCGGCAATTCAATATCCTTAGCCGATAGGACGATAACACGGTCGAATTATTGAAGGATGCCAGTAACAATTTTCCGACAATTAGTTAGATATTGCTGGATGTGCAGGGTCATGAATGATGTAAGACTAGCGATGATTTAATTTCCTTAGCGTCACGTGATATTACACGTTAGTTAAGCAGTGCTGCTTCTTGGTTAGCTGAATCTCACATGTAGTTGGACAATATTAGCGCAATAAAATACTGACAGCGGAAATCATTCCGGACCTGTGTGAGAGAACCATGACCTATAGCAAAACTAATACTTAGACTGTCAAGAGTATGTACGAATTGATGATTACAGTATTGCTATATCGTTGCGTGCCGAAATGTGATTCATCAATCATACTTATTAACATAGGTATAGAAGCTTAATTTTAAGGGATAGTCTGCTTTTTAGGGGTAGTCTGCTTGTTAAACCATCAGTTTGAAAACCGCTTATATTAATAATCAAATTTAAGTATTTCTATAAGAACATTAATTACTAAATCACTATCTCATGGAAAATCTAATCAACTGGCAGGCATGATCGCTATGCCTTCTATGCACTAGTCGACTCCAGGGCCTCTCAATGATGTGTCCGCAATCAGCTATTGAATAAATTCACTGTGTCGCTTATACGATGACTTGTGTTGGTGTAATATCTATACCAGCTGTTCAGGGCTTAACAAAGCCCAGGAGATATCTAGGGTGATCGCTCAGTCGATTTCGCCATTCTTTGACATAATTATTTAAGTAAACGACTTTCGAAGCATGAAATACAAGTGTATATCTCAGCAAATTTTTCAATCAGATACCATATCAGTCTATTCTGTGTGCAGTTGGCAATGCCCGAGCAATTATGCGCAATGCATCACCGAACCATCAATAACGATTTTATGACAGTTGCTATTTCGGTGTTATTGGCTCTAAGAGTGCAAACGGAGCCTGATGACAAGGATGAAGTAGCGTTTTAGCGCCGTATTTCTTGCTTACTGAGAAAGTTCAGAAGCTTTCTGAATTTTACAGTCATTATTGCCCAGGGTGTTGTGTCTTATGACTGTATTAAGTCGTCTGTTTGCTATTAGGAACTTAACTCAACCATGAGCATACAATAGGTCTGCTCTACAACCACATAGATAATCTGCCCGGCTATCTGAAGTCGACCCCATGGTTTTTTTTAGTCGACTGTTATGATACATATGTCTCATCATTAACTGTTTTCGAACACCTTAAGAAAACATTCAGATGATCTCTCTGTAAAAGACAAACTCAGTCATTAAGGAGACCATGGAAGGTACTGGAGGCGCATTTACACAGAGCTCACATCGACAAGGATATTCTGCTCACCCTCCGATACCCCCGATGCACGGACAAATATCCAGTCACTTATTAATGTGAGGTTTGCATTTGTCTCATCTCGCGAGTTCTCAGAATAGCTAGCATGAGTAGATTGTGATCACTGCAGGTAACAAATTCAACTCCTGACGATGATTGCCTGTGAAGTATCTTCAATTCTGGGTATTGCAAAATTCGCAATCGCATGCATAGACGCAATACGGGTTTGAGGGCACAGATCAGTCTGTGCTCATTAGCATAGCAATAAACGTCATACGTTAAATACATTTTAACGATTTAACCTTTAGGGTAGATGACAGTCGAATGGTTATTGAAAATCATAGATATCGTTTGTTCAGTCATAATCAAATCTACACGAAGCAAGATTTTGTCTGCAATGATTCATTGTTCAGCTAGATAGAATGACGATCTATTCGATAGGTCAAAAGGCTCGATTGTCCATACATCTGAATCGTCATTGACTGTAAATGTTGTCACTTTGACTGTAAAAGTTGAGATTGGTTTAACATTGCTCGAAAGGGTTACATAGTAAATTACATTGTGTTTGGTATCCTACGTCACTGCCAAGTCAAGTCGCAGCGTTGCTTACAATCAAGCAAAGGTTTGTGGAGCGATTATGACTTATTTGAGTGTTTAAAACTTATCATTGCGTTGTTTACTACAGCTGTCATATATAACCTTGTTGGCCTCACTTACTAAAGGAAACACAAACGCCCGTAATGTGATGCAACTCATTTATCTGCAAAGAGGCCATTTTGTTGATAGCTTGTTAAGCGTGAACTCAGTTTAGTGGCTTTAATTGTTAAATTTGCCTATTGAATTAATCTTCATCGCCTAACATTCATTCATGAATGTCATTCTCTACGGTCACAGCCTCTGATCTTGCCACTGAGTCATTTGATACACATAATGCAAGAACAATAAAATAAACACAATAACAACACTATGGGTCGTGTCCAGGTGTCATACAATCGTACACTCAGTGCAACTGAAGTTAAGGCTTCTTTGTTTTGAAGCGGAAATATGCAACAAAATATCGGTTTATGGGAGAATCACGTGGCCATCAACTTGGTAGAGAATATCGGATTTCAGCGATATTGGCATCCCGGCAAACCAGGTAATTAAAGCTAAAGGGTCATCGGCGTTCTAGCTTTTCTCATTTATTTACTCATAAATACACATTTTACGGTGATGGCTATACTGAAAAGCATTACGACAGTGATCCCTTAGTTTACAATGTGAGAATCAAGAATACACTGCTGCTCGTGACACCTCATCAGTTTAGTTAACTTGGAATGATTGAGAGGCTGAAGAGAAATGTTCCTATCTTCATTATGACGAATACTTCATGTATAATGTTGTACATAATAGGTGCAAGACCCCGTTAGAGTATATGAGTGCTATAATACCAATATCATTAAGGTGCCGGTGTGCAAAAGAACTGCTGGCACCAATGCCACATGGTTTTACTCACCTACTTAATCAGTATTGTCACTGTTTACTTCTACAGATATAAGGACACGCCAATATTATGTGTCACAAACATATGGCATAAATATAAATTACGTGAGTTCTATAAGTATCATGATAAAGAAGCTATTAACATGCTCTAACTGACAGATCGACTGTCACAAGCATCACTGCAACACTGCTTGAAGCTGTTTGTCATAGCTGTACCACTCGACGTGTTGCCACAGCAGCTACCTTGGGTTCAAAGTCCAATGTCACCAGTCGTCTGAGACACTGGAACATGCAAGAGCGAATGTGTCTCTCAGTCTCGCGTATTCCTCTTGAGTTAGTATTATAATATCACATATTGTATATTTGCAATATCAGTATGTGGGGATTATGCACAGCCTCGATCAGACTCAGCCGTCATGTTTGTCATCTACATTTTGGAGGAAAATATCACTTAATCAACATGACACACATTAAGACTTTACTCACGTGGTCTGGTTGAGAGGTTTCGACAGCCGCAACATAGATGCTTGTGAAACAATTCCTGGAACTGGCAACTCATCATGTACATTGCCATGGGATTCATACACGAGTTCATGAAGCTTAGACAAAAACCAGTAGTTTTAAAGACGAGCCAGAAGTTAGTGAAATCCGATGGGTCGTAATACCACCACAGTTGGTAGATATGACGCGGAAACCAACACACAATGAATATGAGGACGAAAGAGAGGACCAATTTAGCTGTTTTCTGCCTAATTGCTAAGTTTCTAGCGACTGGCCCAGTCTGCATACTGTTGCTACTTATCCACAGACTGCGCGCTATCAGGCCATATAATACACCGATCACGACAACTGGAATAGCAAAAGAATATCGCGAAGTGGAACATTGAGTAAAACTGTCCATAGGCTCTACCCCATGCTTCAGGTGTAGGAGAACAGTCGAGAGCAGCTAGAGAATTGATGTCCGAGGCGAGTGCATCCCATGTGGCCAATGCGATAGATAGAAGCCATATACCAGATGATATCATAAATATACGCTTCACATGGGAGTCTCGCACTATCTTAAAGGGGAAAGCAATCGCAACATATCTCTCCAAGCTAAGGGCTGTTAGGGTGAAGATCGATATACTTTTGGAGAACGTTGCGAAAAATTGGGCCATCTTACAGATTCTTAACCCATATGGCCAGTCAACGAATGTATAGACCGTGCCAATGAAAGGCACACAAAATACAATGAGAAGCAAATCTCCAAGAGCCAGTGACACTATCATGATGTTGGCAGCGGTGTGGAACTTCTTGTAGCGTACAATAATGAACACCAAAGTTCCATTACCGAGTAATCCTAAGATGAAAATTATAACAAAGATTACTGGTACAATAGTAGCAGCAACAATGTTGGAACTGATGGTCCAAGGGTCACGCCTAGTTTCGTTGGAAGACATATTCATGATGGTGATGTCATATATCACATCCGGGTGCCAATCCTCGCTTTTTTTCCACGTATTAGGGAAGTCTTCGCTCTGTGAACAAGGCACAGCACTAACATTAACCCTGCGATATAATAAAATAGAGACATAAAATACCGGTAAGTTTGTCTCCTGCTGGCGCCATTAATGATCCTTTGAGATAATGTGTCACCAATGCCGTGCGTGGTTAATGGCCGACCCAGCGCATGTTATGCTTTCCCAACAGGACATGGCTATCTCATCACATCATCGACAACTGGGCCACAGTCATTAATGACAGGCTGTGACCCTTTAATGGATATAATTGTGCTGCATCTATTGTATAATGCTTGTCATATAGATCAACCCCGACAAAAATGTTGTTGCGCTTGCTGCGCACTGGATTAATGCTTAACATTAAACACAACGAATGAAAAAACCAGATATCGTCCCCCAATCTTATCACATTTAACCTTATGTTTCGCCAAAGCAGACCAAAACTTGCGTTTATTAAACATAACTCAAACTAGATATAATAATAGGCATCGCACGAGTTCTCGCATGCGTTCTCGGATGTGGTGTGTTTGGCATTTACATAAGTGGTCCTGCACGAAACTGGTAGACACTAATAAGTCCCTAGTGAGTCGTTACTGCCTGTGGACATTTATCACTGCTTCAGTGCTGCAATAGAAACTGCATTACTAGCGGAGTTTTTGATTGACCAACTCATTGGCAAACGTTATGTAAATACGTTATGTACTCTACGTAATATACGGTTTCAATCAGAACGAAAGTTAAACGCATTGTTCCACGAAGTCGTACACATGGAGACAGACATAAATGAAGCGGGAAGAACAAAGCAATATAAAACCTTAGAGGATAACGCCAATGAAGACACACATACTCACATATAGATGCATGCAGGCGATCATTCTTTAAAAGAGACGTATATTGAGAGTCAATAACTGAAGATTTTCTTGTAGATAGACGAACATAGGGACAGACGCACTTGCAGAACGACGTTAGTTGATAGTTCATTGTTGAAGACAGATGATTGACGCTAGATTTACATGTGAATAGTCGTACATTGTAGTAGGCAAAGATGAAAATACACTTAAGTGTATACTGACATACAAGGATACATATATGCGGAAAGATAGACGTACTGTAAGGGGACATTGAGACATGTATAAATGAAGATAGATACACATGGGCAGGTATAAGAAACGACACACTTGTCAATACATAAGAAAAAAACCATGTTAAGATAGACGTACAAAAAAACTGACATAAATATACGTGCACATAGACGAGCCTGTAGACAGAATCATATGAAAAAAAGACATATTTGAAGATGGACGGATAAAGAGACATAGAACAATGAGGCATACACGGAAAACGATAGACGAAGATATGCTTACCAGGCAGCAGACTCAGATAACGGTTGTCGTATGTTTAAATGAAGGAGGTTCAAGACGCACATGTCTCAATAAATGATGCTGCTAGAAGTATATGAAACTAAGCGTAGATGGTGCCAGACGTAAATGACTCACGACATAGATGGTGCGTTGATACAAATAGCGGCGCTAGGCGTCTATAGCAAAATACGAAGATGGTGGTAGACGTATATGATACAAGACGTAGTTGGTGCTAGACATACACGACACAAGACGTAGATGGTGCTGGACGTGCACGGCACAAGACGTAGATGGTGCTAGACATACACGACAAAAGACGCAGATGGTGCTAGACGTACGCGAAACAAAACGTAGATGGTACAAGGCAAACATAGACTACACTTTTCTGACATCAATGTACATACACCAGTGAAACAACGTAAATGCCACTATACAAACCTTGATGAGTCTGGTGCGTTTAGCCATTATACGTAGGTAAACGTGTGAGATGTGAATTAAGGATGATAAAGGTATTTGTCCGACGTCCCTTAACACGTATCAGCGCGGGGACTAGTCTGATTGCCTTAATATCATAGCATGTAAACCACAAGAATAGTAACCAAATGTGAATCACTGAAACAAAATATTTTTTCAACAACAATTAACATACTAACGTCTTCCAGCCAATTGGCTCGACAACCATTAACTATACTGAAAAATGCCGCAGACTATTGACGGATTATTCAAACTCCAATAGATCTAGTGTAAAAAAACATTAATGCAATTATCATGTGGTAGGATGGGATTAGAAAATTAACGTTTGTAGTAAATCCGAATAATCCAAACACTAGTTGGTTAAGAACGCATAGAATGCGGGACTGCAATCACAAGATAGTTGCGAGCTTAAATGCTTAGTACAGTTTATTAAAGAAGTGTGGTTGAACTACCTCGTAATTATGACAATACTCACTTGAAACAGCCTCACGATGCTTAATGTTGACTGTCAATCCCCTGGTCAAACACCAACTTCCCAGCTAAATCATCCCATCCTTTGTTGCCCCGTGTTGTTCATGGACTATGAGAATAATGCGGCGACTTGGTAGGTCACTCTTAGCCACACTGGTGTCATCGATTCTCTCGGCAAAGCACAGTCGTTGCTGGTCTTCACTAAGCATGGGGTAGTCTCTGGTGGCGTTTCGGTTGCCTTTGTCTTGAAGGGATGTTGTTCAAATGAACTGTCACTCGCCTGTGGTATATGTATACGATGCTTCAATGTACGTTTAAAAATCAGGTTGTATGCAGACGGATTGCCAATGCAATTGCGCTTTGGCGAAACATTTACCACTGATCGGATCAGCTCTGTCTCTGCAGCATTTATAACGCCGTGCAAAAGCCATGACTGTATCATATGATCCTATTGATATTATGGGTCCTATCAGTTATATTTAGGTGCTTACAAATCGTGGCAATAAAGGCCTTCAACTTCAGGGTGTGCGGGGATGGGCGTGACCATTTTCAAACACTCTCAAAGAAAGATATTAAGCACAGTCGCAGTCTCTTTGTTATGGAGAAATTAAATTATTCAATAAGAAAAGAATAAAACGATACGGATTGATGACAGTGTTTTAGACGTACATCTATATTCATGAGTTATCCAGGAAAATAATAGTCTGATTATGTATGAAGTGACGTTCCCTCTTCATAACACTCTTGTTTATTGCCTCAATTCTTGTAGGACGTGGGATTTAGGTATGTCATTACACCCTAACGCTCAAAGATCACACTACGTTGGATTGGACGAGTTATTAACCCGCGAATTCTTCTTTAAACTTAATGCCCTACGGAGACTTGGCTTGCTTGTTGGAGAAACTTTCCAAGCCAAAAGTTGACTGATCGAAACGTCTAATCGATAATTCAATTGATATGCATCAATGGCTTCATAGATCACTTTATTAAGCTCCCAAATTTGCCAACCTGAAGGGGAACCAGCTAAGCCTGTTCCCGTGTACGGTGATGCTGTGACTAGCCGTTGCTGTAGCGCACGCGGCATTGCTGTGGTTGTACATCGGCCCAACCGTTGAATGCAAGATATCCCTCACCTCCCTCAGAAACATGTTAATTCTCCAAGATAGTATGTTTGATAAAACGTTACTTGGCTTAATTGATGCCGATCATGTTGTGAAGAATTTGTACTCTAAAATGCAGTAAATTCCACTTTTTATCATTAATACAGATGAATGATACGTATTTCATTCCTAATTAGGTCGTGATACATCTGGATAGACTCATCATCGATTATATTGTTACAACAAATAGCCGATGTCGTATATGCCCATATATGGTGTTTTGGTTCAGCGATTGCAGTTCTCACTAGAAAACAACAATCCCGATGCATACTGTACGCGGGATTGCATCAAGGTGTGAGGATGATCAAAAGCAGATAAGGTTCTACACTCGCATAATAAACGAATGCAAGATCACTAGTAGGATCCATCGCAAACCGTTCACCTCTATTAGCTCTGTAGGTACAGCCTGTACACATTGCGTTGTAAAATAGTCCTCTCTATGTGCCTCAGTATTGGACTTCTTAATTGATCTAAAAGTTTACAGTTACTTTCTAAATTGCTTCGGTGAGACAGTTTACGTTAAATGTTATGGGCCTTGTGCATGCTTTCTAAGGCCTGCAGCCATATCGTGTGGATATATTGTATATAATGGATCTTGCTGATTAGGCCGAGGAGGTCGTCACGCGAATATTGAGATACAACACTGCTCTGATGCTAATAACTTATCACAAGACAAGCATAAGCACCGGCCGCAAGGCGCCTCTCCTGGAGGCATGTGGGTTAAATACCAAGAAGTCCGCTAAGTACTTTGGTCATCTCGATATGAGTGACCGCAGAACGCATGAATTTGCTGCATAAAGATGACCTTAAAATACTGGAAACCTTCTTGCTTTACACAGCTGGCCGTTATATAGAAGTCTGCTGTAAACAGGTTAGCGCAAAGACGGAAGCCACTTTTTCTTTTTCATATCTATGGTTCAGTACTTTTTCATTATATTGTCTGCTTGAAGCTCAATTGGCATCAAATTCATTATATTGGCAATAAATATGCATCGTCTAATTTAGTTTTATGCACTATTTATGAAATTAGCTAGTGAAATTAAATAGCAGGGGACAAATTAGTTCAGAATTGGTATTGCCCGTCAATTAATTATGATTAATCTTGACCAACAATACCGAATATGGTTTGTTTTGTATCTTTCATCGCTTGCTTATTAATCTAACATATTAGTTTTGAGACTCTTATTACAAAGACAGCGATAGCCCAGCATTGAGCACCTCTAATGGTACACGGTGATAACGCTAAGATGTCTCGGTAAACAGAACCAATTTCGCCCTAAGATTGGTTTAAACGATGTATGCTTAGCACTCTGAAATCACTGCAACCATCCATAAATTTCAACAAGTAGAGGTATTGATACTGATATTTAATTTGTTGATTGCCCGCGGCATATAGTCCAATTGTGTGACGATGATCACTATTGTTCGCAAACTTCCCATTCTTAGTCTAGCATTATGATTCGCACAACCACTGACGGTGCAAGCACTTGGAGCAGCATGTCTTTGCACAATAATATTATAATTTCTGAGACGTTAATGTTAATAGGGTTGATGAAACATTACGCGTATTTTGCATGGCATTTATGACATATGTCAGTGCAGCATCAACATACCGTTCTTGATGTAGAATAAATCCTACTTCCATGAATACTATAATTTGACAATGAAAATACACTTCAATTAGATATTGTTTAATTCGCTAGATGTGTTAAAGCATCCTCATAATATTCAGCCACAAGGTCACTCCGTTTTCATTGTTAGTCTTTTTTTACCACGTAGGCCAAATATTATAGGGTTTTAACATAGTAAACTAGGGGCGAGGTCCCGTGGCCTAGGGGCGACACTAACATTTGCATATTTGTCACGGACATTATTTCAGCTGTCGGGCCATGTTAAAAGTTGTGAGCAATCTCTACAAGCGGGTAAGTTAATTTGTTTTGCCGATCGAGTCTCGTCTAGAGTAAACTACCAAGGGCATGTGTATAATGAGGTTAATTCAGTGGATAAATGAGCGTCTCTGAATGTAATGTTTGAATTTTTACTTATTGTACCTTAGACATGGTCGTAGACGGGTTACACCGTTAAAAAACTTCCATGATAGACAAACAAGGAGTGACTAATTCCAGCACTCGATAACCCACTCTTACGCATATCGCCATTGTCTATATGAACATTGGTCGACCATAGCATATTGATGATATTGCCAATACTAGCCTGTGTCCTCTTGTGTCGAAGAACCTGCCAAACGTTTTATCAAAGCAAGCGTCTATAAGCATGCGCTCACGCCGTTTTGACGCCAATAAGCAATTCCTGATTGGATTGAATGATTTAAATTTTCCTTCCATTGCAGTTCGTTGTTTTCGAGGCGAGATCGACTTGTTTTTGCCAGCAATCCTTTTAGTATACGGCAATGTAATATTGGCCATTAATCAACCGATTGTGCTAAATGCTGTTTGTCAATACAATTATGGGGTAGTCTTGTCAGTATAACGTCCGCCTCCTTCCATTTGGCATGCTAAGACACACGACGAGATAAAGAATGTAATTTGTTTTTAGTCGCAGAAAAGATTATTCTGGGTAATGAAACTATGCGTCAAAACAGATTGCATTCGAAATATGTTTCTGATAGCATCCATTTGCATATCTTATTTCAAATAATTGAAGAAAAGAGCATGGTGCATACTTGCGTCGAGAACAATCAATTGACGGCTAAAATATCTGGCTGCAAAGCTCAAGATCGATTGCAGCATAATTTTTCAGCAACCCTAATGTCTAAATCGAATTCTACCATGCGTACTAGGGTAGCTTGAACCGGCCTTGTTTGCTAAATTATATGATGTGGATACATGTGTGAAATTTGCGACAGCTAGGCTAACTCGCTTGTTTTACTGTGAGAAACCGACACGGAAGGGAATCAATATCGTTGAAATATGAACACGTGTTAAAGTATTCGCCGGATTTGATTTGTTAAGATTTTCGTATGTGTCACTGGTCCAACCAAAGATCTTGCTATATTAAGATATCCGACTCAGACGTTTCCGTTGTGAAGCTCGCGACCAGCGCACCACCTGGTTCCGTAGAAGCTTAAATGTAAACAAAAGCGCGTGGCTCAGTGGTTAAAGATAGATCGACAATGGTATGTACTCAAAAATACCGCTGTATTTCAAAAAGATTTAACGACTTTTTGATAGAGCCAATACATACAAACAAAGCCAATTACTATTGACACCTTTTTATCAATTTGTGTGACGAGTTACCCCTTTTGAAGACGCAGTCGGACGTCTAGTCTACCCTTATTTCATGTTAAAGGATTAATTTGAATCAAATTGGCTTTGTCATTAGTGCGGACATATTTGCGGCGGTATATGAGAAACTGATTTAGATACATGCTCATGATTTTCCGATTGAATGATATTTGATTTCTCACCCGAACCTCCACCGAATCAACAAGCTGCATTGGCGGTTGATGGGGTGCCCTGTGCAGACGTATGATTTTATTATGTAGTGTTATGTCAGGACATATACTAAAAACATTGATGCCGCATGAATTTAATCATCATTAACTCTCTCATTCCTTCCCTCTCTCTGTATTTCTGCCTTTCTCTCTGTAATTATAGGTCCCTTTTGATGTAAGCAAGACCGTTATGATTATATCCAAACATGATTTGAATGTCAAACTCAAAATAATTTTACTTGGTTTATATGGCTAAATTTGCATTTAAATTGGCCAATTGTGATCGTTTAGTAACCATTCAATCCAAAATAATTGATAATTTATCTGAAATATGTTGGACCAGCAATCGCATCGTTCGAGCTTCCCGCTCGGGTAAAGTTGCCTTTAATCGGCCTATGACATCATTCCTGCTACACAGCAGCAGAATCCATGATCCATTGTCCCAGGGTCCTCATGTATCGATGACTGCGTTAAAAAGTTTATGAGTTCGCTTTTGAAGAGCTAGCGTTATGCCTTATTGTAGTCCGGTTTGCTGCAAAAACGGAAAGCGTTCAGGTAGAAGTTTCTTCGCTTTCCCATGGACAAACAAAAAGTTCGTGCATTGAATGCTTAAGTGAAAATGGATGCGTCGTGGACACCTTTTCTTCGGACAATGTTATGTCAACTAACGGTGAATTGTACAGCGGCCTGGGCCTAAAAAAGAAACATGCGACTTACTAATGTTGCGATTCCCACGCTATTCAAGCATGCAGGGAACGTTGCACAAGTAAAAAAGCGACGGAGTGCATAAGGCAAACGAAGGAAAATGGAGGTCACTATACTTAAGGAATGTGTACCTGCTTATTTTCTATAGCATTGTGGGCAGTGTTCCTGTCACATGGGATCAGTACATAAAACAATATAAAAGCAAATAACATATTTATAGCGGTCTGTGTTGATATAACAATACACATTATGGACATGAGGACCAATACATAATTGATCTGTAAAATATGCAGGTAAGCTTATTTCTTGTCATGTTATAGGCAAATGCATGGATTTGTATTCTTGTTAGATATGATTGTCCTGTATTGGTCTTGTTTAGAGCAATGAAGTTAATTACTCAAATGCTATCAAGCTGGCTGGGTTAAAACGTGGCATGAAGAAGCTGCAGGAAACAAGCTCTGTTGTTGCATCTCTGACAACCGACAGGTATCTTAGGGTCATGTTAGACGAACAGCCGCATGTTCAACACTGGTTTGAAGTTTGGTATATTGCGAAAGGTGGGAAACTGTAAATGTTAGACTTGGAATTCATTGCAACATAAGCCTAAAACGTAATCAAAGGAACCGCTTGTATTTTGCCCTCTGTATTGTGAATGTTATCTGGTACTATATATCATGAGCCAATCAAACAAAAAATATATATTTTTAATTTAACTGTTAACTTGACTAACTCTGTGTAACAAACTGTTGCATACAAACATTCTTGCAACACGTTGTTTTGCCCTTAACTGATGTGAAAACAAAATTGTGGGCAAAGGCAGAAGTCAGGACTGTAGAGTGTTGACTGAGTGGGCCAGAAGGATCAGCAGCCATGTGTGCTTCTGGCTGCAACGAGTGATGGAAATCCAGAGCTGGTAATTGAAACGTGGTTTTCTATTGTAGTTGACATACGTGACGGCCATGGTCAGCTACATCCTCGGTGCTGCCATGGTGACTTCGAACCCAAAAACTGGATCCAAAAAAGTGAATTTACCTCATTAAGCAAGTTCAAAGATGTATGATAATGTTGGTTAAATTTTAAAACCTGTGGTTTTTTGTGCTTACTATGTTCAAAGAACAAGCGAAAATTGTGAGTAGTACAATGCCTGTGAAGGAAACTGGCCAGTTGTCACCTACTGAGCTTACTTCAAGCTATTAATCATTCCACAAAGTTGTGATTGTTTTCGCAAATAAAAGAATTCACTTCCCCTTTGCATCAATGGAAGCTCAATAAGAGACAGCTATTCAGTTGTTATTCTTACATTCTCAAGTTTAGGTTACAATAACAAACTGTTTTACATCACACCAGCAATCATAAAAAAATCTGTCAATACAAACTTTTATTCAGTCAACATTGCCATATATACTCAGTTTTAGTAACTGTTTTTTCTTCAGATTACATACACAAGCTAGTTCCTAAGGTTCTGGAACTCCGCGAAAAGTTTCCTAGCCACTCTTATGTTGCAGAACTTGATGATCAGTTTGTTCCTCGCCCTCTAGCAGAAAGGTGCAAAAAGGTGTCTATAGATATCCTGTTCGGTTCGTACAGATCCAGATTCAGCAAAAGATTTGCTTAAAATATTTCACAGTGCATGTTTAAATCCAGTGTAGATCCCTGAAGTATTAGGAAAAGTGTTGCAAAGTTTTATATCAGCACAAGATGGAAGAACTTTTCCTTTACCAAGCTGATGCCATGTCATGAAGTCAAATGTTGTGTATGCCACGAATCGGTATACACTGTAAACAAAGATTAAAGCGAACTTGACATAACTTGAAACTATATGTACTTCAATGATATATTGTGCTTATTAAGCTTTACAAAGAATCTACAAATTGTAGGAGTTGCACTGATTTTTGTATATGGTCTACATTTATTTGGTATGTATGAAGTTCAATAAATTCCTTCAGGTTTTTCAAAAATATTGTGTAATATTGTGAAAATAGTAGCAAAGAACTGAGTGTGAGATTGTGTTTCTAGATATTCAATCAGAACATTATAAAACAGAAGATACAGGAAAGAAATATACCCACTTTTTTTCCAACTTCGTCTCCGTGCCTTCCATTTGTACAAATTCGTGCCTGTTAACTTCGAGGGAAAAATTATTAAGACGGTCGGGTGAAAATCTAGGATGGGCCGTGATGAAGTCATTCTCTCCAATATACTCGCTGATATGTTTATCTGATAGACAGCATTTTGTCTCTATTTCCGTAGCCATTGCGACACAGATCGCCGCTCCTCTCGTTAACCAATATTTCATCTTTTCAAGTAGATAATTAATCGGCTGAAAAGCTGGCCATGTGTCTTTTCACAAATCAGCCTCTTCAGGTGACCACAAATTGCAATACGCAACAGATGGGGGGGGGAGTTAATTGATAACTACACGGAACTATAAGTGTAATCTGTCGTGAGATTAGTCTCGTCATACTTTCTTCCTTTAGCATTGCGTTTTGGCCGACAAACTAAATGCAATAATGAAGCCAAGATATTTACATTGAACGAACGCGCTGTTTTTTTAAACCACGAAGAGCCTAGGCAAATGCAATCGTGTATTTTATTATGCGACTAATAGGCAGTGGATAGGTATTTAAATATGCGATATATAATAAAACACAAGGTGATAAATAGATAAATCTAGCGATTAAAAACGGTGTTTAGCTGTCATAGATACCCAAAATGGTTCAGTAACAGCATCAATCATGTTGTCGTATATCATATTCCAGGGCGGCAAACACGTATATCGCCAATCGGTTAGGGGGTTAAATGAAGGCTGGCAATGAGACAACCTTTTGAATGGGATCTAATTTCACTTGCCAGCATTTTGCGTTGCAGAAGAGTCCATATATCTTTTCTAGCATGAACTGGTGCTAGAAAACAGTTTTCTCCCGTCCATTTCTAAGGTACTTAGTCACGTGAATAGTCGGAAGTGCATCTGTTATATGTGTTATTGCTAAGGAGAACGACTCAATCTACAGTGACAATCCTCATTAGTCTCGAGTTCAAGCAAATCTTACCAACATGTAGCCACGTAGTCGGATATAGTAGACATTACTGGAGACATAACGGGACTCGTCTATTGACAAATCTCATTGGCCGTATCAAACGCTGCACTATCTGCGCGTTGCAATAAGCTTTAAATCGAGTTCTTCTGGCAAGCTCTTTTTTGGCTTGAAAAGCAATGTATGACCTTATCTCATCGCATTCAATGCGCAGTGTTATGTGTGGCTTTCCCGTCGCATGTTTATATCTTTATATCCTAATCTGTGGTACATATGCAAAGAACTGCGCCACGTACAACCTAACACATGAGTTATTATGAGCTTGGCTCGGAGCCGGACAATATATAAATTAAACGATAGACTTGGATTGTAATTGTACCACTTGGCCACAACGGAAATTCTCTTAGGTTTCAAAAATATTGTAGCCAATGATTACCAACACGATGTCCAGAACCAAAAATGGTTCATTGGCTAATACCTACATGTCACTCACAGAAAAAACTGAAAATTAGGATTATAACATAAATCATATTATCAATGCTATAGTAGACAAAAACATGTGATTGACAATAAAAGAAAAGAAATAAAACGGACAAAGAATAACTTGACTATACATGTAGTAATGTTAAGATTAATATAACTGCTTTTGAATACCGTCTGCAAATGTATGCGAGTTAGAAATCTCCCTTTACGTCGAAACTGAGCTCCACCAAGCCGTCTTGAGAATGGTGTTGATTGGCACCTTAGACGCGCTAACTGATGCTGCCCCAGTGCCGTGAGCGCTCAACTAGGCTGTGTTAATCCCAGCTTCACTTAAGGTAGCTTTTATCCATTTACAGAGAGGATCCTTGGATATTGCGCGGCAGGGGCTGATGGTTGCGAGGAATAATCTCTTTTCCTCTTTCGGTCGTTCTTTAGTTCTGATCATCATATATTCTCGCATCATACGCAAAGGGCACAAGCGAGCGGTCTTATGGTATACATGGAGCAACATTTCATGCAAGTCGGTACCCGGCTTGCTGTTTTTGAATCGACTTCCAAAACAGACGCATAAACAATCAAGTTTGATTTGAATATTATACACCCGAATGGAGTGAATGGGTTGTCCTCGTGTCCGAGATCACAGCGCTAGCAGTCTAGCGAGGTGACAAGTCAGTTGAAGAACTGTCAATTGATAGAGTTGCGGTCCATTACCTTTGAAGTCGAGTGGATGATTTACATCCTAAATGCCGGAAAGTTTCAGCAAAACTCGTCTGACGTAACTGCGTCTGACAAAACACGAAAAACTTTACGAATTATCCGATCCTAGTATTACGGTTTATCCAGACGGATTTTTATCTCCAGCTCATTGGAAAACGTCAAAACCTAATATATTTGTTTTTTATTCCCTCTTTCGAATGTCAAGTAGATAGGATATATTCATGAAAGAAAGAAATTTTAAACAACATACCAGAAGTTGGGATAATGATATGTAGGATAATATCGTGAAACAAGTGTTACAGGCAGAGTACCAAAATGGGCGTCAGCCCAATATATAGAATTTTTCAAACGCCCCTAACTAATTCCAGCGCGATGTATGAGCCAAAAACCATGCAATAGATAAAAGTGAATGGAGATAATGGACAATGTAATCACACTTTTAAATACAAAGTTGTACAATAAAGCAGTGAAAAAGGCCTATATATATATATATATATATATATATATATATATATATATATATATATATATATATATATATATATATATATATATATATATATATATATATATCTATATATCTATATATATATCTATATATATATCTATATATATATATATATATATATATATATATATATATATATATATATATATATATATATATATATATACAAAAGATTAAGGAAATCAAATAGTGCTCTCTGAAATATGCCGGTGATATGGTTATAGAGCATTTGATGAATATGGTGTTTATAACACCAATGTTAGATAAAGTGAGTATTCCAGCGTATGATAATGGGTTCACCCTGCCGCAGTATTTATCCCACCGCGCACTATGGTTGCTTTTTGTAACAAGTATGCCTTGCAATATGCGACATAATCACAAAGTTATAATATTCACCTAAATTGAGTAGAGCTAAATTAGGAAATACCAATATGACAGGTGCTGCATTTCGCAATGTGAGAATGGCATTTTCAGTACATGCATTAAATGCAACGAGCCTTGTCGATCGTCCGGTAAATTGGGATTCTGATTGATGGAGAATAGTCATCAGTTCCAAAGGATAATTTATAGGCAAAACAAACCAATAACGGGCAATTATTGACAAAAACATACAAACTGCGCCTGAAGAAAGGCAAATGCTTATGTGGAATTAATCAACTCTATTACGTGAGCTTCAGCTACTAGCTCCTAGATGTGATATGTTTCTGACAGATCTTTTGATGAAACACGACTCTAATACTCGCGTGAGTCTCATATTTTGGCGGCAGGATTTGATGCATTTTTTTAACAGATCGTTTGATGTTAGAGGGAAATTAATATAAGCAGCTATGGCCGAGTAACATTTCAAAGGTGTTACCATTAACATTTGATCTCTCAGACGAGTGACGTTTTTAATTATACATTCCACAAGCATGTATTCTAGGCCAATGAGCAGTTTGTCTCAGATATATATCAATGAGTCGATGTATGGTATATTAGAATGCGATTATGCCATGATATTATAAATATATTATAATCGCATGCGTTTTCGTTGAGGACATATCGAGCCGTTTCTTGACGCTGTCATATTGATTGTCCGGCTCCGAACCTAGCTCAAAATAGCTCATGCGTTAGGTTGTACGTGACGTGTCCAATTGTGTTTTCAGTAAAGCATGCTATATTCGAATATACTGCCTTGTCATGGTGCAATGTGGAGCTACGCGGCCACATGATGGTAACATTTACCTTTACTTGCGACTTATTAGGTGGAGTCATACTCCATAGAAATAATACATATCACAGATTCTCGTCCGACTATTTACATGAACAAGTATCTTATAAATGGAACGGAAAAGAAAATTTCTAGCGCCAGTTCATGCTAAATAGGGTTCCATTCAAAAGGTTGTCTCATAGCCCGGCTTAATTAAACCCTCCACACCGAGGCAGCTTAAGCATCACACCCACGATTTGAAAAGGTAAACTAATGCTCTCCGGATGCAACATTTGTTCCCTGCATCATCACATGTGACCCATATTGTGGGCTAAAAAAACCGGTGGAGATCAAAGGTCAGTTACCAATAAGGCACAATGGCAATTGCAGTCGGGCAGGATAACTTGTAACTGGATAAATGGAATTATGCGAAATATTTTTTGCTGCACTGGAACATGAAATGCGACTACATGATTGATGGGTCAAGATTTATTCTTTTAACGACTTGTGTTTGATTATGAATCACATATTTCAATAACACGTACTGCTTGTGTCCACAACATCTTTTACTGATTTAACACTCATCATTTTACTGCTCAGTGTATTATTTATGTTTACCACACTGCTGGTGATTTCAACAACCCAAATATATTGTTCGAATATTTCGTCGTAAAATGGTCTTTTGTTGAAAGAAAGACGATAGCCAGTGATTGTACGTCTTTAAAACTCTTCTTATCTTCTCAGCTATCTCCTCTTGATCATATGTTCCTCCCTCTCAGACGATCACGGAGAAGAAAAGTAACCTTGGGCACGAGATATGATAGCAAAATGTAATTGTGTGACGAGCTAATTATTATTTATGAGTATATTTACTAGTATATATATAAATATATATATATTTATATATATATATATATATATGTATATATATATACATGTATATATATATTTATACATATTTATATAAATAAATATGAATATATATATATATGTAAATACATATTTATATATATATATACACACACATATATATATATATATATATACATATATATATATATATATATATATATATATATCTATATAAATATATATATATTTAAATATATATATATGTTTTTTTCCTAATATGATGACATGGGACCATAAATAGGTCAATTCCTTGTGGTCTATTACGACGAAGGGAACCCATTTTCTAGTTGGCCTCAACGAAATTTGTAGTTTTCCGACCACCCTTTAAAAAGGGATGCCCAAATCGGCCACTTTGACAATAACGTTATCATAGGCTACCAAAAGGCCAAGCATCAACATAATATTGGGCTTTATAGTGTCGTCGAACATGTGGGAATAGTGTTTGTTATATTATATTCGTCATTTACAGCCTGTGCCCAATTTGATGGGACCTTGATATATATTCGTTATCTCTGTTTCATTCCGTTTGTTAACGGCGCCTGAGCTAGAATAACCGGCTGCGATGGTATGGTGTGTTACTTGATTGCATATTGGCTCACTATTAAAAATGAATTTCACATGAATCTGCTCCAAGGTTTCATTGTCGAGATGAAGTACCATGTCTATTTGCAGAAGCTGATGGCATTACAATTTGGAGAATGACAGCAAAGCTGAATGACGACAATAATTCATTGCCTGGCACGGATATAGCTCTTCTGCTTGCTTATGTGCTCAAGGACGCCCACGTGTCACGGTCGCCCACAACGAATGGTTCATTTACTGCAGAGGTGATCCGGTCAATATGCACTCCAGCACCGATGACGTCGTCATGGTCATTCAAGTTACAAAATCCGGGCGATGACGTCAATTTAAACCTAAGACATCAACACGGTGATACAGCTGAGACTCTTCACAGCATCACCGTCAAATGGCGAAGTCTGATGACTAATTATCGGCCACATCATCATGTGTCAAGTGAATATGTGGAGCTGATGGTAATTTGCGCTATGTAACAACATTAACAATTCATTCGTTGGCTCACAAGATGGAGCAGCAAAGACAAATTCTGATGATCTCTTCATGGTTACCTAACGTCTTTGAACTGCACAGCAAAACCCCTTTAAGCCCACGCCATCATTCTGTCTATGTATTGCAGCTTAACTCACCATCTCACCTTAATTCGTTTCCCCTTTTGCAGATTACACCCACAATGATCTTGTCTATGTACGGGAAGCAGAATTACCGATAAATACATAGGTTCTATCACATCGTAAACCTTCAAACCTTCGTCTTTCTCTAATACTTCTGCTGCACAAATGATGTGGGTGTAATTTGCTTTACGTGATGTCTGTTTCGTCTAGGCGTATTTAGTCTTGACTGTTCCGGGGGGAAGTAGAGCGGAGGTTCAATTTAATATGTGATTATGATTTCTAGAGAGACAGTTTCCTTTCGGTGTCATGATCCTAGGCCAGCGGCCTCGCAAAATGAACTACGTTCCCATGAAAACCTCATGCTAACAAGGTTGTGGGTTCAATGTTACTTGCTCAACAATCCGGAACCTAGCCTCGTCTGCATGACAAAAGCAATGCTTCAGTGATGTACGGCGTAAGTAAGTCTGTATTTAGTGGAGAATAAACATCATTGAACTTCTTCCAATTCTTCACACTTCTGATCCTTAAGTGGTTATCGCCACAATGCTTTGCTTATTGATATGGACGCTGACCTACCGAGTAAAGAATGCCGGTCAACCTTACGAGGGAGACACTTGCCTCTGGTAAGTCATTTACGGAATGCTGCCATTGAAAACTGGAAGCGATCCTTGTAAATACAATCTAGTGCTACTCAGACAGTAGTAGAGGAAACATTTATTATCTGTTTTGAAAGCAGCAGCGTATTTGACAGGATCTAAGCTACTCCATGCTATTTCTAACGTACCTTGAGAAGCCCGACAGTTACTGGGACTTGATCTGATTGCTATCCGTTTTCAACATTGTCGTGTAACTGCTCACGTCATTTCTTCACTTGTTTGATTTGTGAAACTTGGCGTTATCCTCTAGTACGCAGACGAGACACCCGTTATCTGGATATAGACATCGAAAGGTTCATAGTCTCTGTGTTTGCTGGCATTAACGTATAGGTAAATCCCTCATTACCCCTTACCATGCGTCTTTACCCGATATTTTGCCCTCGCTACTTGACCTCGCACTTCATGTAAAAAATATAATGATTGGTTTGGACAATGGAGGAGCGACTTATGTTTCGATAAACATTACTTGAAACTTTACAGGTAATTAGGCAGGCGTTGAAGCAAGTATAGAAATCTGACCGAAAATATTGGTTAATCAGCACACGACTTGCCATTTAATGGATTTTGTTTACATCCACACTAATATGGATATTTCGTATTCAGATATTTATTACGAAATAATTTGCCAGCGTAAATCTCCAGCGTATAGGCGGCTTTATGTAATCCACAATGACAAATATTATTTACATCTTGCGAACTTCCGGTTACTGAGTAAACAACTTGGTAGCTGAAAACATTCTCAGATGAAAGTGAATTTAAAAGAATGAAGTCTGCCGCATTAGAGTTCTCATTTATACTGGTTACCCTCATACAACAATATCCTGTGTGACGCGAACACCTGATTCTATAAGATCCTTTTGAACTCCGGGTACCTGCTAAGTTGACTCTTAAAGGTAGCGGACATTCATCACACGGTCTTGCGCAGTAAACATAATACATCTCATACCTTTGGTGATGTCTCTTTTATTACATTAAATACTCGGTCTGATGTTTGACATTCAAGCAACTTCGAATTCAATCAGACGGCACGACAAATAACATTTCGAACGAAGTCCATGGAATCTCTGTCTGGCAATGATATTATAGGGGCTCCATCGTACAAACATAAATTTTTACAGTTGATCTCATACAGGGTGCTTACCTACAGGGCCATGTGTCGGAGATGAAAGAGCCGATATTATCATAAATTCGCAAATAACTCACGGTGTATGCGTGTATCGCTTGCTAATTCACAAATGCCATTCTCTCATTGCGAAATGCAGCACCTGTCATGTTGGTATTTGCTAATTTAGCTCGATTATGACTTTGTGATTATGTCAGCAAGTCATTGTCGCATATTGCAAGGCGTATTTGTCATAATTTCAAAAGTAACCACAGTGGGCTGTGGGGTAAATGCCTTCTTATGAATGTAGTAAGGGTGGGTTTTCTGCTGATTAATAGAACCTTTATACCAATAATTTCCGTGATTGTATAGCATATCCTATTATGCTAAAATTGGTCTCTATATATATATATATATATATATATATATATATATATATATATATATATATATATATATAGAGAGATATATATAGGATATATATATAGATATATATATATATATATAGATAGAGAGATATAGAGATATAGAATACATATATCTATATATATATATCTCTATATCTATATATATATATAAAATAGATATAGATATATATATATATATATATATATATATCTCTATATATAGATCTCTCTCTATATATCTCTATCTCTATATATATCTATATATATATATCTATATATCTATATCTAGCATATATATATCTATCTATATATATATATATCTATAGTGTTATCAGCGGAGTATGGGGAGCGAACGATGTTATTCAAAATCATGTCATTCGTACCTCGAATGCCTTATATGTGGATCCCCGTGAATATTTGAGCTCATGTGGTTCTTTACATTAAATCAGATGTTCCAACATGGATAGAGTAACCAATACATTGTCAACCTTGATAATATTTTACTCTGACATGAAAGCTGTCAAAATTGAGTTTAGAATAGTGTCTGGTGCACAAAAGGCCACCTTTGTGTTACACATATTGACTCTTATGTTCCGTTACCATAGTAATGAGGTGAAACTCTCATTATGTTCCTTGTTAATCGCGAATACAGCACAAATATGTCCGCATGCAATCCCACAAATAGAAAAGGCACTTATGCTTGCCTATGATGATAAGAGTGAGATGAAGTTTGTAGAGGAGACATTACGCTATTGCAGATAACTAATCAAGCTTTGTGAAGTGCACTATCTTCGACGGATAAAAAATAGTGTAGTTCGCACAAGCTTAACAAAGATAATGATTAAAGTATTTATTAAGGTTAGTTTGCGATTATTAACACCAAGTTTACACACGCTTTTAGTGGCGATTGCGATATTTGTATGAATGAATTTATCTGCTATTGTGATTGTGACAATCTTCAGTGATCAACATGCTCCGATACAAAGTTTCGATGGTCGTGCTCATACTGTAGTGTCACTGATACAGTCGAACCGTTACGATATTGATTGATTGCAAATGATTTATTCGACAAATATTATATTGGATTAGTCTTCGGGTTGTATTGGATTACTCGGCGGTTTATATTGAAGCATTAGGATGTGCGACGTTTGAAATCGTGAATATTTTTGTGTGCCATAGCATTAGGCTGTCACCATTAAAGTATATCGACTAGCAAAAGATGATAGCTTAGATAACAACATCCCTATGATTAACGAGTTCATCCGACATGGCTCTTATGTACTAGTGTCGACATCACCATAATATAGGTCAATACACATGCATGAATAGCGACGTCACCTCAATGTACGGGCATACCGACATCACTATGGTGCGCATCCACGTGATGTACATCGATGTGTGTGTTAAGATCATGTCGGTGTACGTGTATACATCGACTTACATATAATGTACATAAACATACTGACACATATGCATACCAACAACAGGGGCGATTAACGGTACATTGTCGTGGGCCATTTCCAGAAATAGCACATAATACCGAGGGGCAGTTTTATTTTAACCGACTTTATGTGTGTACCTTCATCAGTTACATTAAACGGAATATCCAAGATCACAAAAACGTGATATCGATATTCCACCTAAACAACGGCCCAACGAGCTGCTGCCCGTGAAATTATCATCTGAACAGCCGACAGATCCAACTGTGTTGGCAATGGTTGGATAGATCAAGGCCAGCAATAACAAGAGTTTTCATTGCCAATAAAACAGCTAGAGCTGGTTATGTTAGGCGAACGCGTGATGGAAATTGATTGACATTAGACCGTCATTTTCATCTTTGGTTGGCGAAAAACACTTTGCCACTGGATGTAAGGAACCTAACAAGTCTTATTTTACCATACATTACCCTGGCTGTTACCATAGTGATTATATATCGTTTATACGTTTGCATACTGTCATTCAACTTAGCTGGTTGTTCTGCCATTAACTAAGACATGACTCTCTTACTCGAGTGTGAATGATGTCCAATATCAACAACTTCTACTTGTTAAGGATCGAGAAACGGAAATGACATGCAGCACACGCAATTGTTTTGAAAAATGGCTGCGTAGTGTATTTGACCATATTTATACGCATTTGATGCCGTCATTTCACTTCAATTCATTAGATATCATGGTTAAAAATCTAACGAAATATATTTGGCTGTATTGAATGGTTTGAAGGACGTACATTGTTTACTGTAAATGAGTTAAGTATACAATCCTGTTATGTTGCACAGAACAATAGTGGTTTTGATCAAGTTTCTAGTGATTCAGGTCCGCCTCAATCCTATTGGTGTAACAACAGTTACAGAAATATTATATTTTGGGTTTAAGAAATATATTGCTAGGCCATTCCACTTAATAACATAAGGAGTTTATTGATTTTTTTACCATTCTTAGTTATCATTGCCATATATCGCTTTTATGGGGGAAAAGCCTCAATGTTATGTTCTTGTATATTTTATGTGTTGGAGCTTTCAGTGTTTTTTCGGCGAACGGTAATATGAATATACTTCGATATTTTGGGCGTACATTCAAACATGCGTTTGACTACATAGCTGGGCTGGGCTTCTAGAAAACAACTTATATCAAGAGCCTGTGAAAAAAAATGTCGTATCGCACCAAAAGCTTACCACTGATCGATGCGATTCTTAACGAAATAAGAAATATTGGGTCGCGTGATTTCCAGACTCTTCAATAGTCGTCGATGGGTCACGTCATTCTGAGCAAGCGCAATGAACATGGTGCTGTGTTTCTGACTATCTTCCAAATTTTTCGAACTATAAATAATTACCATGGATTAAATTTACTTTGAACATAATTGCATTCAGAATTCCATCATTTGGGTATGTTTGGTTTTGGGTAATTGTATGAATCGATCTCAAAATTTGTAACATTGCGTCGTTTTCAAACATAGTAAGACGTCTTATCGAACGTCTCGTAGGGCTAGTCACTCGCATGTAGGTCCACAAATCTACAATTAATTGTATCTTCTTTATCTCCATAGTACGACGATTGTGAGAGCTATATCACGTGGCGATATAACCACAGGCACGTTTCAACCACGTTCTGACACCATATTTGGCTCTTGTAACGGCGCGTTAGCTTGTATCAGTTACAGAACTCATGAAGATTTAATTGTGGTCTAACAACAAATTTTATTGTTTACAACCAACTACTTTCCTACTTGGATAAGCATTATGTTACTATGATAATCGTAACGTTTCTTCACTTAACACCGTTCATCCACATAACCTACCATGCCATAGCTTAAACATACCATCTTACACAGCTGTCAGTAATCTAAAAACGTATATGTAGAAAGTGGACCCTGGCCGGCTTATCGAATGATTGATCTGTATGCGACACTTAGGCAGGCGCTTATATTAATCAACTAATGCTTTGCAAATCTAATCCCGGCAAATCAGCTTTGTCTCTGTGTTATGTAATATCGAACATCAGTCTAGCTACCTCGTCTGGCGCCACTGTATGGCGGGCGCAATCGTTAAGTCAGGCGTCTGTGCCCTATTGAGTTTAATTGTTAGTTTTTGTCAGATGGACCCGAAGTCCAGAAATTTATGCAACACTTATGTTATAAGAATCAATCGTACTTCACTGCTCAACCACACTTGTACAGTTTTGATATCCAGCGAGTTGATTTCGCGCTTATTCCGCTGATGTATCATACCATTTAACAGGAACATGTGTGCTTAACTGTGAATGCAAACAGGATGCGTCCTCTCTCGATCCTCGGTTACGGGTCGGGTCAGTGATCCTGATGCAGGTGGCCCAAATCATCAATATTGAATTGTTACATTTACCTAAAGCCTACTTTTGGGCATGAATGCTATGTTATTCATCTTTCAAAAACTATTCATTTATAGGAGTAGTAAATATATCACGATGATAGTAGCACCGTCACTTAAATAATTTCCATTTGACCAATTCACAATCTTTGTGATGATACAACATATATGCGACTGTTTGTGGCGTTGCTTCATTGCATCTGCATGATACTGAATAGGTCCCTTCAATAGTCGTCCTGAAACGGAAAGGCAGATAAATACAGTCCAGATGACCCACTTTACATCGTTTTGTGTAACTGCTGCAATTGTCAGGTGTGTGAAAATAATATAATAAGGATACATGACCATAGTAACATTGTGAGC
This sequence comes from Urechis unicinctus, assembly GCA_034190875.2. Taxonomy (NCBI): domain Eukaryota; kingdom Metazoa; phylum Annelida; class Polychaeta; order Xenopneusta; family Urechidae; genus Urechis; species Urechis unicinctus. Next base: position 59,054,631 of record CM067345.1, read on the forward strand.
AGAATTAACACAACATATCTTCCTTCTGTCAGGAACCAATTAACTGATGTATACTATAGATCTTGAGTCGCTTGTACTGATAAAGCACAACTTTTATATTACCTCCAGATATATAAACATGCTGCTTATAACAGCTTGTACACATATATCGGAGCAGATGCCACTATGATGAGTTTGCTGACGACTAATACACACTGTTGCGATAGGTAATAGTGGCAGCATGGAGGACAGTTAGCGAATATGTGGTACAAGGGGCCTCGTATATTGGATTGACAAGCTGAACGTCACTCAAACATGACACGTCTAATAATAAATTCAGTGTTCCATGACGTATGTACGTATCGCTTACATTGCCAGAGTTATTGAAGCTCCTCTGTTACTTGCAATGTCTGACGTGAATATATCTCCACTAAGATTTATTATCAAGAGCTAGGCTCAAGAAATTTCTCAATCAAATTCATCGCCCTAAGTAATTTTAGAATGTGTATATGTTGACTTCCCAGGCGAGCAGCGCCATCACATGTCCCGAACACCCACTTGCTGATTCCACAGGCTATCATTTTCATACTAATTTTTCTGACTGCGTTAGTTCTTTCAGATTCATTAAATTGTACTAACAGAGCTGTAAAGAACTACCTTCCCCTAGGAATAGCTTTTATAATTCCTCGCCTTTAAAGAACTTGTCCTCCTCTGGAACTTAATTAGTACTCGTTATGGGGATTCATTCTGCAATTTATCGTTGAGACAATTCTCCGTCAAGACAGACACTGTTCCTGCGTGTTGAGAAACACCGATAACCATCCCTAAGTGTCTGGCTGCAGAACACAACAACAATCGAGCCTTATTATTGAATGCATGTTAATGTTAATATACAGCTACCTGTTTATTATTTTCATTGCGCTAACAGATAACCCCTTCACGTATTAGTAAGCACCATTGTTGTATTGTTTTTTATTGTCTGATAACAACCCGTGGTCCCGGCTATCTACAAGTAGCTCCGTAATGTCACGTCGTGTCTGCAAATCGTTCGTCACAATAGGATACATTTTTATGCATCATATGCAGAACAAATGGAATGAAGACACCTCAGGTCAGATAACGATATGACGCAGTGTGAAAGTCTCCGTTTTTATTAGGAACCCTGATAAATGTCATACAAGCAATTGCTGATAATGGACTTGGTTAAACAATTTAACGTGTGTGAAAGTTATTTAAAATTGCTATATTACATTCAATATTGCGGTATTACCACAGTGGAACAGTATGTAGAAAGCAAAGGACAAGTAATTTTGCCTAGATATATTGTGAACTGATCTCACACAATATATTTCATCGGTGTCGATAGCTAACTAACCGTCCCGTTTATCGCTTACCGGAGGTGATGTAAATTCCACATTTTCCGGTACAGAACCTCGTTTATATTTGCAGATATATTAACAGGCTACCTATGCCTGCAGAGAAGCGTTGTTTACAGCACACTTTAGGTATGAGACTGCGCACAAAAAGATTTTGATATGCCTTACTGTTTTTCAATATATCAATTAGAATATGCCGTGTTGATATATATATATATATATATATATATATATATATAGATATATATATATATATATATATATATATATATATATAATATATATATATATATATATATATATATATTATATATATATATCACTTATATATATATTTATATATATAGACAAGTATATATATATATATATATATATATATATATATTTATATATATCTATATCGATATATATCTACCATATATATATAGGTCTATATACATAACATATATATCTATATATCTATATCTATATATATATATCTCTATAAATGATTATATATATATCTATTATATATATCCCATTTTTGTCTTCCCACACAATTTGCACCTTTTTTGCACAAGTATATTTAAAACATATCTACATATATGTCTCTCTCCATAAGCGTCCTTCGGTAAAGGTTTTTCCCGTCGTGGACCTCGTTGCGATATATAAGTAAAATGTATGGAAAGCGGCGTCCGTGTTTGCTTTTGTAAACAGATCATAAAGGATCGAAGCCTCTCACTGATGAATGAGGCCCATTTTCCGATCAAGTGATACGATAGAAATATGTTGTTTGGGTTGCGTTGCAATTATCTCTGTGCTATTAATTTGGCCAAGATAAATTTCTGTTTATAGTTAAACAACCAAACATTTTTCTTTTATTCATAATGACGTAGGATCTAACTGCCAAAGGAGCCAAGAGACGACTCCCGCGAGTCGTTGTCTTCGGAGAGGTTATCAGTGTCATTGTATTCTTCTAGTTGCAGAGGCGGCATCTAGTCCCCTACCGAGCACTCCGTGCAATAAACTCTCTTACCAGAAAATGATGGGCTTGAACTCGGCCAGAAATGGGCATAGACTCTCGTGAAAAAGCCAATGTTAGATTTCCTTTATGACAATATCTAAAGCTTACCGATTCATAGCAGTGTTTTATCCCACTGAAGCAGCATTTGCAAAACATTCATTTTTCGGCAACAATGCGCTGTTGTTGGGCGAAATAATGTTTATTGTGATCTAGCTGTGTCACCGCCTCGTATGATCCATATTGTGGACATTACTATCAATAAAACAATTATAAAAATGAACGATTCATGGCCCATCACGTTCACTTTGTTTTATGTCTGCAAACGGCAATTCTGCATGTGATTGCGTTCCGTAGAAGCGCGATGTCAGTGGCCTAGGACCTGAAAAAACAAAGGAACAATGTTCTACCAGAATAACTGATTCTAATAATAATGATGCATGCCTAGTATCTGTAATAAATCAACGTCCAGTTATTTTGCGAATATTAGAGCAATGATGCGTAAGCGACTAGGATGAATAATTCCATAACTTATCTATGTGGCTGGATGTAAATGTGTGAAAGTTAGAGTGCAAATATATCAGACAGTCATTTAGCAATTATAATATTGCATTCGATCTCAAATAGGTTTCTTTATGATAAAATGCAATAGGATAAGATACTCGGCTTATGCATTGACATAGGCGCGTGCGTACGCGACAACAGCAAGAAATATCATTGGCTTATTGTGTTGTAGTTGGAAAACAACCGTGGGACTTCAATACTTCAATACCTCAATATAAGTATATCTAGTGTGCCATTGACCGCATATCAAGATCACAAATCGGTATTGACGAACTTATCCTGTTCGTTAATTTATATGTATGTAATTAGCATTTTGCAAATGATTTTAGGAAAAGAGTTGTTCATATAAGAGTTAATTCAGGTTGCAGAAGCGGCGTCTATTGCATTGTCGAAGTATCACATCAGCTTATATCCAGCACTGTGTGCAATAATCTCACTGCCCCGGAAATAAATGAATTCCTACTGAAAAAAACTGAAAATATACCTGCGCTAAAAAAGATGTTCAAAGCTCGCCTATTCAGGGCGTGGGATTATTGTTGATCTAATTCATATCCGCTGAAGCCGCATTAGCATTGCATTCCTTGATTGGCCACGGCGCGCCATTGTTGGGTTGACCAATGTTTTTGTCATCCAGATGCAACACAGCCTCGAATAGTCGTTACTGTGGACAGAAGTATTGATGGAAATGAAAGGTTCATTGCCAACAGGTTCACTTATAATTGTAGCTGTGAATGACAACGGTGGATGTATTTGCGTTGCAAAGTAGTATGATGTCATCATTCCTGCAAGTAGCCGAAAATCTACTACCTCAATAGCTGATTATAATAATAACGATTCCTAATCCTGACAGGTATATGTTACCACTTAACGTCCATTAATTTTGCTTGCGTACATAGTTCAATATTAGAGCGAAGGTGCATCATTTTCAAACAAAGTATCATATTACTGATCTTCATAACATATGACATACAGTCACCGGCTCTCTCGTTTTAGGGGCATGTATTCACCATTTCACCACCAAATGTCTTTTTAATAATGAACAGCCAGTTATTACTTGCGATAACCCCAAATAATGACTATTAGCAGCGTCGTCAAATGTACGGTGGCTTAAAGATTGGGTAACTACACCTCATTGCACCGTGACATGTATTCACACTCCCCCTTTCCCTCGCTCCCACTCCTCTTTCCACCTCCCCTTTAAATCCCTCAGTCGTTTCGTGTATCTACATATGTGTGACGAGCTGATGTCATAACGGCCAAAGCGAGCTTACATGGGTAATTGTAACAGCACTTGTAATGCGGAATGATTAAGCTTGAACATCCGTAAGACAGGGCCCACTTCAGGGTTGCATTTTGATCGCTTTGATGCGGCTGGCATCTTTTAACTGATTGTTTATTGGATCATTTTCAACCGATTGGTAAGATTTTACTACTGGTGACAAAACGAACACACAACGTTTGTGTGTCAGAGCCTTACAGTTCATTTCGATGCTCGTGTCTAAATATCGATATGTTTTGTGACACTCCATAATTCACTAAGGAAAAGTTCGATTCTTGCTACGAGCAACTGAATATGCCATAAGTTTAACTGTCTTGTAATAACTGATACTATGTTTGTATTACCATCACAATATCAATAAGGAATTGTCATTGCCATCGCCATTCGGTTATGATCGTATCGTTTTTTTATTATGCTCAAATCGGTCACGTTATTACAATAACAGCTTTGTATGCAATTGTTCATTGGAATAATCTGCTTCACTCGCACATGGCCACTCGATGTAGCGCAACTATGTAGTTTTTCCCAGTCTCAGATGTTGTGTAGACACATTTTATATAGCTTCAACACTCACGTTAACTACTACCCGCATCTAGAATTCTACTTAAGCTTTGGTTTCAACGGATTTCAGCTGACATAGCTTAAATTACCTGAGTATTTATTTTTCCTTGTTGTGTCTTTTATTAGCCCCCTTATTTTGTAATTTGGTGTGTGTCAGGACCAGTCAGCTAGAAGTTGATACATGCATGTGTATATGATGTTTTACATGCTCCTTCAGATGGTAATTGGTGTATGATAGGCATGAGAGAAGCGTGTTACTGATGGCAATGGTTCTGCTTTAAAATATAATCATGCAGCTGCCGTATAAATGCCATCCTATCCAATGTTGGCTTCCTATTCTTTGTATATTACCTACTTTAGTCTATAAGTTCGTATTCTATTGACAACAACAACATACGCTTGGATTGTTAGTTCATTTATTAGATTCATCAGTTGTTTTTTGCGCGAGAAATAGTTTCCAAAATAAGAGCTAATTGACGGCCAGGCTTTTAATTAGTCTACATTAGGCATATGTAGAAGCTTCCGAGCGACCCAAGGATGTTACGTGATTTAATGCGACTAATCGTGACCGTCAATCTGCCAATAGACCTCTTCAAAACACCTCTTACATCCTATAATATTGTGACAGTCTAAATGTTGTAGCAATTTACTAGCACACATAAAGATAGAACATTTGATAATTAGCACAGTTTCACGGCACCTGGCAACCTTCATTTGTAAACACACTAGCCATATAATCTTTAATCGCCCTGTACAAATAATGTGGGTTAATGCAAATGCACCGCAGGACCCTACAGGCGGTAGACGTCCAATTAATATTCATTTTGTTGACGATATTCATTATAAATCCAGACACAGATAGGCTTTTGTAATAAACTAAAAAGACCACACATCAAGTAATAGATGATGGAATTTACAAGCGATGTTGTCTGACCGATTCCATTAGGAGTAAGGATGTCATAGCGTGTGGCATAAATGACATGGTGGCTGGGACAATTGTTACCTACCTAAAGCCTATATATAATAACCAACCCTGGTGTGTGGCAAATTTGATTTGTACATAATGACGCCTTCGTCTCTAAATATTGATTGCATTAGGAAACCATGTCAGAAGTACCTGCTTTGCCAAATAAACAACAACTACATTAGGATATCTAGTAAGCTCATTGGAGGCACGTGTTTATTCAAGACCATAGACGTACTAAAAAGTGAAATAGTGCGCTGTGTTTGAAGCTTGTGTGGTAAGAATTGACATTTTGAGACGCGGGAATTAACTCTGTTAGGGGCTACACTGCTTCTACAATTTTCGTGACATCTCCAAACATCGGTGAATTACCAACCACAGTTACGCTCGTTCCGTAAATATTGCGAGATGGAATTTGCAGACAACACACGTCATTTGCCTACAAAAACACTTCTGCTATTCATATTGTTATTTGCACGTTATATGACGTCAGTAAAATGAGTCTATGTAGTAACTCACTTTCTGCATGTCATACTGCTGGTGGCGTGCGGCTCACTTTAGCAGTTAGGCGCCGGAACCAAAAAAACAACGCTGCAGTTATCGAGAAAACAGCGTGACAGTATATTAATGTTATTGTTAGCTGAGATGCTTGACGCGCATACATACATACATACATATATACCGATATATATATATATATATATATATATATATATATATATATATATATATATATATATATATATATATATATTATATATATATATATATATATATATAAAGATATATATATATATCTATATATATATATATATATATATATATATATATATATCTATATATCTCTATATATATATCTATCTATATCTATATCTCTCTATATCTCTATATATATATATATCTACAAAATATATTAATCGTAGAAAACATCAATTATTATGGTGTTTATGCATTCCAATCCTTTAAGACGATGTAAGCCCCCGGAGGTTTGTCTATTACTAGGCATATTTATCATAATGCTTCCATGCCATTTGCTACCCGTGGACAGAGTTTCTTCCCGCGCGTTCTCGTAAGTGTGGGAAACGAGCGCCTGCTTCCGTCTCAAAGTACACTCATATTGTTCTACTGCATGATAGCGAACACTATATGGAGCCATATATGTCGGCAAGAAGATGGTCTTACTAAGTAGAAATCAAACAGCAACATGATAACTATGTCGTATTAACCAAATGCTTTTAATTGCGCCAGGAGAATGTGATTTATTCATTAGGACTAAATACTGATTACTCTATGACAATTTTCTGAAAAAAGCATCGTAGAAAATTAGCCCCTGTGCATATCCTCAGCGCGGGGAGTCAAATCGAACGCAACTGGTGAATTGCCTAATCATCCATTGTTACCCTGGGTTGGTTCATCAGGCTGGTACTGACATATTTATGGGCATTCAAACTGCAACTGTCATCCGATTAACAGGAGCTGATGCAGCCATATTCTTGAAGATGCATGTTTGCAGCGACGTGACAGCTCGCTCTCTTCTAAGCATACATAAACCCATAAACCCATAGCAGGATGCGTTCCCTCTCGTTCCTCAGTCACGGGTCGGATCGATGATCCTGATGCAGGTGGCCAAAATCATACACATTGCATGCTAACAATTGCCTTACCCTAAGATGCATTACTTATGGCCATGAATGTCAGGTCATTCATTTTTCAGGAACTATTCATTTACAGAAATTGTAAATATATCATGATGAAAGAAGTACCGTCACTTAAATATTGCCTATTTGACCAATTTGCAATCTTTGTGATATTACAACATATAAGCCGCTGCTTGTGGCGTTGCTTCATTGCATCTACATGATAGTTTGTGGGTCCCATTAATACTCGTCCAGAAAGGGTAGGGCAGATAAATACGGTCCCGATTACGTCGTTTGTGTAATTGATAGAATTATCAGGTTTGTGAAAATAATATACATAGGATACATGGCAAGAGTAACAATGTGAGCAGAATTCACACAACATATCTTCCTTTTGTCAGAAACCAATTACCTGACGCATGCTTCAAATCCTCTGTCGCTTGTACTGATAAATAACAACATTAATAGTACCTCAACATATATTAACATGCTGTTTATAACAGCTTGGACACATTAGTCTGACCCAATGATGAGTCGCTTACGACTTAAATACACTGTTGCTATAAATAATAGTGGCAGCACGGAGGACTGTAGGCTCACAATTTATGTTGGAAGTGATGTACAATGAAGATGGCCATAAAACACATGTCAGCACAAATATGCTACAATCATGGAGCCCGCTCGACATACGCGTCAGCTGATTCAAACTACTTCATGCACACTGATGCAGGCCCCAAATTGGTGTACGTTACGGCGTCAAATGATATTAGAATGAATGACCGAAAACCACAGCAGACAGACACTGCTCCAGCGTGTTGAGAAACACCGATAACCACCCCTAGGTATCTGGCTGCAGAACAATACCACATTCGAGATTTATTATTGAATACATGTTAATGTTGATATATAGTTTCCTGTTTTATTAAATGGCGCTAACAGATAACCCCTTCATAATGTACACGTCTCCGATGAATAATGACAAGGAGCTAAAACCCATCAAATATTCGCGGATTACAAATCACCTCCATTTGTATTCCTTGACACTAGGTTCATCGTGAGCTTAATAAATGTCAACTAATGATGAATATGAACAAACATAGCTGACCCTGAAACAGCCAGCAAGCACAACAAAATACGTAGTTTATACCGTTGCGTGGCCTTGATGTTGCTCTTGTCATAGAAGGACAGTTTGTACTTTAAAACAATGATGTACTGTAACAGGATGGAACTGAACAGCAGCAGTAATATCTACAACATTGAATTAGATCGCGGAACGTTAACAACGGTACGTAATATTCGCATCCACAACAAATATTATTTTTGGAATCCATAATGACGGAAAATTCTTTAAAAATTTCGGTATTTCGCAAATATACGCTAATATATAAGTACGAAAGGTGTATATTTGTTAAATATAAATCAGTGTCTTAACCTTTCGCAGACGACCCTTACATGACCAAAAGTATATACTAGGAATGAAAAGTGTCAAAAAGATTTTTAATTGCACTAAATTGTTTCATTATATTAATCATAATATGCCGAATTAATGAATAATAATAGCCAAATTTTACCTTATAATGTGTCCACGAACGGTTGGAGTGTACGAATGGTGGTAATCGTCACTATATGTATATGTATATATATATATAAATATACATAAATATATGTATATATATATTTATATTTATATATGTATATATATATATATGAATATATATATATGTACACACACATATATATATATATATATATATATATATATATATATATATATATATATATATATATACACATATGTGCATATTTTTGTACATATATATACGTATATATGTAAACACACACATATATATATATATATATAAATACATATACTAATTTATTTATATATATGAAAATACATATATATGTTTATATATATGTATATATATATACATATATATATTTATATATATATATACATCGATGAATATATATATATCTATATTAATTTACATTTCTTTATATTCGTCGATCCTCGTGGAAGTCATATGTAACATCTTGCACCTTTTTTCACAAGTATGCCTCTCTTCATCTATGTTCCTCTCCATCCGCGTCGTTCCGCAAAATCAGTTATCCTCATATATGTTTTTCTCCGTCGACATATATTTACTTTCGCATATATCTGCATTTATCTCCGTGCATGTTTGTTTGCCATTACGTCTAACGTACCTCTACATGACCATCCATTATCATTCATGTGAGTCTACATTCATAAACGTCTCTGTTTATCCATGTGTGTATATGATCCGTGTAGGCCAATATTTGTATTCATTCTTGTGATTGATGCCGGGTTTAGAGTAACGGCATCTAACTTGTTTGTAAAACGGCACCGACATTTTAGTTCGTATTGATTCGTGTGCAAAGGCAGATGGGAACCACCTCATCGGGGTCTTTTATGCTGCTATTTGTTTTTATGGGGTAATTTGATATGAATGCAAAACCAAACTTCATCCGCCCGTTACAAGGTGATGATCCATATATCAAGTTCAGATAATACTCGGTATTTCATAATTTGATTGATAATGCATCCAATGTTTTCCTGTTATGGACCTTGTTGTCATATATAAGATAAATGTATATTGGAAGACGGCGTCCGTATTAGCTTGGGAATTATCTCTGTGCTGTTACTTTGGCAAAGATAAATATCTGTTTATAGTAAAACAACCTTAAAGAACAGTGAAGGATCTAACTGCCAACGGAGCCTAGAGACGACTAACGCAAGTCAATGACTTGGGAGAGGTTATCCGTGTCATTGTATTCTCCTTGTAGCTTAATTAATCGACTTAGTAAGGTGACTGCCTCCTTTAACTGACCGTTTATATGATCATTTTCATCCGGCTGGTCAGATATTACTACCGGTAACAAAATGAAATCATTATGTCCTAACGTTTGCGTGTCACAATTCAATTTGGTGCTCGTGTCTAAGTATCGATAAGTCTCTTGACACTCCATCATTCACCGCGGAAAAGTTCGGCTCCTGCTACGAGCCACTAAATATGCAATAAGTTTATCCTTCTGTTTATAACTCTCAACATGTTTGTCTTACCCTCACAATCTCATAGACGAATTGTCATTAGCATTGTCATTTTGTTATTTATGTAGCTGTTTTATTATGCCCAAAATCAGTAACGTTATTACCTTAACAGCTTTGCATGAAATCGTACTTTGATGTATGGCTGTACCTGTCATAGCAATGGTGTCAGGAACAATCAGCGTAAGCTGCTATGTACATGCGTATTTGATGTTTTAAATACTCCATTAGATGGTACTTCCCACATAAGCATGGGAGACGCGTATAACTGATGGCAATAGTTCTGCTTTAAAGTATAATCGTGCAGCTGCCGTGTAAATGCAGTTATATCCAATGTTGGCTTCATATTCGTTGAACATTACCTCCATTAGCCTTTCCGTTCGTATTCTTTTAACGTAAGCAACATAATATTGGATTGTTGGTTCATATATTAGATTCATCAGATTTATAGCGCGAGGCATAGTTTCCAAAATAATAGCTTAATGACGACCAGGTGTCTGATTAGTCTATATTAAATATACGTTAAAGTTCTCGAACGACTCAAGGATGTTAAGCGATATAATAAAACTAATCGTGACCATTAATCTGCCAACAGACTACTTCAAAACACCTCTTACATCATGCAATGCTGTGACAGTCAAAATGTTGTAGCAATTCTCTAGCACACATAAAGAGAGAACATCTAATAATTAGCACAGTTTCACGGCCGCTGGCAAACTACATTTATAAACGCACTTGTCACATAATTTCTTATCTCCCTGCGCCTGTCTGAACAAATAATGTGGGGTCATGCAAATGCACCGCAGAACACTACAGGCGGTAGACATCCTATTAATACTCGTTTGTATGACGATTTTAATCATACCTCCCGACACATTGATAGGCTTTTGTGACAAACTAAAACAGACCAAACATCAAGTAATACAAGCGGTGTTGTCTGACCGATTCCATTAGAAGTAAGGTTGTCATAACCTAGGGCATAAATGACATGGTGGCTGGGAAAATTTTTGCCTACCACTACCCTGTGATTTACAAACCCGGTGTGAGGCAAGTTTGCTTTGTACTCAAGAACAATGTCGCGTGCTGCAACGTGAGAAAGCCAAGTTTGTGTTCATTCAAGACTATAGACGTACTAAAAATATTATGCGCAGTCGCCTAACATCCGTTGCCTTTGTCTGTTAATGTTAATTGTGTTGGGAAACCATGTCAGAAGTACCTGCTTCGCTAAATGACCAATAACTGCATTATGATATCTAATTAGCTGATAGACTCTATTGCCACAAAGGCTTGGTGATATGATCAGTCATTGGACGCGCGTGTTCAATCAAGATTATAGACGTACTAAAAAGTACGCGGGAATTAATTATTTTAGGGGCCGGACCTCATCTACAATTTTCGTGACATCTACAAACATTGTTGAATTGCCAACCGCAGGTACTTTTGTTGGATAAATATTGCGTAATGGATTTTACCGAAAACACACGTCATTTGCCTACAATAACAAGATATTCATATTGGTTTTTACACGTTATATGCCTATGCAATAATGCATCCTCATGATGGCGCTTCCTGCAAGTCAGACTGCTGGTGTTGTCCGGCTCACTTACACAGTTTTGCTATCAATGAAAGCATTGCCGGCCGAATATCGCGTAGCAGGCAAGTAATACGCGTATGGAGGTTGAGGTGATTTGCAAAATGGACTATATTGAACTTTAATCATATCATTCCGGTCACAGTCTTGATAACTTGATCTGATTGATTTATATACTCCGTTACCTGATTTATATACTCCGTATACAGCTGCCAGTGATGTGAGAAACTTATCTATGACCAATGGGTTCGGGTGTGCTCATCAAATGATAGATCAGCATGCAGCGTATAGGCAGGCGCTTGTATTAATCACCTAATGCGTTACAATGCTAATCCGGATAATAATGCTGTATCTGTGTTTTGTGGTAAAGAGTGTTAGTCTAATTGCATCGTGTGACGTCCCTCCATGGCGGCCTACATCGAGCAGTTTTATTGTTCAGCATTAGATTTCATGACACGCTTCGAACTCGTAGATGTCTTCCGAGAGCAATACCATTTAACGCAAACGAGGATGTTTTACAATGAGCAGTTCTATAATACGTCCTTTATCAGTCCTTATTCAATGAACTATGCGCTGTAATCATCTATATTGCTATAGAACGATGGCAGCTGATTGGGTATGTTCTAATCAAGTGGTTTTCATGTCAAACATGTCAAACAGACTGATCACTGGACTAAAGCCTGCGGGTGATAATTTCAATCATGAAACCTCCCCTGCGTAAAGCGCCTAGAGCGTTTGCGATATGTCCGCTAGTTATAGATATATGAAGACCGTCCCTTGATGACTTGAGGCCAGTGTGCCGCATATAGACTAGGATATCACGAAACAGCCATTGGACTGCCAAATTCATGCGCGGGTATAAAGTGAATTATCTACAAGGAATCCTTACAAGTTAGCTTAGTATCACGCCTTTGTACCCTCTCTCAGCTGTCTATTGCACTTCGAAGGCGTGCGTTTGTATCATGTTCACAACCGGTTGTTTTTCTGTAACCACCATCCCGTTAATGCAGTGGACAGCTAATATGCTCCATGTGAGATCCGGTACCATTAGTGATTTTTTATCTACAACTGCTTGCGCTTGGGTGACCTCGAAAACGGCAATTTGCAAACACTAGCGTCATTTGTGCGTAAATAAATATGTTGGTTTTTGTAACTCAACCTAGAATGCTGAGCATTTTCATTCAACACAGACAGGGAAGTATCACAATGAGCATTTCTATAATGCGTCGGTTTTTTCAGTCTTTGCGTAATGGATTATGTTCAGCAAACCTGATGCCGACGGGTCGGAATCATTTGAATTGCTTGATAAAGATTGCTGCTGTTCGGGTATTTGCTAATCCAGCATCTGACACATATTCAAACATGCAGTCTGGTGACTGGACTTCAGCCTACGAGCCCACGTTACCATTTGACAAACGAGAGATGCATCACAATCAGTTTATTGTTCACGCATTTTTGGGGGTATTCGTGAATTGTGCTCAGTAGCCAACACGGTTGCTTAGGGTCCCCCCTGCCCCAGTATTTATGATAGCATCTTCATAACATCTTTGACTCCCTTTACATAGCATCTGCAGGTCGACAGGGAGACCCAAATCCGCTCGATATAAAAGTAATGTGCCAAAAAATATGGGTTAGGTCCTAAATAGCTCGAACCTTGGAGACGAACCCAACCTATAGAGCTTGACTGAATGCTATTGAGGAATGCTTTTGTAGAATGCTGCGAAAGAATGGCTCGTCAAATGAATGACAAGACAAGCCATGTCTATTTGATGGCTCATGAAACCAGGCGGTAGCTCTCTCATCTCAAAGATATATTGGTTCGTGACTATTCCTTGCACAGCTGAAAGGCTTTCATTCTAGGCAAACGAGCAATCCCAGTCTTTTAGTGCGTCAATGAGGCCATGATATATGATCGTTTCATCACAACGCGTCGCACCAAAGGTATATATTGCATTTTATAGAAATGGCTTCACTATGATGGCTAAAATTAGCTCAATGATGGATGTAAATTTTATTTTATATTCGGAAGGAACATAGGGCTCTTCGTAATCGATTACGCATCAATGCGCCAACTCGGAGACCATATTCAGAACAATTCACATGGACCAAAAGTTAATTCGAAGATTTATTGCAGAAAAAGCAATACACAACTAATTACGTGTTAATAAAACAAATCCAATTTGATTAGCGTTAAGAAGTATGGACCAGATATAAAAACAATATTCCCCAATGTTATTATTTCGGCGATAATCAATGGGTACTGCTAAAGAAGGGATGAAGCCAGCATGCGAGGACGACCAAAGAAGACGGTATCTACAACATGCTATGCTAAAATGACAAATATCACGGCGATCGCCAAAAATGGGAAAGATGCATTTTTGCACCATAGAATTCTGTAACCCTATTTGATCATCGCCATTCCAAGTTGGTTTACCTAACTGAATTGCCACCGCGCAAGTGTAGTGAACGATCGACAAGTGACACAACGTCTGGATTAAATGTATTCATTAGGTTAAAAAATGCTCAAACTTATCGATGCTGAAATGAAAGACATTGTTTTGTAGCCACTTATGTTTGGATAAATCGATAGATAATCGGTAATACAGAGCCATTTTTAGCGTATATACTTTCCTAGCTAAATTGCGTCATACCGTGTAGTAAAAATGCGATACCTTACATAAGCATCATCAGTTGACAAAATATAAATATTCCAATAATAGTAGAGGCAAATTGCCTCTGGCGATTTGAGAAATATCCATGTAATGGTCCAAATACATAGGGTAATGTGAGAAATATACCAATAATAGCTTAAGCAGTCCCTAGGAGTATATGAGAAATATGCTTGTACGAACGAAACATTACCCTGGGAACATTGGGGATCTCCATATAGAAGATCAGAAAAGCCAACTGTAGGAAATTGGGATTTTAGACCTCGGACCCATTATCTTGGAATAAGTGTTAAACCCTACTCAGTATTGTCGAACTATCGAACGATCTTCTCTATTGACCTCGCCACCTGACATCACATTTCATTATTTTAACCTCAAGAAATACCAACCTAGATTCATACATTTCATAAAAAAAACTACAGCACATGTTGGAAAGCAATTATTGGCCGTTACCTTACTAATTTTGGTAACGATATCCGCGCAATCGAGACAAATGTGTTTACTGCTGCATCATCGGCCTTATAAAGTACGATGGCTGATTATTGACGAGTCGTGTATTTGTAGGCAAATTAGTCACGTGCCAGACGCTTATCTGAAGCTGATAACGGGCGGAGTGTGGGTTAACGATTTTGTGTTAAGGCTAAAGGTGAAAGTCGACGAAGAAGCATTTAGCCGTTCTGGGTGACTTTTGTGATTGTTAGCTAAAGTCATGCTGCTTTCATGAAGCTAAATGGCCTGTGACAACATGACTATCTCATCACCTGTCTCATATGGGGTGGAAGACTTTAATTATGCCATGTGACGATGACTATTTTGTGCGGTAGCGAATTTTGCACCGCGAATTCGAAATATTTGATGCCCAAAGCCGCGCCATCGCATCCTAGCAATGAGGATTGTAATAGATAGACCAACGAGCTTTGCTTTGTCCTAAAAAGCTTAAATCAACGGCAAATGGCGTAATGCCAATCTCGTAAACATTAAAACCAATCTTGATCGACAACAAAAAGCTTATGCTGCCTCCGACAGCAATAAGCCTGAGCAAGCATGGCTGGCAACATTCTTATGGCCGGTTATTTGATTCTAAACTTGCTCCCAATCAGAAATTAATTTCACATGTATCCGCTCTAAGGTTTCATCATCGAGATGAATTGTATTTTTTTCTGTATCATGCACCTTCTTAGAAGCCAGTAATTTTAACCACTAAGCATTCTATTTTCGACTTCCAATCTTGCTTCTATGCGCAGGGTTGTGAAATTGGCATTATGGAGGAAGGTGGATTTTGCTTGCTAAGCCTCGTCAATTATTATTTTTGCGACCAACAATGATTACACTTGACGTATCATGCTGGCTACTGTGATGTAAATGCCGATTCGATCGATTCTTGAGGTAGTTTTTCCTTGTTACTTTTCCAGCTGGTTCATCATGACTGATTGCCATAAATACTGTACAAATTGGTCGAAGCAGCCTCGCCTCCAACATAGCATGTCAAATCCATACATCTTTGCACGGAACTTTGCGACAGCAGCCCCATCCCTTATTTATATTCGTATATCAATATCATCCGATGTTTCCCCAGCTTGCTTGCAGAAGAATTGCGAGCAGTTACGTATATGTTGGTTGTGACTTTTGCTGTAATAATAACATTGTTTGAACGCACTGTAACATTGGACCTAGTAGTAATTCGCTCACCAAAACAAGTCCACTGTCAAAGTTAACCAAATGCTGATTAGATTTGCGTAAAAAAATCAGCTCTCTTTGGTCACCTCCATGAGTGACACGCCTCTGTTTGCTACTTTCCATTGTAACCTGAAAGAGATCCCTACTAATGTAATACGGGAACCGATGACTGACAATAGGGGAGGATAAGTATAATTGGTTCAAAAAGCAGAAGCGATTTCATCAGGATAATTATATACTATCCATTGAACTACGGCGGTAGATGAGTTACGATCTGACTGCTTTCCATATGTATGAGACTCCATTAAATTATGGAGACCTAAATATAGCTCGCTGTAATGCAGCGGACATTCATCCCACTGTCTTGACCAGTACACAATGATGTCTGATACCTTTCGTGATGTTTCTGTATAGCATCAAATACCGGGCCAGATATTTAACAATCGAGTTATCTATATCGAATGTAATCAGAGGACACGTCACAATGCATTGTGTGCGACGCTAATAACAGTTCCGTCAGACAATGATATTATAGAGTCACCATTGATCTTGTATAGAGAAAGTTGCCTACATGTATCAAATACTGGTTCTGATATTTGACAACTGAGTTAAATCAGTGGACTATTGTAAAGACTTGACATATGACAATTACTCGTGTATAGGGGGGCTTAGCAACAGGTTTATTCTTAGGTGGGAGAAGAATCGCGACTCTTATGAATGCACCGACTACTCGCTGTGTAGGCTACTACTGCTTGTTAATTCACTAATGCTATTCTGACATTGCAAGGTGTATCTCCAAATACTTTTAGGGGAAATCATGACTTTTAAGATAGTGTCAGCAAGTCATTGTGTGATATTGCAATGTATATAATGAAAAAAGCAACAGTAAATTTGGATGGGTCAATGCACTTCATCTTTATAAGAATAACAATGTTGTGTTTGCCACTGCCCCACTGCACTTTTATGATAATATATTCCATGATTGCGGACAATACATATCACCTTATGTATACTAAAACTTGGTCTGACTACTTTATAATGCAAATGAGAGGGATCAGGAATGACACAGGACAAATATTTCGCATTAATATTCGACTCGTGGGAAGGTTACATTCCACTTGGAGAGATAAATCCACTACTTCGGCACAACTGCCTTGGAAAATGCCACTCTGAAATCAGCACCGGGAATTTGTCGATTGCCTATCATTTGTTAGCACTTATATGTGTGTATTCATCTCGAACGCTCTGCTCAAAATATCACATTGTTTTCACGTCATAATACATAGTGCACGCGAGATGCAATGTTCAGCAGATTGCCGGAAATGTTGAGTTATCTCTTAAACTCGCGACACAAATGTGATTACTCCAACTAGCGACACAAATGCCCATAGGCTTAACTACAACGTGACTATGAAGGTTGTAACTTGGTGATGCTGTATCATATACAGACCATTAAACGTAAAGAAGCAGCTCAGGTGACATTATCCGATAGGCAGCCACTCTATTCATCTTTAATACTCTTAAATTATCCGAAATCGAGCTGATGCCCTCGTCAGCTTTCCCTTCATGGATGGTGTTGCAATTAAGAGATAGATAACAAAGTTGAATGACGACAGAAAATCATTGCCCGGCACAAATATTGCTCTTCTGCTTGTTTATGAGCAATGGTCGGCCTCGTCGAATCGCTCATTTACTGCAGAGGTGATCTGGTTAAAAATGCACTGCAGCATCGAAGACGTCGATATGGGCGATCAACGTTAGAAACTCCAACCGATGACGTCAACACTAACCGATGACGTCAACACTAACCGATGACGTCAACACTAACCGATGACGTCAACACTAACCGATGACGTTAGCGATACCGATGAGACGTCCTACAGCATCACCCTCCAATGGACGAGTCTGATAGCTAATCATCGGTCATATTATCCGGTACTACATGAATATGGGGAGCCGATAGTATCTCGCGCTATAAAACGAACGTTGCAACAATAATTTTGGCGCAAAAGATGTAAAAGCGGATACAGATTGCTCTTTGGCCAGGAATACAGTTATCGTATTTGTCGACAATGATCCGTCATAGCGCGGTACATCCTTATGATGTAATTGTAGCTGTAATATTTTTGAACATCATGTTCCAAATCTTTGCCAACTTTAATTTTCTCTCTTAAAATACAACCCAGACGTTTCCATAAGTACATGCATCCGCAAATTGGTCGCTTGATGCATTGGGATCTTCCTTGTATTATCTAGCCCAATTTGTACAGAACACAGCAACTAATTAGTGCAAAATAATTTGTAACATCAATCCGTTAAAGAAGGTGTCAAAGGCAGCTTTCACATGTTGAATCGTACACAAATTGGTTTCTTGATGCAATACCTGCTTCTTCGTACCTTGTAGACCGATCGGACCATAAGTCATCATTATCACTGAAATACGATGATAGTTTGGCTTTAGCGCGGTCGAAAACTGCTTCTCAGGGAAATTAATTTATTACCACATCATTAGGCTCCGTAATGCCTCGGTTGCTGTTTTTGTAATCACAGAAAGAGTCACACGGAACCAGCTTCATTTATGAAGTGGTATATTTGGACCCTCATGACAGATATCGCCTTTGCATTTACAAGCTGACACCCAGCCTTCAAACAACCTGCAAATACCTTGTTATTGCTGGCTCGATGAGCGAGAGTTAGGGTCGAAGACTTTGGCAGGCGTAGGTCCACATGAGCACACCTCACGCAGTTAAGAGCATGTTAACAACAAGTTGTTGGTTTACGGACGGAGCAGTTGCTATTAATACAGCTACCTGATAAAAAACAGAAAGTAAGGTGCTGATGATTCCTTCATCTCCTCTATACGCCGTTACTGTCGCCTCTGAATCGCATCAAAATCCCTTTGCTGCCCACGCCTAAATTCCATCCTTGTATATAAGGTTAACTCCACATCTAACCTAGATTCGCTGTTTCACTTACCTAGATTATGCCAACAACAAACCAGTATAATTGCATGAGGCAGAATAATAGATCGCCACAAGTCTCAGTATGCAACGATCAAATCACCACCGTTCGGATCGATGTTTCAGTAAATGTCTCCACTCCTTCTATGTGCATTAAGTCTGGAATGTTCCAGAGATTAGTCGAGCGGAGGTTCAATTTTATATGTAATTATGACTTCAAAATAATGTATTCATTATGCTGTCATGGCTGTAGGTTCAAAGCAATCCTTAAAAGATGTGAGGCGCTGAATTTAAGAATTTAGTTTAAAGTCCGTATGTGGTGGATAATAAACGTTATTGCACTGTTTTCAATCCGACCATCTTCATATTTCCGATTCGTGCGTGGTAATCACAACAATACCTCGTTTGTCATTACGGAAGCTAGCCTAAAAAATAACAAATGTCGGTCAACTCCATGAGTGGGACATCTGTCTCTGATTCGCTGTTTTTCATTACAATATAAAAGAGATCCATGATATATATAAATCGAACACTGATGGCCAACAATAGCGGATTTTAAGTTACGTATTGGTAAAAAAAAGCAGGAACGAATTCATCAGGATAATTATATACTAACTATTCTACTGATCCATGCTAACTATTCTACTGATCCATATATATATATATATATATATATGAAACCTTTCAGCAGGTAACTGCAAAATTGTTACTGCCAATCTCAGCCAAAGTAAGTTTTCTATTACGTCGTATAAACTGTCAAATAGCAGACATGAATGAAGTACATGTTGATGGACAAAAGTGAAGAGAGACATGAATAAAGAAAAACTTACGTTGATAAACATTCATGGGGACCGATATGCGACTAGATAGACGCCTCACAGAAAGTAACAATTTATGTTAACCATACTTAAAGAGGGCGAGGGACACTTAATATAAAATACCAACTTTATATAAAATAGACTTATATTAAGAGAGATATACCTAAAAATTAAGACTTATGGTAATACAGTTAATGGCTGCTGTTAAACGAAAGGATTAAAGCATCTCTCGAGCTTTAGAGGCCCTTGTAAGCATATGCAAAAATGAGAAATATACAGTCATTAGCAAATAATGGAAAACGATTTCATCTTGCACGATGATATAATGCAAACTTCTTTTGCCAGCCACATTTGTGAGGTGATATACATATCAAAATCGCTACGTTTCCGGGAATATCTAATGACTAGGGAAATAACTTCTAAATTAAAATATCAATTACCTTTTTACCAATTAACAATTATGCCGAATGTCCTTATCCGGGTCATTTTATAACGTGCTCTTATAACATCCCCTGCTTAATACCCGATCTCTGTTGGGTCCCTGAATAAATCCTGGCGCTTAATATTACGTGATATGTTGTATTCTAACTAACCCACATGCATGTGTGTGCTATATAGAGAGTAACCTCACCTCCCCAACAGCACCCATAATATCTAATGGGATGCCTAACATTTGCATTTTTAGCTGACATAAAGCAAAGCACATCTGTTAAAGGATACGAGGAATACCCGTATAATGGCCAAGGGCATTACCCCGGGCGATATTAGAAATATTCCAATAATAGACAGCGGGGCACAGTTTTATTTCGAGTCATGGCTACCAGAATTGTTTACACTTGACACCGTTGGCTCAATGCATTTTAAAAGTATTATACATACAGATCTGTCTTTCTAAGCCTCATGCAAGAAGAAGGACAAATCAATGTTGTCCCTCTCAGGTGTCAACGAAATCCCCTATCCGGTTGCAAAGAAACCCGAATGACACCAGTAGCGTTGTGACAATCACGTGGGGCATACTTTTATTAAAGAGAAAAATCATTTCATTTGCTTGATAAATTTTCATGGCACAATATGATTTTCTGAATTGACCCGGCCAATGCAGCGCAAACAGCGACTAAGAGTGGCAATTAAATACCAAATCATATAGCAACCTATTGAAAGAAACTAGCCAGTGTCTTGAGGCTCAAAATGACATATTGCGCCGTCATTAATAGGTGCAGATTATACGACAAGTGGGACTGTCTTCAGGTGTTGCGAGCAGTAATGTTCCCAATGATGGTGGCTGACAAACTAAATTGTCTCCGACTAATTGGTTACACCAACTTAACAGGGAATCTGTGGCCGAATTTGCTGAAGTGCCGTCTCGCTTTTGATAAGACACAAACAATTACATACCTATGCGTACAATTAAGTCCAGAAAATCGTTATATAAATTGTCTTAACAGTGGTTATATTAAAAACACGAACGTACTAATGTTACAGTGCCTATATACGGCCCCGCCCCCAAGAAAGAATTGTTTAACGAAGATCTTGCGATCCACGTGGATTAAAGGCCTTTGTCATTTTTCCAATATATCCGGTAGAATATTTTTAGCTCCTTTGAGAAAACTGATCGCTTATTGTATTGTGCCTTCTCATTGCGCACCTACTAGCGTTGTTAAGCTGCATCCTTGAACGACGACAGTGATGAACACATCTCAAACCAAGCTGCGTTCTAATTAATCCAAACATGACTCTTTAGCATCACAACGTGTCAACGTCGTCAAAAAGATGGCTCTTATATGGTATTATCATTTGTACGGAGCATTTGAAGCAGCCTATTTGTCCCGCTCAAAATGTCGCCTTTGCATGAATGCCTTGCTGGTGGCACATGGCATAAAGGAATGC
This sequence comes from Urechis unicinctus, assembly GCA_034190875.2. NCBI lineage: Eukaryota > Metazoa > Annelida > Polychaeta > Xenopneusta > Urechidae > Urechis > Urechis unicinctus. The sequence goes on from CM067345.1 coordinate 59,076,663, forward strand.
TTTGTTCAGCAAATTGCTCGCATCACGACTGAATCGCCCGTAAGCTTTGCAGCAATGTGACAGAATCTATTCAATAGCTAAAACTGCGGCCAGTGTGCTAAGTGTTAGCTCCTCGTCGACATTTATTCGAACAAGGAGCTGTATAAAGAAAGCTAATGACGACAGCAACACATCGTCTATAACGGAGATTGCTCTTCCGTTTGCTGATGTGGCATAACGCGTTAGCTTTATAGCCCATCATGAATAGCTGATACATTTGGATATCACTACTGCGATGTTTCAGGTTAGACACTGTATGACTCTATATACTTAAGGCATCCGCAGTGATCAGTGTAAGACGTTCTACAGCACCACCAACCGATGACGTCAACATCGACGAACACAGTCAGACACTTTTACTCAAACACATATGTTATATGAGGGCGACAGCAACCAAAGTGTGCATCTATCTCCAGTACAATAAGCAAATTATATAACGTACATTGAATATCTCTCTAGTTGATCTTCTCTAACCAGAGTCATATAACATTTTTATACTTTAATATCGAATGTCATACTGTTTATAACCTCTTACAACTGAAATTTAAATGGATAGACATCGAATCAAATTTTGCTGCGATAAGGCTAACAGCTATTTCATGCATGTTTCTCATATTGCGTGAAACTGATCAACAGACTGGTGCACATCGATGCATTTGGTGTGTTGAGCTGTGGAAGATTACGATTCTATTTCCTGACAATGATGCATTAAGCCGACATCCAATTCATTCGAGTCGACGCATATATATATTTGTTGATATATTTTCATAGTAGAAGTATGGTTAATCTATAGCTCGCCTTCACCTCGTAAAACACATTTGCCTCTTGGGTTGGTGAGTTAGACTGCCGAGTTATGATATACGAGGGCATAATTTGTCGGTAATTTGTTCAATCTGAAAAGTATATTGCTTTAATTGGGGCGGCCATTAAGTCAATTTACGACCTGTTTGGTCTTTCTGAAAGTTAATTTGACATAGCAAGTATGTATGACATGAAATGGAACACTATATGACTTGTTTATCTAATTGAAGCCATGTGACATGAGAAAAGAGTGCAGTGCAAAGACAAGCATTGGATTGAAATTATCTCGGTTTTTGCCAAGTATACTTTGACGGGTTACTTTTGTATAGATTGTCATTCTTCAAAAAATAAAGATAGGAAAAGCAAAATATAACGAGGAAACCCTATTTTCACATTTTGAATCGTCATTGCTACATGGTGTGGGAATTTATTAATTTATCGAGATTCAAAACATATTCGTTGCTGCTCACACAAATCTATTGATGTAGCCTCATATTTACTGCACATCATCATAATTGATTCTGCATGATTACTGTAATGACATAAATCAGTTATCGGGAGCAAGCCGTTTCTGACGCATCATATATCTGCCATTTTCTACAGCCATAGCTTCTATAGTTTACTAAAATATTTTACAATGTAATAAATGATGATTTGCGGTAATGGGTCGTATGAATTGGCAACTAATTTGCTGGTCAGTTCAAGTTGTATGGTTTTGTATATAGGTCGGTTAATCAGCTAGCATTTGTTATAGGGTCATCAATGTGCTCATCCGTCACTTGTCGATGTCAGTTTTACTGTCGCACTGAACATTAATCGTGGATTCGCTGATGACCAATGGCATTGACAGGTAATAGATGAGGCATGACATGGCGTTCTGGCCAAGCGACGGCTCGTGGATTACATACCATTCTACTCAGCGCGGGACATCAATATCCACATTTATCAACTGATGTTAGTCGATGCGCCGTCACTAATAATTATATTAGCAAGGTGACATATGCGAAACCCGTTCAGTATCGGCTCAGTCTAATAACTAGCAGGTGTAACAAGCAACGTTTTATCGGCGCTTGTGACAATGCGTTAATATATCCTGGTATATAACTTGGCTGTTCTCTCACAAATTTCGAATGTCAATAATCTTTTGTGAGTTCAAAAAGTCCTTTTCCAATTTTCTCCATTCATAATTTGTTAAGTGTTTTACCTCTGGGATCGTTCTAGCATGTCGTCACAAAGCGCCTTGGATAATCGTTCACTATATGCGATGGCGAAAAACAGCAGCATTATGTAAGGTTGCATGATACCGACATGAAAAAAGGTATGTTAATGTTCGGACACAATATTACTCATAACATTAATATGAGCTCATGAAAGGCAATTAAATACCACACAGTGATCTAAAGATATCTATGATAATGCTTCACCCAATCTAAATCGTAATCACACGGTGATGGCGAACAAGTTCATAATAATTATCTTAAGAATATAACAAGACGTAATATTTGCAAACTGCGGCGGGGTAAACTCGCTGTCACACACTGCAATACTCACTATATCTAACATTATCGTTATATGCACCATATTCATCCAATTCCACATAATCGCCACTTACGTTCAACCTATTCCCATACGTGCAGTATTGAACCTTCTTCCCATGTGTAATATGCGCACCCCTTATGATTCATCTACGTCAACGTGATAACCATATCACCGATAAATTTTAGAGAGCACCTTTTGACTATAAGATAACTGATTTCCTCAGTCTTTATATCGTCCTTAAATATATATATGTATCTAGGCGATCACCACTAGGGACGCCTGCCGGGACTAGACACCATGTTTTTCAGGCCCGTTGAGGTTAGACTAAGAGTCTAGCGGTTATCAACTCTCGCGCTTCCTCCTTCATTGTATTGTCATTGTAACGTAATGTAGAATCTTAATAATTTACCTAGCTTAGAAACTGGCTCTGTACATTGACGGTACATCCAGTTAAAAGCACCTACTCTGCGATCGAACGCCGGTTAGAAGCGCCGTCTCTGACATCTAGCGCAAGTTAGAAGCGCCTGCTATGTCACCTAGATCTAGTCAGATGAGCCTTATCTGTCAACTAGCGCCGGTTACAAGCGCATATTCTGTCACCTAGCGTAATTTCGAAGCTTGTTATGTCACCTAATAAAATTATTAGTTGATAAAATGACGTGTGCTGTGAGTTGATACAACTAAAGAAGGAAGGGTATTAAATTTGCGGGGAAAAGAAAGAAAGCTTTTTCTTCTGCTTTGTTTGACAAGACGTCACTGCTGATAATTTAAACTCTGTCAGCATATTATCTATTACTTTCTTATATGCGTCGTGCTGCTGCCCAAAATTTGGAAAAGGGATGTGAAATAGTTTATGATCATTTTTTGGCGTGAATCTTATTGATCCGACCACATGCACGTACAATATTGATTAACTGGTAAGGGATAACAGGAATAAGTGTGCAAGTATCAATTCTAAGGAGACAAACTTGAAGACATGTCTATGCCAATGTTAGTAAAGTTTAGCTCTTCCTTTTTAAATAAGACGTAATATTGACGTCGATTTGACTGATTGCACACCACTGATTTGATATCAAGTGTTCCATACGTGCATTCTAGAGACGTATTGATTCTTATTAGTATTACAGTGTTGAAGTAAAAATAGATACATTTTTGAGTTGCCGAATGAAAAGTGTTGCCTTATTTATTTGCTTAGTATATCAACAGGGAAGAATTCATGATATCAAAACGCGACATATACACGTGGAGACTACGTGAACATACAGAACACGTGGTGACCACGTAAAACAACTGATATCAGCACGTCTCCGCAATGTGGTGACCACGTACAATTGCTAGCTTGGTATCGTTCAGCGTTGTCGAAAACATTCACAAAAGATGTTGCACCATTGCTGTCCCTTTAAATATAGCTACACTATACTATAATAGGGTCGGTAAAATATCTGACTTACTTATATAGCTATTATAAGGACAGGATTGGTTATTCTGTGCACTTAAACTGAGATCTAATTGGTAAAAAGGCATACTGCAATAAAAATGAGCAAACTGTCCCCAGCAGTTAGCGTCTTATTTGGAATGGAACTGTCCTAACAGATAGCGGGTTACAAGCATTACATGTCAGCTGTTGTGCTTGTATCGTAACATCCATGTCCATTTAGTTCAGGATCAACACTCCACGATTCCGCTCTGCATGCTCCAAACAAAAGCGTTCGTTCAATAAATAACCTGACCCATGCGGTGAGATTGTTGTCACTAGCAGGAAGGTCTAGAACTTGAATGGTCTGCTGATTGAACAACAGGAGACGACACTGGCGGGTTGAGCGATGCCATTTCCCAGCTGATCAAATACGACATTATTGCCATGCTAGCAGACCATACCGAATTGGATTTCTGTATTAGAGGCGCGGTTCAATCTAACATAATTAAGTATCATTTGTATTATGATGTCTCCGTCGACATGAATGCAATTGCATACTGAAAACTACTTATAATGTCTACGTGCGTCTTTCAAAAAATCAGGTAATGATCAATCCTGGGTACATAATCAAAACACGCGTATATCGATAGTAATACGTAGATTGATGTAATTCATTTAGCTGGATAAATCGCTGAAGATGGAGGATAATAGTTAGATCGCTAACTTTTACTTTAAGCTAATGCCGACCCCTAGTAGAAGCAATTTACGAAGGTCGTAGTGGCGACGAACCTGATCTCAATATTATTGATTATGATGATAGGAATCACACCATCTATATGTTAATGGGCATTATGTAGTGCCTAGGGACATTATCCTGATCCTGTAATCATTACATCTGAGAATAGATAATGAAATGTATCTGTAATAGCTGAACGATATTATCATAGTACTCGTTTCATTCGTCAAGCACCATGCTATGACTTCGCGCAATAAGTATCGATGACAAAGCGATAGAATGTCTCAGATATTTTATAACGCGCTTGGAATGAAAGTCTATTTGATGTATATGATGTTCCCGTATGCTTATTTTCGAACGGCAGTGAAGGAAAATATCACTTGCGCTGATACACTCCTCGCATGAAGACGAATGTACGTTTTGTTATATTGTTATTCCGTCCCAAAACCAAAACCGAGCTACCATTATGTATCACTGGGTTCGGCTTTTCTCTGAATGTGGGTGACCTGATAAGATCACACTTATGTATAGGTGGCATTACTCAACGGCAGAAGCAAACAGTTTATCAGTCACACTCCTCTCGCAATATTATTATGATCATCAAATAATAAAAGCCAACTAAATGCCACTGCCGCTGTTATGGGGTAAAGCCGCAGTGTTATGTCCTGGTATGTTTTATGTGCTTGAGTGATCATTGTTTTTACAGCATCATCTTCGAGAGTTATGTTGGCATGTAACAAGTCACTCGCATGATAAAAGAACAGCCACTTAGTTTTACCTTAATCCCACTTCTGACACCATGTTTGGATCTCGTAATGCAATGTTAACTTGTATCAGTTACAGAGCTCAAGGCGATGTAATTGTGGTCTAACAGCTTCCGTCATTGTTTAGAACGAACTTCATTCAAACCAGGCAGAATAAGCTTTATGTTAATATGATAATCATAACATTAGTTCACCTAACACCGTTCAGCCACATCACCATGCGATAGCTAACACATAACTCGTTACACAGCTGTCAGTGATCTAAGAACCGTATCTGTGACAAGTGGATCCGGGTGTGCTAAATCAAATGATTGATCTGTATGCAATGCTTAGACAGGCGTTTCTACCAATCACCTAATGCTTTGCAAATCTAATCCGGGCAATTCAGCTTAGTCTCTGTATTTTGTAATATCGAACATCAGTCTAGCCACCTCGTCTGGCGCCACTGTTTGGCGGGGGCAATTTTTAACACAGGCGTCTGTGACCTATTGAGTTTAATTGTTAGTACATGTCAGCTGGGCCTAAAGTCCAGAAATTTATGCAACTTTTAAGTTATAATAATTAATCGGTTACATCACTGCTCAACCACACAGCTCACAGTTTTAGTAACCAGTGACTAGATTCCGCGCCTATTCCACTGATGTGTATATTGCATTTAATAGAAAAATGGATTCCTCCATTTGAGCACAAACAGGATGCATTCTCTCTCGATCCCCGGTCACCGGTTGGATCAGTGATCCGAATGCAGGTGGCCCAACTCATCCATATTGCTTGCTAACAATTGGCTTAAGCTCAGATGTATTACTTATGGGCACAAATGCTATGTCATTCATTTTTCCGGAACAAATCATCTACCGGGGTAATAATAATATCACGATAAAAGAAGCACCGTTACTTAGATATTTTCCCATTTGACCAATTTACAATCTTTGTGATATCACAGCAAAATAAGCGGCTGCTTGTGGCGTTACTCCGTTGATTCTAAGTGACACTGGCTAGGTCCCATTAATACACGTGCTGAAACGGGAAGGCAGATAAATACGGTCCAGATATTTAAACACTTAACAGCTTAGAAGTGGACACCTGAATTGGTAATACTATATAGTAAATGTTACAGCAATGTGCACTTGAATAGGCAAACCGTTGGCAAAAATTGAGTAATGAGATTCCCTTTATCAGTAAGTTTATCATTTGATTAAATAATATCGTTCCCAACCAAATGTTGAACGCCGATTCAATTACCATAAAGAATTATAATTTCTGATTCAATATAACAAATAATGAAGCCTGAAATGCCTTTGAAAACGTAATTTGCATTGCATATCTTTCACTTTTCCGAGTAAGTACGGTTTCCGTTGCATGCAAATTCAGTGACTGTATGTAGCAATGTTTCTAAATAACTAACTAACGTTCTAAGTGTTTGGATTACGGCTATGCATTTAAAACTGCTACAACTACGGTATGTGCTTAAGCAGTGCAAATTGTTCGTAATGCAATGTCAAAGTTAATAGTTAGCGCATGGTTATATGATGTGTAGCAATTATGTCAGCAACAATACAAGTCAAGATACGAAGGTGCTACATCAATGATTACCACGCTACCACGCTTTCAATGCGAATGTTGTATGAACAAACGCGTAATGCCAAGTATGTCATTGAAGTATTTGGCGACATTCATCATGCGTCAGTTTGTCATGTCATGTTACCATGTTCTTCATTCTCGTCGGTTTGCATCGATACATATAGCGCATATCAACCCAAATATATTCATTTGGTTGCTTTTCTGATGTGAAGAAGATTTGAGTGTTAACAAGATGGTGCCTCACCAGTTTGGCAGCAAACAATCTGCCATTTAATTTCTGCAGCAACGATAGCAGGGGACGGTCAAGTAAGGTCGACTGAGAGCGGCGATGTGATCCTATACAGGTTGTATGCATTGGTGACAGAAATGAGTCAGTTAGACACATTATATTTCATATGCTAAGTAACTACATTACAACATAGCTCATTGTCAATCATCGGATGGTATCCGGGTTACAGCGTGTTAACACGAATGCCATCCGTGTCTCTTCCTAAACCTATTATTTATACACTTGAGTCATCATTGCCTTTACAGTAAATAACTTTAAATGGCTTTAATTAGATTGCGTCTTAACTAGCAATAAAGTGCCTGTAAGAAAAGTTTATCCACGTCATACAATTTACAAATTACCCAGAAGCTATGCAGCCCCTTAAGGCGACGATCCGACAAATCGATCTAGTTTCAATTCTAGTCGCATAAGCGTTGTATCAAGTAGCCGTAAATGGTTGTATTTTACCTCTATATTGCCTTTGATATTTTACGATAAAACCAGTAGAATTGGAGGTACATGGAACATCTTACAGAATCAGTTTACATACAGTTTTTCCATATGGGTTACATTCATAGCGCAGATCAATTTGGTGGCTGGTTTATGCACTTAATACAAGGAGCGGTGTCAATCCGGTCACGTGACATACGTTTCCACTAGTCAAGTAATATAATGTTTCAATCAATGACTCCTAAGTTTCACTATTATAAAACAAGCGGATTGGTGTAATAGTTATTTATGGCGCAAATGATTTCCACGGCAAACTAAAGCCGTCATAAGGCCTAAGAGACCCTCCCAAAGGATTCAAACTGTAACTCACAACCGCCGCTGTTTAGAATAGTAATGATTTCTTCGTCTGTATACATAAATGTTTGACTACGCCCCACCGATCTATAATGGTCCTGTTAATTGGGATTCTGATTTATGGAGCAAATTATCTACACATTCGACAATTATCGACAAAAACATGCAATCTGAGCCTGCAGAAAGGCAATTGCTTATGTTGAATTAATCGACTAATTTACGTGAGCTTCAACTACTGGCGCCTTGATTTGCTGTGTTTCTGACAGATCGTTTGATGAAACAGGACTCTTATACTGGCGTGAGCCTTATATTGTGGTGGCTGGATTTGGCGTATTTTTTTAACAGAGCGTTTAATGTTGGAAAGAGACTAATATAAGCAACGATTGAGGAGTAGAATTTCAAAGGTGTTACTATTAACATTTGATCTTTAGGACGAGTAACGTTTTTATTATTCATTGCAGAAGTCTGTATTCTGGGCCAATGTGCTATTTGCCTCTAAGACAACGATACATATCTAGGTTGGTTGCTAGGGACAAGGAGCGTGACGTCACACATGCTGCGCGGCCTCCAAGAGAAGTGAATTGCAAAAGTTTTTCGGGGGTTTTAAGATTAAACCGTATTTTTATGAAGCCATGTCGTCTTCCGATGAAGATTTCGGGGCCCTTTTCCATAACATTGGGGCAAATCATGTTCATGTTTATTTATTTGAGCAGATACAAGCGGGGGATGATTCACCCAAGTCAGACTTGTAAATGACACCTGGAGCTCTAACGTTAGATCTCGACCATTGGAGAGAATAGCCTTCCCAAGCTTTATTGAACTATATTAACTGGTCAACAATAATCGTCAGTGTAAGTTACCTGATAAATTTACACATTCTGTGTGTTGAAGATGGTATGTTGACAGACCTAGCTACTACAACAAGTAGTACATGGCTAGTAAATGTAGCTTTGTCATAGTACCCTCAGCACATTTAATATTGTGGACAAATGTTTGCATGCAGTATATAACTTTTACATTCATTCATTGTACCGCAAATATAAAATTACAATGACAGTCTTGTTTGTAATCATTTCTCTAACTTAAGTGTAGCTGGTAACACTGCTTCACAATGGACACAGCCAGAGAGTGTGCTGCAGAAGTTTTGAGAGAGTGATGGCTATAACGGAGGAATGGCCATGCATCAACAAGCATCCCAGATTACTGCCAAACTACCTTAACAAAAATTTGCTTGAAGAGTCCAAATTGCCAATGTATATAATGAGTTCCCAATTCAGGGAACCGTTCCATGTCAATATAACTTTTTGTAGTGATCATACTCCAGGGATAAGCGCGTATGGGCACAATCTGTTGTATAGCAAAGAATAGAGCTGCTATATTTGCGTTCCTTGGTTTGTCAGTCGCAATAAGTTATCCATGTGGGAGCATTATCCACATATTAGATCATACCCTTGACATGACCGACCGCATAATATTGTCACCCAGGTACTATAAGCGACGAGGTCATATTGGGCAATAACTTTTGTATTCCCACTGCAATTTTATCTAATATTGCTTGGTGTGACGTTTGATGGCGATTGCTGTCAGACTAAGACCATCATCGGTAACATCTACAGCTAACTACTATTACAGACGAAAACATTAATTTGGAAGATTACTAGCCAACAATGACAATGAATTGTCATCTTATCCGTCATGACCAGGGACAATGCCCATGAATACCCATCAAAACTAGACATTGCAGCGCTTACTGTGAGTTTAAGGCACTTATCCACCTCATAGTTCTCATGAAGCGGCTCAGTGTTACGCCTTTGAAAGTACGTTACTGGCCAGAAACAAATAGATGTTAAATAAATATGCATTACCAACAATGCGTGACTGTGGAGTCGACGAAAACATTATCATCGCTCTATGAATAATTTGTAACGGCAGCTCAAGGTGGGCTATTTTCGCAAGGCTAATGGTTTGAGGTCCTAGATGAAAACTCGCATTAGCGACGTAAAGGAACTAAGTGGAAATGCTATACTATAAGGGCCCAGGAAGGAAGCCTTTTTGTTACAGACTCATGCTCCCAGTAACAATGATGATGATGTGACGAATGCGATTGAAAAACCAGTAATGTGGCTTAGATCTTTATGTCACCAACCATTAACAACATGTAAAGTGCAACAGCCCTATCGATTCATCTTACTATTTCTTGAATGGAAAAGAAGGAATAGTTAGCATTTGTACGAACATACAAACATCCATATGTTGATCTACTATTACATTCCTATAATTGGTAAAGTGGTATTCTATAAATTCTGACCTGCGATGGAAGTGGACCGCAACATGAATGCACACTTGTGTTGTGACGCCTATCCTCTACGTCATTGCCATGGGCCTTCACAAACACACAATAAAGAAGAGCCTCAACCATCCAAACCTCATTCAAGGTTGCTTTGTAGTGCTGTATATATTCAAACATCAGCCGTCATTGCTTGTCAGACTCAAAACACCTATTGATTTCACTAACGAATGTTTACTTCTTAGTCGGTCATGTGTACATAAATGAGAACACAACAAATGTTTTGCTGTAATTTCATGTTTGACTCTAGGCATTTTTGTAAGTGTAATACTAGGCTGATATTATATAAGGTTGTTATTCCAAGCCGAAATTGCCTACCAAAGGCAATACACTAATATCCATTAGGTGTCAACGTCTGTGTCAGGTATCAGTTGAGCACTTGGTATTAAATGGCTGAAATACAGCCATCGAAAGGGTTTCAAGATAAAAACATTTCCATTAGTGTATCCAGATTAAGTAACGGTCAGTGCCAATTAATAATCGCATCGAGAAAAGCCAAATGTTAATGACTTCACATTAGTGTATCCAGGTAGGCCATTTTTAGCAGAATTGGATCATCATTATCTTGACAAGACCGATTGCATTACTGGGCAACCCAGACAATAAAAACAATTGGGTCATATAAGATAATATAAGCTTATCACTCACAAAGTCTAGCTTTATTCCTTTTCAGACAGAACAATTACTTTTACACACGAATTCATTGACCTCCAATTTGAGCTAGTCTGCGTCCCAGACTTCAGGGGTTCCGCTACGCTTCTCGCCCTAGAGTCTACGACACGACCAGCTCTTAAAGTGGCGCGTCCGAAAATTCATTAGACACGTTCGTTAATCTTCGTGACCAATCAACGGAAAGGTTGTGACCCGGATTGACCTTAATTGCACGTGTCTGGCTTATGGAACTGGCTTGTGATACGCACCCTCGGTTATATGTGACGTCTGGACATTGTAGTGGTCTGCTGCCAATGAGAACACATTGAATGTGTTCTGGAATTATGGGGCGTCTCAAAAGTTCAAATTGGCACCGCATCAAGCGCTTTAATCGCTTAGCTGCACGATAGTATGTTTACGTGATAGTAAGTTAAAAAGAACCAGTTGTGTGTCTGCTTCTCTCGCCGACTGTGTGATTAACGGTGCCACTCAGCGTGAAACAACAAATCGGAGTGTTATAGGATGTGTGCCCGGCTCATAAAAATCACTCCACCGGTTGGACTAGTTCTTCGGAACTTGTAGAACTGACCAATGAGAGACAACAACTTAAAAGTATCAGTGAGTGACCGAGAGACACGGCTTGTGATTGGAGCATCCCAAATCTGGGATGCCTGTCCAATTCAATATATTATGGTCCCCTAGACCTGAAGGCGAGACTATTGAATATCAGTAACATGTAAACAGCGCCCGCAGCCATCAGGCTGGGGGACCTTGACTAAATTTGAGCAGTTATAATTGGCAATACATCATAAGAAGGGCTCAATAATGCTGTATTACTACTACATCGGCTTAATACACCGCTTTGTGATTCACCTATGATAAATTTTGCTCCTGTTCAATAACCGATCAACTGCAGTAAATGGTTGTTGTGATGATGCAGCTGCCTAAAACGAACATAGCACGGGTGAGATAAAAGCTCTTTAATATCATTTCATATTACGCCGAAAAATAATCCAGTAGAACGCATATAAAAATTACTGGATAATACTAACATATCATAAAGAATTCTGATGATTAGGTAATTCTTTGATAAATGCTAGCGTTGTCGATCACGCTCAAAATATGTCAGCTGAAGTGAGCAACATGTGACACGGTGAAAAAACGGGTTTCAATTTATCAAGTTGGAGAAGTTCGTTATAAAGCTAGCTTGACCTTCGCTTAATGGTTATTTATGGTGTGTAAAACCACGAAACCGAAGTGGCAGATATATAGCGTCCGTAGGTTATGATGCATCCGACAACCAATATGCGTGAACCTGCGAAGGCTGCATTTGCTATATCAATCGACAGATGGCTTTACACATTTTCACTTGGATTTCTGAATGAAATCATAAGACTTGCATAAGCCCGCTATAAATTGCCAGAATAAGATCGATCCGCATTAAAAGTATCGGAAAATAATCTGAAATCGATACGTGACGGGCCCTATATGCAGTCTATTGACATCGCGGTCTCCTAGACGCCTCTCTGCTCTACGTATATAAAGCGGGAATAACCTGGAGGTAGTCGGGACCACGGGGTTTGCAGCAAAGTTAGTTGAGAACTGTTGACCTTGTTATCACGCATATAAAAAAAACAACATAACGATGGCGCTTACTAATACACAATAGATATATTTATTTCTTGAATGTATAAGGACAATATCTAACGTGAACAAATATGCGACTTATTCTTTATAATTGAGTGTGGAAAAATACCCTGATGCATTTATTGAATGACCACAATATAACTGTATAGCTATTGTTGCTATAGGCTAAAGGTTGACAGATACTAGCACTGCTATTCAGTTCCAAACTTTTACAGTACATCGTTGTTTAAAGGGATCAACTGTCCTTCTACGACTGGAGCAGCATCAAGGACACACAATGGTATAACATTTGTATTGTGTATTACTAGCTGGTTGTTGCAGGGTCGGCTATGTTTGTTCATATTTATTATTAACTGACATGTATTAAGCTCATGATGAACCTAGTGTCAAGGAATAAAAATGGAGGCGATTATTAAGCCGGGAATATTTGATGGGCTCTAGATGTGTACATAATGTTCTCTAGCCAGATACTTAGGGTTGGCTATCGTTGATTTTCAACACGTAGAAGCACTGTCTGTCCTGTAGAAGATTTGTCTCAATGATCCAGCGCAGAATTAAGGCCCTTGACGAGTACCAAGCATTCCCTGCGGAAGGTAGTTCCTTTCAGCTCTTCATGTACAATTTCATTTCATGAATCTGAAATGGAAATTTACACAGTCAGAATAAATGAGTATGAAAATGATAGCCTGTGAAATCAGCGAGAGGGTGTGTGGGATATGCGTCGGAGCTGCTCGCCAGGTAAGTCAAAATGTACATATTGTTTAAAATTTCCAAGGGCAATGAATTTGATCCAAAAATTTCTTCAGCCGAGCTATTGATAAGAAGTCTTTGGTAGACATATGTTCGCCCCATACGTCGCCATTAACAGCTAAGCTAGAGTAACTCTTGCAACGTAAATGACACGTACATACATCGATGAATGATGAATTTATGATTAGACGTGTTATGTTAGACAGACGTTCAGCTCATAGATAATCGCCAGGGTAACAATATACGTAGTCCCGTGTACATCGAAATGCAATCCTCCTCGCATTGCGTGATTGTGGTTCTGAACAGGCGTCTTAATATAGCTTAAAAGAAGGTTCTGGAGAAATCTCTGCTAGATACTGGTCATTCAAATGTAAGACTGAAAACCGAACCGCATGGCTTCCGAGAATTCTAAACATACCTCATCTGACAAGCAGTCATGTCTACCTCCGATTGCGCCAAACCTTCATTTCATGCACAATACAAAGTGCGCCTCATCTGACAAAAACAAAGCAATCAAATGCAACCGTGAGGACTAATCATTCATTGTCTAACTTGCCTTACCCTGTCATGTTATGAAAAGCACAACGTGACGATAAAGCGATAAAACATCATGCCGTGTAAGCAAAACATGTATTATCCACGTTGATCGACATATCCACCATAGTCGACATACCCACAATACTTACACACAACCATAGAAAAGTAAGATCAATATTGGTTCTCCGATTTTCGATGTCCACATGCCTGCACATGCTTTGTGATTATGTGATTGTGGTGAACACAATGAAGCGGCAAAGAATGATGAGGGCCTGACATGTTGCGGAGGCGTAGTTACGGCCCATAGATCGGTATGTCATCAAGCGTACCATAGAGAGCACCAGGAGTCGTGTAACGCCATCTTTATAACACATCACTGTCCACATCAATTGTGGGCTAACGGTATTCCGTGCTTTCTTTGTTATTTATAGCAACAGTGTACCATGGTCGCCAGCCTCTCATCATCGTCGCATTTGCTCAGTCTAATGTTTATACGCTGTCATTAACAGCGTGTTAATAGGTCTGGAGACACTGTAAATTCTGCTCAAAATGTCACTTTGGTCACGAATTCGTTTTATATTATTTTCCCACACTTGACCATTGTAGCAACTAAACAAAACGAAGTTAACTGGGTGTTCATTAGCCCATTCACAGTGCGATTTCACATCACAGCCAGGAGGTCGAAGCCATAAGTACCATTAGGACAACAAGTCTGCATTAATTGGTGAAGCATTGAAACGTTTCGTGCGATAGAATGATTGTCACTTAGGGTATGTCGAAGGCATACTTGTAGGTTGGAAGACATCAAACCCGAGTGAATACATAAAATATATTGCGAAATGATCACGGGGTCATTGTCACTGAGCATGCGTAAGCGTTGTCTCTTAGTGAAGCAAAATTGCAATTCAGACGTTGGTTTTTAAAATTTGTTGGGCGATTGTGAGTGTTGCATTCATACAGCATGTTTTGTCGACAATTGTGATTCCATCATGCAATATTGCCTTGTGATGAAGTCCACTAAGCCAGGCTTGGTCACTTTGAGGCAAGCAAATATAAAAATATTCATTGAATAATATACTTAGACACTTTATCGTTGTCAAAATACAACTGTATTGTATGAAGTTCCATAACTGGAGCAGCATCAAGAGCATGTCTTTGTAGAACACTTGTGGTTCTTATAATTTGCTGATTGCTTCATGACAGCCACGGGCTTGATGCTTTAAGCTCTTCACGACGCAGTACTGACTACATGTCACACATTGAATTGCAGTTCACAGGCCTAGATAACTTGGTGTCCACTGGCCCCAAGATGTCATGTTGTTCAAAAGCCCTACGTTTTATTACATTCCACTCGCCATGACGAATCTTCAACACTGATACTAACCGCTCCATTTGAACTCGACCTGTGTCGGTCAAGACAAGTAATACAAGATGATACACAAAGCTACAAGTGATAGCCCAATCCCGCAATCATAATGTACAATTTACTGATTCACATCATGCATAACCTCACGTGATTTGTTCTACAGTAAAGAAATACTCTTCCCCTCGCGAGTAACTTGGGAATAGCCACAAACTTTATGCCAAGGGATGTCATAGGCACGTGACTCATTTAAGATGACATGTAGCTCATTTAGTAGAGATTACTCGACAAGCAAGACAGTTGATCTACTTAACTGTACCATGTGACTATGCTATCTGATAAACAAACCGAACAGCACGCTGGAACTGTAACTATTTCTGATACGGCACTACTGTATCATGATGAGGAGGCTGAGATATATGTCTCTATGTTTACCAGAATCATCGTGAGATTAAATAACACCTTTATGAAATAATAAGTTAATAATATATCCGACACTAGTTCATTATGTCATGTATCATTGGCTGGTTTCGAATTGGGATATACTGTATCAATCGGCAATAATGCTTAGTCTTGACAAACGACCAAATAATTGACCGATAGGCATCGCTTTACGGCCATCAATGATATGTGAAAAAAATTAATAACAAAGTGTACACTTGCAATAGTTAGACACTATTGTTTCTACATTATTAACAAAACTCTGTTGGTCGGATAAATTAAGATACCGAGAGGTTATAAGATGAGGCTGGATAACGCTAAAACTGCCAATATCCAAGGCAATGTCAGGTTGTAATGTCGAATGTGATTAATTATAACGTGGTAAATGTCATAGATAATCTTAATAAAACGAATCGATGTGTGTTATTATGCTCAGCAATTCACATTTAAGTCAGGTGCATTAAACAATATAATACCCATTGACAGCCTTGGCACTAAGGGTTCAATGTAGTCATAATGCTATTATATAACAACGATATTGTCACATTTAACTATGTAAATCACAAAAATGATATAAAGTCTACCAAATATAAAGTCATGTGCATACAATTGCATCACTTAATTCTAATCGTGAGCCCCAAGCAAAATTCCCTTTAACTTAGTTGATGGTGCTTAGGTTTCAATAAGCGGCTAGGCCGCACGAGTATTGGGTACCCCAAACTGCCTTCTGTCATCCGTAAAGCAGGAGGCCGAGGGATCAGTAACATAAGGCACAATTAAGTCAGCCGAGAGCAGGGTTCATTGTGTAACCCGTCGAACCTCTCAAATCAACTTTGGTTATTGAAAAAGGCCGACCACGGAAAGAGAAGTTGCGTTACACTAATGAGGCTA
Source organism: Urechis unicinctus (assembly GCA_034190875.2). Classification (NCBI taxonomy): domain Eukaryota; kingdom Metazoa; phylum Annelida; class Polychaeta; order Xenopneusta; family Urechidae; genus Urechis; species Urechis unicinctus. The sequence goes on from CM067345.1 coordinate 59,093,239, forward strand.
TGTCACGCACAAGCTTTCGAATTTTATTGCACGCCTATTATTTCTTCTGCTCAAAAGGGAAGCCCCATCTCTTGGATAACAGTGCTTGTGCTGTTGGAGAAAACCAGAGAGTTGAATGTATGCATCCTATGCCACAATGATGACGGGGTATGATACGAAGAGTGCGTAGTGCGTAAAAAAACAATCCCTGGTGACCATAACTCTGTTGTGGGCTTTGACCTTGTTAAAACATCTGTAGACCTACGATTAGGGGTGATTTTACCTCAAAAGTTTATGGAAGTATACCACAATTGATAAGCAAGGTAGATAACAAGCATCCACGTATCGCCCTGACAGCTGCTGCATTCCAAACAACTGATTGCACTTTCATACGATTCACCATTAATCAACGCAGAAACATACGCCTCTTTCGATCAGCTTACTCCTTTTATATAAACCCTGTTTCTTTATTTTGTGACAAGTAGCATCGGTCAAACTTGGCTATGTGATGTTGTTCAGCCGTCTGTCCCTTAATGATTTTCACATCACTGCGTTTAATATTCAGCATGATGATTGATTAACCAGAAATATATGCTAAGCATTCAGTCATAAAAAAAGACTGTGCGGTCCATTACCTTGCACTGATCACTCTAGCTTCATGACGTTTGTTATGTTAGCTTACATTATTTATGCAGTGTGTCATCACCAATAATGTAACGTACATTAGCATATTGTGGCATGAGCACGTAGAATCACCCACATATGATGTCATGTTCCTCTCAATCTATAGCAGGTGTCAGATACGATTAGTGACATCAGCTTGTAGGGCTTCAAGGGTATATTGTAGCTCTATTTATATTTGCATAGGCGCATCTTCATTTGTATCTATCTTCATGCACGTGTCGAGCCTGGCTATGTCGACTTTCAATGCTTGATGAATAGGGACCCAGACGACGCTGTAGGGCCGAAAGTGGAGAAATATACTCTTGTCTACTAACAACAGGATAACTTATTCATTTATCAAAGTGACCGAAAAGGATGATAGTTAATGAAGAGAGAGATGTCTTCGATTTAATGCTGGTGATCTTGCGCTGTCGTGAGCGTGTGTTCACTCACTCCCTTATATCCCGTTACTTTTAGAAGCTGCCCCCCCCCCTAAATCAGTGAATGCTATTGGCTGAGAGGCTGACGGGTAACTTGCGGGCCAGAAGCTTTAAGGTATAGATGGTATAATTGAGTAAAACTGTTTACAACATCTCCCTCACCTTTAAGATGGTTGAATTTTTAACTTTCATGCATAATTTAACAACCTATGTGATACCGTCCGTTAAATGCTTATTTCTCTTGACATAAGTATGACAAAAGGAGTGATTTGAGAATAGTTTGTGAAAGAATTGCGGTAGAATTTTGCACGACTTCTTAATTTATTTGATAGATCATATGTATCTAATCGTTGTATTTATCTGTTTGATAACCTAATATTATTTTTACTTTTTTTTATATTTACAATTGTTCAACATTGAACATAAAACGAATACTTAATGTTCAGAAATGAAGATGTAAGGTTTAGTGAGCCAATGCATGTTAGTTCCTTTGAAAATAATTATTACAAGTGCTAGAAAACAACCAGCAGTATAACGCTGGCTGGCTGTACAGCTTACAGATTGTCAATCTCGTTTTACATACATGTCTAACACCAAGGAAAAAAGTGTGCGATGTTCTTAGGATTGACGCCTTGTATCCTGTAGACGTTTATACCCCGTATGAGCATGTTAAAGTAGTAATGAATGCACGCAGGCGCCCAGAACGATCCCGTCGGGAGGTTTTAGTTGCAATCTTCTTGTTCTCCTCGTCCGTTGATGCATTGGGTTGAAAACTTTATGGCAGTTGGGGGATATTTCACTTGCAAGGCTTGTTAATCGCATTTTTGCGACCAGCATTGATCACAATCTACTCATGCCGTCTATTTTACAAACTCGTGAAATGAGTTAATGACATACCTCATATCATAAAGTTGTTCGTTAGAGTATGGACAGGTCGGGGACGAGTGATGTGAGTATGCATGGCGACTTGTGATACTCGCTCTGGAACTCATATGAAATAGCAGCGAGCATAGTGTCTTAATGCTTGCTTACAGTCTTCAGAAGCAATTGAATATGTGACATAAGCCTCATAGAGGAGGCCTCAATATACCATCGGGTCGGATTTAGATTAGGGGACTTCATTCCATAATGTGCGTATACGCGGATTATAATCATCAATTCCAAATGCTGTATTTGTATCCATAAACATCGTGCCTCATGCCTTCTCCAACTATGGCTCAAAGTGACTTAATGGATCACCTTGACAGAACCGGGATGAAGGACGGCCCACGCAATCGCCCTCTTGAGTCCACTAACTTGTCGTGACAATCTCGCCCCCGGCATCTTAAGAAAAGAGCATGTACATTTACGATGGCAGTTGTAGCTAGCAGCCAGCTCACAGAAAAATGCGGTGATGTTTATTGCAGCATATATTATCAGGCGGCCGAGGTGCGAGTGATTTATTTTGCTGAAGCTACTAAATGGCTTTGTTTTAGGACAACAAAATTGTATCCGAACGCATGGACGATTGTATGCAGTAGATATGCTTTAGCGTTAGAATTTGGCCAATTTCCTGAGAGTCGAACTAAAAGAGCATTTATAATGTGTATATCATAACACATGCGAACGCGGAATTTGGTATTGGACTCGGGATTGGCCGGCTGATTGCACATCTGGGAATAAGCAGGCTAATTGCACTTCAGGAGACTGGCAACAATTACGGCACTTCTGCAGGAAAGCCAAGATTAAGTAACATTTGGGAACTGGCGGTTCAGTTGTCAATGTGAGAACAAGTAGGCTAATGGTACATCTTAATAGTTGCAGGCAAATAGTACATCAATTACACTCCAATGCATTAGCACACTAAGAGAATCGACATTTAATACGTGACGCGTATTCAAACACATATTGTAGAATTTAACAGATGGATATCAATTGTTGGTTCTTTCAAATAGTCTTGATCAGACTGACTAGGCTTATCTACAACCGTTTTGATTATGATTCGCAAATCGCTTATGCCGCCTCAAAGATTAAAAGACAATATTAATACCTAAACAATCTCACTAGGTAAGTTCCTCAAGCACCTGGCCGCACTATACGGGCAGTAGATTACGATAAAATGTTAACGCCCAATGCAGATGTTTCAAGCTGTTTCCAATGTAACTATGCATGTAACATCTGGCATAAATAAATCACTGGGCACGAGCGAAGAACACCTGTCAAAGCAGCGTACATATATATATATATATATATATATATATATATATATATATATATATATATATATATATATATATATATATATATATATATATATATATATATATATATATATATATATATATATATAACATCAATTATTGAGGTGTTTATGCCTTTGAAGCATTTAGGATTACATACGCCCGTGGAATTTGTTCATTACCTAACATATATATCATAATGCTTCCATGCCGTTTGCTACCCGAGGACTGAGTTAATACCCGCACCTTATGAGCGTGGGGAACGAGGGTCTGCTTCCGTCTCAAAGTAAACTCATATTGTTTTACTGCGCGATAGCGAACACTATATGGCGCCATCTATGTCGGCAAGAGGATGGTCTTTCTACATAGAAATGAAACATGACAAATATCTCGCATTAACCATAGGCTTTTCGATTAATTGCCACAGGAGAGTCTGATATATTACTTAGGAATGAATATGTATTACTCTATGACAATGTTCTGCAAAAGGTATCGTAGAAAATGGTCCCCTATCGATGACCTCAGCCCGGGGAATCGGCCATTATATCGCAGGATGTTTGTCTGAATAAATAAGTACAGCATCACCAATTGATGACATCTGCAGATGCTACCAAAATGAGACGTTCGTCTGCACCACCTACCGCCAGGGACGATCAAAGAGGGAGGGTAATATGGTTGTGCATTTAACTGCAGCACTATTGTATGACTATCGTAGTTGGTACAGCAATTCCAATTTTTAACCTCTTACAATTAGATTGGATTAACGTCAAATAGGAATGCAATGTTGCAATTGGTTGTTTCCTTCATGATCCCTCAAAATGATCGCAACGGATGAATTGCCTAGCCAACCATTCGTGCATCGTGCATTACATATCGCGAGAAGAGACGTATGTGTGTGCTGCACAACATTCGCCATCCTGGATGGGATCCATCAAGCTGGCACTGATATATTCATATGCATATGTTGCTAATTTACAACGACGACTGTCATCCGATTAACCGGAGATGATACAGCCATATACTTGAAGAAGAAGGTTTGCTGCGACGTGACAGAACCACCTAAAGTAACTACCCCACCCAATGCCTTCTCTCCAGCTAGCTGAATAGCCCATGAAGCTATGTATGAATAGTTCCACGACAGCACTTACATTTATCGGACAACACCAAAGCGAGGGAAAAACAACCTTCCTCTTATTTTGGCTTCTTATTGCAAACAATGGAAACATCTCAGGCCGAATATCGCGTAGCATGCAGGTAACACCCGTATGGAGGTTGAGGTGCATTTGCAAAATGGATTATATTGAACTCTAATCATACCATTACAGTAAACAGTCTCGATAACTTGATCTGATTGATTTATAAATTCCGTTCCATATTGGATATTATGCGTTTGAACGAGTTACGTCAAACGTAATAATTCACACAAAGTGTACATTTGAGGACGATGTTCGTCCCCATGAATGACCTTCTCTCACTAAATCTGTTTGTATTGATGATTATTGTACTAAAGTGTATTGGCGTGCATAACGCATTCAGAACATAGAGAGGAATTGAATTCATGGTGCATAATTATGCAGTGGCTCAGTTACAAAAACAGGTTCATGACAAGAGAGGTTCGTATTGAACAGACACTTTTAAGAGGCAACTAACTGTCAACTATTAACTTAATCACATTTACAGTTTCCCAATAATACGTTCAGACAATGTGACAGGATGTATACACTGAGCTAATGGAAGCTACAACACATCTTAAAACACACCTGAGCAAGCACCGAGTCGTTTGACGTAATCATAATAGGATGCCTCAATCGACATCAATTATAATCTTGTGGTCGTCAGTGCTCCTTTGCTAATAGTAATAGTACTTGAAAGTGGTAACTGTTAGTCATAATTGCATCAGTTAATGCCATACCGGCAAGGTTGTCAAACCATATATTCTGGGATATACATGGGCTTTTCTTGTAATAAAAGCCACACTTACGCCACTTTTCGGCCCATATAGAATCAACTTGGGACTTTAGGAATACATGAGATATGACTGCAAATGTGATATTTTTTGTGACATCAGTTGCCATATTCATTTTGTTACCAAATGTTATATCCTTTCAAACGCAACAAACAACAGCAAAATACAAAGACATAAATAAGTCGGTTCAACTATCCCCAACAATCATCAATAATTGGTCGACTGTCTCACATAAATAAATGTTGTTCTCGTTTGCGGTTCATAAGGTGGTTTGCAGACTAATCACAGCCTGCATTAGTCGCTGCCAGTCCAGCCATGACAACATTTTAATCATCAGTCGACGATTTTGTTAACAGCTATCATTATATTAATTGGTACATCATTTTGCTATCAGTCCATATTTCAATCTTGAATCGACATCATAGTCAGGAATAGGGATTTTAGCCAATATTTAACATCCAAATTATCAGAACGGTTTTTTTTCATTAGGCGATATTTTTTGTTATCGGTCGACACGGCAGTAACAATTATGTATTTGGTGACATCCGTTTGAAACATTCATTTGGTCACCATGCCTCTCAAATGTTATATACAACACAAAAATACAATGACATAACGGAGAGCAATTCTAAACACTTTCGTAGATTTTCAAACGTCCCTTGTCGATGCAACTATGCCAAGCAATCATCAATTATTGAACCGTGAATCTGTGGCCGAATTCGTTGAAGTGATGTCTCGCATTTGATCTGACAAAATGGTTACATAAATTGTCTGAAATGTGGTTATATTGAAGACATATCCTACTAATGTTGCAATACCTAAATACGTCCCATTGCAATTAGGTAAGCAAAGCTGAATGAAGACAATAAGTCATTGTCTGGCACGGATGTTGCTCTTCTGCTTGTTTATATGCTCAATCAACGTTAGAAACTTCGACCGGTGACGTCAATTCCAATTGACATCAACAAGGTGATCCAGCTGAGACGCCTCACAGCATTACCGTCAAATGGCAGAGACTGATGGCTAAATATTTGTCATATCATCACGTAAATAAGGGGTAATTTAAACAACGTGAAACTACGTTCGTTTGCTCGCAAGAAGGGACGGTAAAGACAGATTGCTTTTTGGTCCAGACTAACGGCATATAAGTAGCGCTTAATTATCCGTCACAGCGACATGCATCGTAATGATGAGGTCGTATCAGGATTTGTTTGGTAATCTCATATTACAAATCTTTGCCAGTATTTGTTTTCTCTCTCGCATAAAGCAATTCGTCCAAAAAGTAGTCCAAGCCAGAATAGCAGCTTAAATCTCACTTAAATTCGTGACCCCTTTTGCAGATTACACCCAAAATAAACTTGTCTATGTAGGTGAAGCAGAATTACGGATAATTACATGGTGAATACCACATTGCAAGCTCTCAAACCGTTGTCTTTCTCTAATAATTCTGCTGCACGAATGTTGTGGGTGTAATTGGCTCTACTTCGTCTATGTGTATGCAGAGAATCGAGATGAGGTTGAATTTCATATGATTTCTAAAGAGACAACTTCCTTTCGGTGTCAACATCCTAATCCAGCGGCCTCTAACTACGTTCCCATGGAAACCTCATGCTTTCAAGGTTTTGGGTTCAACGTCACTTGCTAAACCATCCGGAAATGCGCCTCGTCTTAATGATAAAATCAATGCCTATATGATGTAATGCGCACGTAAGATTTAAGTATAATGTCCAGTCTGTATGTCGTAAAGAATAGACATCATTGAACTTCTTCCAATTCTTCACATTTCTGATCCATAGGTGAATATTACCACGAGTTCTTGTTTATAGTGGCTACCGTCATGCAACAATATCGTGTGTGACGCGACTACCTGATTCTATGAGACCCTTTTAAGTTGCGGGGACCTGTTAAGTGGACTCTTAAATATAGCGGACATACATCACGCTGTCTTCAGCAGTCATATTATACCTCATACCTCGAGAGATGTCTCCTTTATTGCATCAGCTAATGACGACAGCACCACATATTCTATCACGGATATTGCTGCTCTGTTTGCGGATGTGGCAGGACGCGTAAGCTTTTTTGGCCGTCCATGAAGAGCGAGTACATTTCAATATCACTGCTTCGGTGTTTCAGGCTAGACGCTGTATGACTCAACTTATTTAGAGCATCAGCAGCGATCAGACGCTCTACAGCGACAAACCCAGTGAGACACATTTTCTGAATCACATATCTTATATGAGGGCAACGGCAATTATAAGTGTGCATTTATCTCCAGTACGATAAGCAAGCTATGTAAGGTTATTTGAATATCACTATAATAGATTTTCTCTACCCAGGAGTCATATAACATTTCTCTACTTTAATATATTGCATGTCATACTGTTTTTTACCTTTTACAATTAAAATTGAAATGGATAGATATCGAATCAAATATTGCTGCGATAAGGCTATCAGCTACCAGAGGCGACGTATCCATATATGTGTTGATATATTTTCATAGTCAAAGTATGGTTCAACAATAGCTCGTCTTCATATCGCAACACATATTTGCCTCTTGGGTTGGTGAGTACGACTGCCGAGCTCGGATATACGAGGACATAATTGGTCAGAAACTTGTTCAATCTGAAGAATATATTGTTTTAATTGTTGCGGCCATGAAGGCTATTTACGACCTGTTCGGTCTTTTCGAAAGTTAATTTGACATAGAAAGTATGTATGATTTGAAATGGAAAGCCGTATGACTTTATTATCTAAGTGTAGCCATGCGACATGAAAGAGAGTGCAATGCGAAGATATGCATTGAATTGAAATTTACTCGGTTTTGGACAAGCGTTCTTTGACGGGTTACTTTTGCAAAGATTGTCATTCACCAAAAATAAGGCATAGGCACTTTCTACTTTACATCAACAAAATATAATGAGGAAACCATGTTTTCATATTATGCATCGTCATTGTTACATCGTGTGGGAATTTAATTATTCATCGAAATTCAATACATACTTGCTGCTGCTCACACAAATCTACTGATGCAGCCTTCTATTTACTGTGCATCATCAGAATTGCTCCTGCATGATTACGGTAATTACATAAATCATTTAACGGCAGCAAGCATCATATATTGGCCATTTTCTACAGCGATAGTTTCTATAGCTTACTGATTATCATGCCTGAAACATTTTACAGTGTAATAAATGATGATTTGTGGTTATGCGATATGAATTTGAAACTAATTTGTTTGTCAGTTTAAGTAGTATGGTTTATTATATAGGTCGATTAAACAGCTAGCTCATCCATCACTTGTCGATGGTAGTTTTACTGTCGCGCTGATTATTGGGTTCTCTCAAAGTCGATTCGCTGATGACCTATGGCATTGACAGATGATACATGAGGCATGACAAGGCGTTCTGGCCAAGCGACGGCTCGTGGATTACATACCATTCGTTAACATATCCAGGGATATAACTAAATTTCAAATGTCAATCATCTTCTGTTAGCTTAAAAGTTATTTTCCAATTTTCTCCAATCGCCATTATTAAAATGTTATACCTCTTGGAGAGTTTTACCAAGTCGTTACAAAGCTCATTTGAAAATCGTTCAACATATACGAGGGCGAAAAACCGCAGCATTATATTAGGGAACGTGAGACCGACATGAAGGTTAGATTATTTTCGGACACAATACTAATCAACACATTAATATGAGTTCGAGAAAGGCTATTATATTCTACACAGCGATATAAAGATATCTATGACAATGCATCATCCAATCGCAATCGTTATCACATGGTGATGGCGAACAAGTTTATAATAATTATCTCCAAAATCCATGTGAATGTTAAACCCCTTGTCATACACTGCAATACTCACAATATCTAATATTATCGTTATATGCGCCATATTCACCAAATTCCACATAATCGCCATTTCCATTCAACCTATTCCTATACGTGCAGTATTGAAACACCTTACCGTGTGTTATATGATCAAGACTCATCTATGCCAACGTGATATCCATATCACCGGCATAATTCAGAGAGCACCTGCTGACTATTAGATAACTGATTTGCACAGTCATCATATCGTTATAAAATATATACATATTTAAGTGATCACCACAAAAGACGCCTATCGGGGCTAGACACCATGTATTACAGGCCCATTGTGTTTCCACTAAGAGTCTCGTGGTTATCAATTCTCGCGCTTCCTCCTTCATTGTATTGTCGTTGTTACGTAATGTAAGAACCTAATAATTTACCAAGCTTATAAACTGCTTCTGTACATGGACGGTACTTCGAGATGGAAGCACCTACTTTGCATGAAGCGCAAGCCAGAAGTGCCTGTTATGTCACCTAGACCCAGTCAGATGCGCCTACTTTGTCACGTAGCGTTAGTAAGAAGCGCCTACCCTGACACCTAGCGCCATTTAGAAGCGGCTGTTCTATCACATAGCGCAAGTTGGAAGCGCCAAATCTGCCATCTAGCGCCAGTTACAAGCGCCCATTTTGACACCTAGAGCCTGTTAGAAGCGCCTTTTCGTCACCAAGCGCCCGTTAGAAGCGACTACTCTGTCACCTAGCCTCATTTGGAAGCGCCTAGTCTTTCTCCTAGCGCCTGTTATAGAGCTTGTTTTGTCATCTAATAAAAATATTATTCGATAAAAGACGTGAGGTGTGGGTTGCTACGACTATAGGAAGAAGGGTATTAAATTTGCGTGGAAAGGAAAGAAAGAAATTATCATCATATCTGACTACAATATACTACCCTTTCGCGCGAGTTTTCTTCTCTTCTGTTTGATAAGGCGTCGGCATATTATCTATAGATATTTTATGTGGGTCGTACACAAAGTTTGGAAAGGGGTTGTGAAATAGTTTCTGATATTTTTGTGTGTGAATATTGTTGATCCGTTCTCATGCACGTACAATATTGATTAACTGGTAACGCGAATTAGTTTCCAAGTATCAATTCTAAAGAAACAAGCTGGATGACATGTCTATGCCAATAGTAGTAAAGTTTAGCTCTTTTACTTTTAAATCAGAAGAATATTGACCTCTATTTTACTGATTGCACACCCCTGATTTGATATCAAGTGTTTCATATGTGCATACTAGAGACGAGTTGATTCTCATTAGTATTACAGCGCTGAAGTAAAAAAAAAGATACATTTTTTAAGTTGCTGAATGAAAAGTGTTGCCTTATTTATTTGTGTAATATTTCAAAAGGGACGAATTTGTGATATCAAAACGTGACATATACACGTGGAGGCTACGGGACCACACACAACACGTGGTGACCACGTGAAATGGCAGCGTTAAAGCCATACCGGCAAGGTTGTCAAACCATATATCCTGGGATATACATGGGCTTTTCTTACAATAAATGCCACATTTACGCCACTTTACGGCCCATATAGAATCCACTTGGGACTTCATCAGACATGACTGCATTGTGATATATTTCGTGACATCATTAATCATTTTGTCGCCATATGTTATATTCCCTCAAACGTTACATACAGCAGCAACATACAAAGACATAAAGAAGTTCAATTCAAAACACTCACTTAGTTTTTCAAACTTCCCTTGTCGGTTCAACTAACCCTTATAGATATATATATATAGATATATATATATATATATATATAGATATATATATAGATATATAGAGATAGATATATATATATATATAGATAGATAGAGAGAGATATAGATATATAGAGATCTATAGATATATATATATATATATATATATATATATATAGATATATATATATATATATATATATATATATATATATATATATATATCTATATATCTATATATATCTATATATATATATATCTCTATATATATATATATATATATATATATATATATATATATATTGCTTGTCAGTTTGCCTCCTTGGCATGGTTAGTCAATCAAAATTCTTTATCAATAAAGTAACTTATGGCATTATTGTAGTTGGTAGAATCTTTCTACAGCTATCCGTAAAAAGCCTCTGGGGAAATTGGCGGTTAATGTACAAAATACATCGTGACGCACGAAGCTTGCACTTTATTAGAATTACAAATTGTCCATAAATGTATAACAAACTCAATCGGTCTTGTGATAACACTGTCTACAAATGCATGAACAGAGGGATATCTCTCTAAGCAGTTATGCTCTTCACACCATGGACCCTTCAGTTGAAGGCTGACGCCATGGGGTGGCACCCCTTTCAAAACGAATTACTAGCGACCATCCTATTTTAAAATAATCTATAAATATATGATGCACGAATAAATGTTGAACCACCCTACTAGCACGGAAAATTTGGAAATGTTTAAAATGTCATTCATTATCCATCAAACTCATCGTCGTTTATAAAAATGATGTCACTATAGATGAAAGGAATTGACTGTCGTTTGCTTTGCCAATAAGGTCAACAGGATACATAGACACAGTTGCATGTGGTGGCTCATACCTTTAGAAGCTTGAAGGTCTGAGGCGGTGAATGAATTTGAATGATGAATGGCCAAGGGCTAACTCTCGCCTAAATCAGGCAAAAACACGTGAAAATCTGCCAGCCATCGATCGCACATTCTACATATAGCACATTGCAAATTCGGGCAACGCATTTCATCAATAACCACGTGCACTTGTGTGTAGCCAGCACCAATGATGGAGATGATGGTACAATTGCGACTAAGTGGTTATCCCTAATCATTCACCTTTTGAAAATGTGTGATGGTCATAGATCGTTGCTCCTAAGCAGCAAAAATGGTACATTGCATTGACGGGGCGCTGATGAACAGATGATTAAGTAATTGAAGCAGGTAGAAATTTATGCACATAAGTAAACAATGTACAGGATTTTTCATCGCATGCAGCCATTGTTGCTAAATGGAAGTAATTAGAAAGAATATTAACAATTTAAGAGCGAGGCTTCATACAAGCGGTGAATCATCGATTAAAATGGACAATGTCCTGAAATGACTTGACATAATCCAAAATTTGCAAAATATGCCACTCACCAAACAAACTGGCTAAATTGACATATTTCATAGCCTGAATGTGCAGTGTGTATCCAAGATGGCGAGCTGTTGGTATGTATAGAAGAAATCCCGGTTCATATGAATAAATGGAGGTCAACTGCTCATCATTACGTGTCAATACGCATGTTCAAAAACATATACCAACTTTATTAGATGGTAACAATGTTTCGATTCCATCAACAAAAATGATGACCGCATGTTTATTACCGCTTGAATATGGTTACCCGCTTGAACATACGGGTCTTGCTGTCGCTGCTGATTACCTTTCCTTCACAGCCAAACCAACGTTAACACGCTCCCATTCATAAAAAAAGAACTCTGATGTTGGTAGTTAACCTTGTACTCAATGAATATGTAGCTCAAATGCTATTGTTTGTTTTTCCGTCCACTTAAAATTTAATGTCACAGCGAATCTACCGTTTATCAAGCGTGTCATCGTTTGATCGTTTTAAGTTCTATGAGCATTATTCTCATTAGCTTACGCAGCTGCCATATTTCCCGAGTTTCAGCATGATGAGGATGTGCCTACCCTTACACAGCTGCCAGGATGTGAGGAACTTATCCATGACAAATGGATTCTAGTGTGCTTATTGCATGATAGATCAGCATGCAACGTATAGGCAGGCGCTTGTATTAATCTACTGATGCCTTGCAATGCTAATCCTGACAATAATGCTGTCTCTGTGTTTTGTGGTAAAGTGCGTCGGTGTAATTGCATCGTGTGACGTCACTCCATGGCGGCCTACTTCGAGCACCGGTCCTTTTTTTGCCCCTTGATGGCTCCTACAAACATTCTAGAAATTAAACTTAATGTATTCAGTAAATGTCAGGTTTAACCGATTAACAGGAATTCAGAAAAAACTAGCAATCGTTTGTGCAGTTTTATTGTTCAGCATTGGATTTCATGGCATGCTTCGAACTCGTCGATGTCTCCCGAGAGCAATACCATTTAACGCAAACGAGGATGTTTTACAATGATCACTTCTATAATACGTCCTTTATCAGTCCTTGTTCAATGAACTATGTGCTGTAATCCCGATGCCGATATGTCGTAATCATCTATATTGCTATATAACGATGGCTGTTGCTTGGGTATGTGCTAATCAATTGGTTTATATGTCAAACATGTCAAAAAGCCTGATCACTGGACTAAAGCCTGCGGCAGGCAGTAGCCTATATTTATCAACTATAATTCACATAGGTTTAGGTTCACTGACTATACATACAATCGCACACTGCAAATGCCACGGTATGTATAGTTGCATTTTAACCTGCTGACTTGTGCCTCGAGATACCTGTCAGTTCAGTGTAGTCAATGAATTGTATGATGCTGTGCCATTGCATTCTGCTGTCATGAACACTCTTGTATTCCCCATTACTTGGTAGTGAGCAGTCACCGCGTAATCCCGTGCACTTAGGCAATAACTCATTTTTAACTCATGTAATCTTCACAATTCGTCCCTGTCTCATTGCAATAAACATCAATCGCACGGTCCTACTTGACATCTAATGAATGGCAATCTCCATCGATCTTCCTACCCTGAGAGTGTTTGGGCTTCCACAAAATTTAACGAAAAATTTGCTTTAATGCTTTCCATTAATGTCAAGTTTACCCGACTTTAGGGAACTAACGCAAAGCATTCAGCTCAAAGAAGCAATCACGCATCCCACCACATAGATAAACTAGTCAGAGGGTAATAGCAGGCCTCAATGTCGCCTAGATGTCCCAGACGTGTTATGCAATTTAACAACACAGGAGATACATTCAATTACTGTTTTGTTCACGCAGGTGAGGATGTGAAGCGTGTGCCGTCTTTTCTATATAGTGAGCCGTTTTTAAACACTGAAGCACACTGCAATCAAACTCAGAGCCGGTATTGTTTTGAAAGCGTTGATATGGATAAACGTCATGCATCGATCGGTATATAACCGTCAACGAGCATGGCAATCTATAGATGTTACATTCAACTGAATTGCATGGAAATTATCGAGTCATCGTTGCCAATATTTTGATACGAATTGCACCATTTAAATCATTATTGAACCCTTATCAAAAAAATAGTTCACACGACGGCGGCAGGAGCATTTTCACTATTGTACTATTTCTATCTAGAATTATAAAATACTGTTTTAGTATTCGAAATGATATCCGACATATTAAATTGACCCATTGAGTCCTCTGGATAAATCATTGTTCTAAATATGCAGCTGCATGAGGATATAGCCAGAGAAACATGGCTAGATGTTACCTAATTCGATCCATTATAACGTCGAACAACAACAACCGTCCTGTTAAAATACTGTAACATCATCATCATCATCATCATCATCATCATCATCATCATCATCATCATAATCGTCATAATCGTTATCATCAACATCATCCTTTCCTCACCGTATGATTATTATGCAAGATGCAAAAATAATGGTGAAAGAGATCTATTTATCTGATGTATCGCACCAATGACGATAATTTATCTGGGGTGTTATTGCATGTCTTATTGCACGTCCGCCGTGAATGCGAATAAGCATTTGAACAACTAAGACATTATATCACTGAGACATTAAACTGCACTGCTAAGTTGTTACTACTAAATGTTTGTCTAAATATAAGGAACTCAGACTAAATAACAGTTATTAAGTGCAGTTTTAATGATGAGCATTAAATTGAGCATTATCATTCAACACAGACAGAGAAGTCTTACAGTGAGCATTTCTATAATGCGTCGGTTATTTCAGTCCTCGCTTAATGGATTCTGCTCAGCAAACCTAATGCCGACGGGTCGGAATCATCTACATTGCTTGATAACGATTGCTGCTGTTCTGGTATTTTTTAATCCGGCATTTGACATTAAAACATATTCAAACATCTTCATAACATCTTTGACTCCATTTATACAGCATCTGCAGGAGAGCAGCGAGGCCCAACCTCGCTCGATATATAAGGGATGTGCAACAAAATATGGGTTATGTCCTAAATAGCTCGAACCTGGGAGTAGAACCCAATCATAGAGCTCGACTGAATACTATTGTGGAATGCTTTTGTGGAATGCTGCGAAAGAACGACTCGTCAAATGAATGACAAGATAAGGCATTCCTATCTGATGGCTTATAAAACCCGACATAGCTTTAAAAAAGGAAATAGGCCAGTTTGCAAGTACGGAAATACTTAGCAATGCCATTTTGTCAGTAATCTGCATAAACCCCGCTTCATGCAACCGTAAGTTGGTGGGTCCGGTCATTCACTCTATGTTAATTTAAACATGTTTGAATCATATAGGTGCCTGATTCGTCACCTAGTGATGGTATTGTGTATGCGAGATTACCAATGACATCACTACGGTAGAGTCACAAGATCGCCGTACTTTTCTCATTGGCCAAATAACACCACAGGCGTCACCAGGTCGGACCAACTTGCAGAGAAGAATATTTTTTGTTTTGACCATGGGATAAACAGTTTACATATGTGTCGTTGTACGATATAATTGCGTGCATCTCCATGCAGGTATATCTTTGAGTAGGTCTGTCTTTATCAGTTTCTGTTCCCATGCTTGTCTCACAGGTGCGCCTGTCTTCATGTTCAATTATTGCAACTCCATGAAAGTTTATATAATATTACGATGGTTTTTTTTATGTCGATCTTTACCTCGATGTCTCTCTCAGAAAGTTCTCATCTCAAAGATACATTGGTTTTTGACTAGCAGCAGAAAGGCTTTCATTCTAGGCAAATTAGCAATCTGAGTCTTTTAACGCCCCAATGAGGCCATGATATACGATCGTTTATCACAATACGTCGCACAGAAGGTATATATTGCATTTTATAGAACTTGCTTTACTGTGAGGGCTAAAATTAGCTCTATGATGGATGTCAATTTGATGTTATATTCGGAAGGCACGCCGAGCTCTTTGTCATCGATTGCGCATCAATGCGCTAACTCGGAGACCATATTCAGAACAATTCACATGGACCAAAGGTTAATTCGAAGATTTACTGCCGAAAAAGCAATACAAAACTAATTGTGTTAAAAAACAAATCCAATTTGAGTTACTAAGTATGGATCAGATATATCTGAGCAGATGATTAGTCATTGTGGTTGCATCGGCAATAATTACTATAAATACTTCGAATGTTCCGCAATGTTATTATTTCGGCGATAATCAATGGATACTGCTAAACGAAAGGATGAAGCCAGCATGCGAGGACGACCAAAGAAGACGTTACTCTTCCACCTTCTGCGCTAAAATGACGTCATTGGCATTACCACATCCATATATAAAAACATTACCTGGGGGACATTAGGGTGCGCTATACAGAAGATCAGTATTGAGGAATCGAGAAATTACCTGTTAGACCCTGACACGTTACCTGGAATAGACCCTACGCAGTACTGTCGAACTTTCGAACCATAAACCCCTAATGACCTCTCCTCTTGACATAACATTTCATTATTTTAACCTCAAGAAATGCCAACCTAGATTTAATGTGCATTTCATAAAAAAAACACAGCACTTATGTTGGAAAACAATTATTGGCCGACATCTTACTACTTCTGGTGACGATATCCGCATAATCGAGACAATTGTGTGTTTACTGCTGCATTATCCGCCTTATAAAGTCTGATTGCTGATTATTGACGAGACGTATATTTCTAGAAAAGTTTGTCACGTGACAGATAGTTGTAGACATCTAAAGCTGATAACGGACGGAGTGTTGGCGCTGTTACCAGAAATATATGGAAATGCGCATGCGTAATTGCTTCACCTGGCTATGGTTCATTATAATACAATGATAAACAAAATTTGCAGGATTTGTTTCATAGTGATTTCGATTCAGTGTTCTTAATACGAGAAGCAGGCATTAGTATCATTGGTCTTGAAAAGTTTAAAAACAACAATTACTGATGATCTATGGTCAAATGCCGTTCAAAAAATATGATACTTGACTCCAACCGAGTTTTATCGCATATAACACTGTATTTATGTCCACCTACCATCCCTCTAAGCCATGGGCAGCTATCAAATAAATGCGAGCTGTCACATCAAAACACTTGGTATTTTCATCACCCTCCGGTGATCAGTTTTGTCAATAATATAACCTGCATCTTTGACTGAGGTGTTGCGCGGGGCCTCCTTTGTGTGTTTACTGAATTATTTTAACACATGACACCCATTGACATTTCAAGAGTGCTGCTAGGTTGAAAACAGTCATACAAGAAGAAAGACGTTTTTGACATATTTGTTTTTGATAGACAGACGCAATGTGTATAGAAAATAACGAAAGTGACCCTGCGTCTACCAGATATGTGTCGCTGGACCTGGTGAGGATACTGCAAAGTGGGGAAGAGGAATCCTACTGGGTTAATTCATGTTTTGAGTGTAGGCTATAGGCGAAAGTCGACGAAGAAGCATTTTGCCGTTCTGGATGACATTGGTAATGGATAGCTAAAACCATGCTGCTTGCATGAAGCTAAATGGCCTGGGCTTTTGACAACATGACTATCTGATCCCCTGTACCATAAGGAGTTGGGGGTAGCGGATGAATGTAAAATCATGATGTGACAGTGAACAAAACTGAATGACATTTGCAATATTCAACACCATCATTGTGATGCTGACGTGGCTAATGTATCTACCAAACGAATAGCAACTTTGTTCTGGTCTGGGTGGCTAAAAACTATTACAACAGCGATAGCTATCTAATCAATGCCTCGCAGTGGACGATTGTGAATACACGATGTGACGATGCCTAATTTGTGCGGTAGCGAATTTTGCAACGCAATTTCAAAATATTCCCAAAGCCACGCCATCATCTTTATGCAATGAGGATTCTGATAGATAGACAAACGAGCTATGCTTTCTGAGCTAACGCTTAACTCAACGGCAAATGACGTAATGCCAATCGCGGAAAAACAACATCTAATTTTGATGGACAACAAAAAGCTTATGCTGCCTCCGACAGAAATAGGCCTGAGCAAGCATGGTTGGCAGCACTAGTACGACCGGTTTTTTATTCTAAACTTGCTCCCATTCAGAAATTAATTTCACATGTATCTGGTCTAAAGTTTCATCTCCGTGACTAATTGTATTCTTTTTCTGTGTCACGCACCTTCTTAGAAGCCAGTAATTTAGGCCGCTCAACATTCTATTTTCGTCATCCAATCTTGCTTCTATGCGCACGGTTGTGAAATTGGCATTATGGATGAGGTGGGCTCGTCATTTATCACTGTTGCGACCAACATTGATTACACTTGACTAATCTTGCTGGCTACTGTGATGTTGATGACGAATCTCGTATAAATGTGGCTGAGTTTATTCAGAGATTTCGGCAAGGCATGAATATCATATTAACGGCGAGAATATATTCGAGCTATCAGCATCATGTTAAAGAGCAGGGAGGCCGTACATCGTTTCAGCATGTGTGTATTTCGCTGAAACATGAGCAGATGCAGCAAGCAAATGCCGATTCGACAGATTTTTCCAGCAATGCCACTAAGTGCCTATTAGCAGCTGGTTCATCATGACTGGTTGCCATACATACTCTACATATCAGTCGAAGCAGCCTCGCCTCCAGCATAGCGTGTCAAATCCATGCATCTTTGCACGCAACTTTGCGACAGCAGCCTCATCACTTACTTAAATCCATATATCATCATAATCCGATGTTTCCCCCGCTTGCTTGCAGAAGAATTATGAGCAGTCACGTATATGCTGGTTGTGACTGATGCTGTTATAATAACGTTGTTTGAACGCACTGGAACATTGAACCTATCAGTAATGCACTCACCAAAACAGGTCCACTGTAAAGTTAACCGAAGCTGATTAGATTTGGGTCACAAATCAGCTCTCTTTTGAGCCGTCAACATAATTAACTAGTGGTGTGCAGCACCGAAGGCAATCGGTCCGGCCAGAGCTGAGGATAAGTTCAGCATAACAAGGTTCATTGAACAAAATCATCTTTAGTATTCGACCAGATGCGGAATCTTATCTTGTTGGAAAAGTAGTGATTCGTGTGGATTCATGGATCCAGTGCCAAGCGCTAACAAAAAGACACTTCGGGTCAATCGGTAAGCTCGGTAAAACAACCGTGACGACGAAACAGCGTTTGTATCCTGACTTGAGCTTTAAACTGATAGAGTATGGAAATGTTTCCTTCCGTATGTGGCGGCAGTGCATGACTTATGTGTCCTGCTCGGGGGCTTAATCGTTAGCTCCTCATTATCTAGCCTGCTACCTATTACCCTCTCCCTACCGTCATGCTTGAAACTGAAACTAAGTAAAACTGATCAAACCAGTATACATATATATATATATATATATATATATATATATATATATATATATATATATATATATATATATATATATATATATATAGTATATATATATATATATATATATATATATATATATATATATATATATATATATATATATATATATATATATATATATATATATATATCTATATATATATATATATATATATATATATATATATATGGGACGTATAATGAATGGCATTCTCAATTGATCATCCTACTCCTTTATGTTTTCACAATATTTGGCGATGAAGTTTCCCTGATGCGTTCCATTTATGTCAAGTTTTTTCATGGAATTTATGCAGCGCATTCAGCCGCAAGAAGTAATCGCCTACCCAACCACTCAGGTGAGCTAGTTACAACGTAATGGTACACTTAAATGTCACCATGATGTTCCAGACGAGTTTCACCACACCAAATATACCGCAAAATACTTCTCGCTTAAGCGGCCCAACCAACCTCCTTTTTTTCCTAACATCAGAACCATAATATGAGGAATACCCCTATTCGAACAAAGTATCACCTAGGGGAATGTTGGTGATCTCTATATAATAGCTCAGAAACACAGCCAGTAGGAAATTGGGATTCTCCATGTACGACCCCAGACACATTACTTTGAGGGATAGGAGAATTTACCACGCCGACTCAGACTCATCACCTGGGGATAAGTGGAATATATATTGTTTAGACCGTACACATATTAATAATCCTCCAACCATATAACGGGAAGCTGAATGGAAAATGAACGCATCCATATTTAGCGCTGGCTAGCTATGGTACAATCATCTCACAACTTGACATCACATTTCAATATATTAAATCACACGTTGAAGTCACACCCTGACCTTCTTTATTAATGCCCTAACCTCCGATGTTGACTTCTTTCCTTGACCTTGTAACATAACCACCACATTCAGACGCCGCATCTGGACCTCGCTCCTTGAATGCGCAAGTTTCCTACTGGGTAAAACAGGGAGTACAATAATAATGTCACAGCTGAACGCCTCATTGGACATCCAAATTTACGTTAATAGAGAGGCATTATGGTACGCCTGAGGATCACGCAGCGACAATAAGACGAGTTTAATTTGCAGTTTTTAGACAGGAAACGGAAGCAGAGAATATTTACATCTGAATACGAGCATATGGTAGCCGTCATCTCCATTCATTACCGGCAAAACTGTATTCATGTCATATTAACATGTAACCCATCGCTGAGGAACTTTATAGAGTGCAAACCTATATTTAATGTGCATCTCATCAAGCACCTTATTTATGTTAGAAAACAAATATTTGATACTTTGGTAATGCTATACGCATAATAAAGACCAATTTGTGTATACTGCTGTATGATAAACCTTATAAAGTCCGATTGCTAAATATTGACAGTTCGTATATTTGGGTGAGGTGAGAGAGAGGAGGGATTTAAGAGAGAGAGAGAGAGAGAGAGAGAGAGAGAGAGAGAGAGAGAGAGAGAGAGAGAGAGAGAGAGAGAGAGAGAGAGAGAGAGAGAGAGAGAGAGAGAGAGAGAGAGAGAGAGAGAGAGAGAGAGAGAGAGAGAGAGAGAGAGAGAGAGACAGACAGACAGACACAGACAGACAGACAGACAGACAGAGACAGTAAGAGAGCAATAGCGAGGAAGACAGAGAGAGAGGATCAAACATTCAGATAGACAGAAAAAGACAATAAAAGAGCGTGGAAGAGAAAGGTGGGAGACTAAACGTGGTCCGCAAAATTACACTGGCATGTTACGACGTGTAATTGCGTTACTACTCCTCTTGCAGGCCATCTCATACGATATTTCAAGCCAGACACCGTGTGAGAACGGATTACAAAGGCGACGGAAAATCATGTAATGCTTATCTTTGCTTAATACTTATGCATACCCTCAAGTACCAAAACAGACTCCAGCGTGTTTCATATATTACAGAGGTTCCAACGGATTTTATCAGTTTGTGCTGAAGACGCCATGGAACAGTAACCAATTTGTCCGCATCAGTGTTAAGTGTGTTAGTAATAAGTCGTGCTGGCCACTATAACTCACCGCATAAAAACCTATTTACATTGACCTGCTGATCTCTGGACACCATAGCTGGTCCATTTGTTCACATACCTCGCTCTCGACCGTCCATTACGATTTGGCGGCCATATCTCACAAGGATTGCATACATTAATACGCCAAGTAGTCGGATCTATCCGTCGATTACGGAATGCTATCGGAGCGAAGTTGTCTATAACATTATCGCTAGTGTGGAATATTGCCGCCATTCATTTCAAATATTGGGTTATTTCGTTTCTTATAGGATGGCATTTATTTTCGAGACTGCAGGAGTAGTTTATGCTAGGAATACATAAGCAATGCGTTGATTGTCAACAGCAACTCCAGGATGTTCGTGATATAATGAAGCTACTTTCTATCATTCGTTTTCTTATTTGCCTCTTCCAAACACTTCCTATATCACATCATGTCCGGACTTGTCGTGCAATATATTCAACCATGTTAACCGCAACTTTCGTTGTGCACCTTCCGAGGCAATGAATATTGGTCGATACAATTACGCTGAAACGAATGTAATATTTTGGACGCCAGATTAAAGCCACCAAAACGTGTTTCCGGGTCAATGAATGTTAGTTTATCTTGGTGATGCTGTATCAGATGCAAACCATGAAAAGTAAAGAAGCAGCTCATATGACATTATCCGACAGGCAGCCACTCCATTCATTCGTTAATACTAATTGATTATCCCAAATCTAGGATCGTCGGCTTTCTCATCATCTCTTGCAATTAAGAGATAGAAAGCATAGTTGAATGACGAACATAATTCATTGCCTAGCACAAATATTGCTCTTCTGCTTGCATATGTGACGCCCACCTGTCACGGTCGCCCACAACGAATCCAGTTGAAATGCACTGCAGCATCGAGGACGTCGACCTGGGCGATCAACGTTAGAAGATCCAACCGATGACGTCAACACCAACCGATGACGTCAACGATACTTATGAGAGGACCCACAGCATCACCGTTCAATGGAGTCTGATAGCAAATTATCGTCATTTTGTCACGTGCCACGTGAATATGGGGAGAAAAGACCAAAACGAAAAGGCAGATTGGTGTTTGCTGCTAATACAGGCATCTAAATAGTAAACAATCTTAACTTCACATCTCACCTTGATTCGCTGTTAATCTTTCAGAGATTACACCAATATCGAACCAGTCTTATTACATGAGGCGGAATAATGGACAAGTATTCAGCGATCCAATCACAACCGTACAAACGACTGTGTCTTTGGCTCCGCTTGATATCTTTTGCATCTGTGTGTATGTAGCCTGAAATATTTCAGAGATTAATCGAGCGGAGGTTCAATTTGACTCGTATTTACGACTTCAAAATACTGTACGTTCTCATAGAAACCTAATTCGGTCACGGCTGCAGGTTCAAAGCAACCATAAGGGTCTGCACTTAAAAACGAAATTAAATATCAAGTCCGAATGTAGTGGAGAATACACGTTATTGTGCTGCTTTTAATCCGTCCATCTTCATGTTTAGAATCCATGCTTTGTTAGCACAATGATACCTCGTTTGTCAATACGAAAGCTTGCCTACAAAATAACTCCATTAGTGAGACATCTGCCTCTGATTCGCTAATAAACGTTATTGCGCTTTTTTTCAATCCGACCATCTTCATATTTCCAATCCGGGCGTGATAATCACAACGATATCTCGTTTGTCAATATAGATGTGAGCCTACCAAATAACTCCATATATGAGACACCTTCCCCTGATTCGCTATTTATCAAAAAAACCTGAAAGAGATCCATGGTGATATAATACGGGCACCGATGGCCAACAAAAGGGGATGTTAAGTTTCCTATTGGTTAAAAAAAAGCAGCAGCGAATTCATCAGAATAATTATATACTAACTATTCTACTGATCCATGCTATTTCTAACCAACAACCCGGCTGTAGCTGATATATATATATATATATATATATATATATATATATATATATATATATATATAGATATATATATATATATATATATATATATATATATATATATATATATATATATATATCTATATATATATATATATATATATATATATATATATATATCTATATATATATATATATATATATATATCTATATATATATATATATATATATATATAAATATATATATATATATATCTCTGACTACTATACGAATATATGAGACTGAACGTCTCTTTAGACCGTTTTCAGCAGTACATAACCATGCGTGATGTTCATTTTATGGCATTAAATACTGGGCATGATATTTGACAAGTAAGCAACCTATATCGAATTTAATCACGGCACAATGCATTGTACGACGCCAAAGGGAGTTCCGTCTGGCAATGATATTATAGAGACAGCGTTAAATATAACACGGGTGTGTGTGTCAGTGATTTAAAGTACTGTTATGTTGATATAATCCATGATTGCAGACAATATATATTGTTTTCAATTATACCCAACCCTGGTCTGACTGCAATCCTTAGCGCTAATACCATATTCATAGAGAGGACAAGGACTAATAGTAAGTTTTGAGATTTAATGCTGAAAGAGCACTACACAACCAATTATATGTATTTGATTCGCTTCAAAGCATATTGATAAGATCTGTCAAAGCTAATAATGCTCATTGTGGTTGTATTGGCTTTAATAATGTCAACTCTACTCTAATGTTGTGATTGTGGCGATGGTTAATGGCTGCTGTTAAATGAGAGGATAAAATCAATTCTCGAACGCTAATACGAAGACATCCACGGAAAAGTTACATTTCAAGGCCTAAGTTCTTCGAGGCCCTTGTAAGCATATGCAAAAAAGAAAAATATACAGTCACCAGCGAAGATGTGATGCAAACTTCTTTTGCCAACCACATTGTGAGGTGTTATACACATCAGAATCTGCACCTTTCGGGGAATATCAAAAGACTAGGGAAACAACTTATACAATAAAATATCAATGTATGACAAGGTTGCATTTCCATGAAAAAAAGAATTACTTTCGCTCATTTTACCAATTTACAATTATGCCGAATTTTATGTCCTTGTTGTAGGCTATAAGAGGGGTTAAACTTGGTATCAAAGTATTTATATTTATCTTGGAGACATTGGCATATTCACAATCTTTATGTCGGCCATCACGTGGAAAACGTGTGTACCATGTGATGACACCAGAACATGGGCATCGTGACACCAGGGGCTATCATTTACAGCGATAAATATCATCTCAGTTGGCACCATTAGTAACATAAATTATTATAGGTTACTATGAATGTCCGAATTGCTATGTTTAATGTCCGAGGCAGCACATTACACAAGAAAACATCACGAATTGTATCCAGTTTTCTTATTTATTGCAAAATAAGAGATTTCGGCATCGGCTCCAGACGGTGTGGTGTGAAAAATATCTGGTAACAACGTACCTGGACTAAGATTTGATGTTCAATCATGTCAAGACAGAATATGACTCACAATCTTAGCTGACATCAATATTCGCACTGCGACAGACTCACAAGCTGCGATTTGTATCGAAATGTGTGCCTCGGAGAGATATTGACATGGAATGCGTTCAGAAATTTACTGTGTGATGAAATAACTGATGAAATCATACACTTTGCCTTTATATAGAAAGTGAAGTTATTGTTTTACACCTTTCAGCTAACGACATGGGTCATTTGAATGCTGGAAGGAAAACATTCACCTCCGTAGATGCGATATGATGTAGATGCTTTGTTCACTTATCGTGTTTTGCATTGAATAAATTAAATCTGCCCATGAACAGGTCATTGACAGAACTATACGAAGCATTATGCGGTTTATCATTAAACTTTAACCATGTCTAGGTAAGTCTTACCTAAGTTCTGGGTAATATTATTCCTGTCATACGCCCAAGTGGTATCCTTCTTTACAGAACTAAATCATAGTATAGGTTAATCATATTTAGGCTTCAAGTGTGCTATGCGCCAGACATTTCTTCATTCATATATGAATGAGTGGGAGCGGTATGATATATGCAATGAAAAAATTGTAACGCAATAGAACATCCACAGTACCCTATAGGGGTTACGCTAATGCTTACGCAGATGGATAATTGAGGCCCAAAATACATCCAAAACCGGCTTTGTTGATCGCTATTTTGGTGCACATGGGACTCTTTGGGCGAAATGTCAGATGCCCGTGGTGATTACAAACTGAGCTGGTAGCGAAATCGTTGCCCCTTTAGGTTTTTGTAAACATAGAAGTGGGCTGACGGTCAATGATGATCCATGTGGAACAAAATGATAATATTTCTTCTGGGCAAAATAATACGCCTATAAAAGAACTCATCTGCAGAGTTGTTGTTTATCCTCGATTCGTTGCACACAATGCACCCTCTTGTAGATGTTTTTCTGTGTTTAATTGTATCAGTCGCATAAGTAGACTTATAAATAAACGGCTACAGCACGAAGCGTAAAGCTGCACTGACTACTAGCCTTCACTTACGAACACGTGATCAGTTTTACTAGAAAATGTGTCTGGCTTACAATAAGACTATACCAGACCTGATAAACAAGACGTTTTACTCTTGCTCTTCTTTTACGGTTATTGGTTTAAACGTGTAGTTATACCAAACAGAAATACAGTCTATTATTGATTCCTGAACTTCACAAATGTCTGTAATTTGTGCCGGGTAATCAAAACAGATTCCAATTTGCTTGTCGCTAGTAACAAGGTTGTTTGACGAATATTAACCCTCTTCTATTAGTCGTACTGATTACTCTTACAAGCTACACGCCGGTACCTTCCGTAAACACATCTTGAACAACTTGATCGCTTAACACTAGCGGTTATCATTGAACATGATTGATTGCTATAGATTAACCATTCGGTGATCAAATGCGGCCATGTCGTGCAGTGTCATACATACTGCTTAGGGTGTTACATCAACTAGTGCTTAGATCATTTAAGTCAACTGTGATTAATACAATATTCATGTATTCAATATTCTGGAGATGTGAAAGCTTTGCGCCTTGCATCCACAGAAAGTAAATATGGTTTGCGTATCAGCAATGCTGGCGTAAACCTCGGCCGAGATCTATAGCGTTGGGAAGCGTTTCCGTTATCCCTTCCCATAATACCTCGAAACGTGCTATTGATGCTACCAATAGAATAATGACTGGCAAATTACATAATTGGATTGTTTTGCTTAGAAACGAAGACGGGAAGAAAGGGAACTTTTAATGAGCATATTTTGTAGAGTAGAGCCTAATTGCACTTAAAACGACTCTTCAATGCGGTGTTATCACGTACATTGATGTTCTTGGTTACTATTTTCGAAAATTCGGTATAAGACTTAGTCACAATTTCGGGCAATTTAGCCTAATGGGATTCATTTATAGATGACGCTACAGTTAGAAGGATGTGTGCAACGAGGGTTTCCGCACTCCATTTGCACGGACTACCGCATATCCTTAGCCACTGAAGTACATATTAACTGCATTCTATATTAAATTCTTATAGGCGTTATAGGGTTTATTCTGACGAAAAATGGGAGGAATTAATGTATTGTAAAGATTTTTCATAATTATTTCTATAATGTCAGGTTTCTACCTAGTGACCAGTGTCAATATAATCTCCTATCATTATGATGTATGGTTCTTCAAATTCGGCTGGATATGAAGCATCAGTAGAGCGTTAAGTGAGCGGTAACGAAAGCAGATGTGATTCCATTAAAAGAATTGACAGTTGGTGGATTCTTAGACGTGTTGCAACTATGGCAGAAAATAACTTCGACGACTAGTGGAATATGCACTTCCTATAAATCGTCAATGAGATAATGACAAGTATTTGCCGTGACAGAGCCGGACTTGGCATCTTCAATGAAGATGTTTTTTTTCAAAAGGTATAATGTATAATTCCCTATAAAGGGAGTCAAAACACAGGTTGAGTATTTTAGGGAAGAGATATGGTCAAATGCATGTTGTATTTCATGGCTCCCCTTGAATGTCGAATCTCTTAATCTATGATATTGGGGAATAGCAGAATTTCAAATGCATGAGTCATGGTATAAATATGGAACGCTTGATCCATGGGTTGCTCTCGGAATATCGACGAATCCGTATATCAGTTCAATATTCAAGTAGGTAGAAAATCAACAAGCTATCACATCATCCACAGCGCACGTAGGAATAAACTATACATATCTTCATTAATGTAATGCCAGAAATGCCTTTGCTTCAGTAATCACTTGCTTGCCACCAGATCAAAGGGTCATTGCTCAGATAATCATTTGCATCAGTGGACTCCGTGTTCTAGCGCACTTAAGGTCGGCCTGATTAAATCAACATCCCAATTGCTAGGTCGAACCCTTCATGTCGCAGAAGCTCTGCGATGGAAGCTCTCTCTCGGAGGCGGGATAGAGTTCCACGTTTGATGGACCCCTCTTCCGACTATACTATGGGGCTACCCAACCTCACACGTGAATACAAAACGCTACCACTTGGAACAAATCGTACTTCAATTCATGCGCACATAAGATTTATTGGAGATGAGCATTCATTGCCTACAGAGCCACAGAAAAGCTATATATTGTCGTTCACAATGTGTCTGCCTGTAAAAAAAGTCTCGTTTGTCTATTAAATAGACACAGTATGTTCCCGATGATTTTAGGTTGTGAGCTTCAATTAGAGGTATGAAGGACTGAGCAAGATGAACATTGGCGCAATTTTCTGCGAGCAGGTTGCGAGCTAAAATTGTTAGCAAAAAGGCAGATGCACTTATCGAATAATGCTGGTGGCGAGGTCGTCTCGTCAAGTTAGTCGACTCAAGAGGGCAATCGCGTTGGGCCATAACGACCACCAATCATTCCAGTTTTGTCAAGATGACTAATTCACAAAAAGTTACTTTGAGCAATTGATGTAAAGCCATGAGGCACAACGCTTACGGATACAAAAACAGCAATTAGGATTGATTGTTATAATATGGATTTTACAAATGTTTTTGTTTAACATTCGTCATTTGTTGTTTCAGAGAAGTACACACATTTTGGAATAACGTACAGTCACACCTCAACGCTGCCCTGAAGTCTTAATCCGATGATGAATTGAGGCATCTTCTATGAGGCTTATGTAACACAATCCATAGTTTCTGATGACTGTAAGCAAACCGTAAGACCCTTCACCCGCTGTCATTTCATTGTAAAAACAAATCCAGCTGCATAGAAATTCCAGGGCGGTATAAGGCGAGACGAGTAACACAAGACGCCCTGGACACCTATGTGTAACCATTAACTACATGTTTTTATAATTGCGTGACCTATGCTTAAAACTTGTAATAATCAAGGAGCATTTCAGGAGATTTAATGAGGTTCACCTAGTTGGTCTCTGTCCATGACTGTTATTAGCAGTAGAAACTTACTTTGTCATCACTTTTGTATCGTGTTTGGCTGAGTCTCGCCACTGTCCTACAACAACTGTCTGGAATTGCTCCATGGCCCTCATAAATGTCCGTAATTGGTACCTGGTAGTACAAACAGACTTCTAAAGCGCCTGTCGCAATTTACAAGGTTGTTTGACGAATATTTACTCTTGTAGGCGTACTAATTACTCCTACAAACCATCTGCCCACGAATGAATGCGCAAGATAAACCACTCGGTGATCAAATGCGGCCACGTCATGCCGTGTCATACATACTGATGTGGATATAACATCACCTGGTGCTTACATGATCTAAGGCCACGAGAGCTTGGCATAGCCCACAGTGATTCATGCGATGTTCATATATTCAAAATTTTATGTATGTGAAAGTTAGCGTCATGCATCAAAATTTTGCTTGTTTATCAACTGTTTTGGGGTAAATTTTGACCGAGATCCATAACCTTAGTATGGCTTCTCCGCAATCCTTCCCCCTAATACCTCCAAAAGTGCTAGTTATGTTGCACAACGAATACGGACACAACTGGAAAATTACATCATTTGATTGCAGCTAGGGTTTCCGCACCCCATTTGCACCGACAACCTCCAATCCTTAACCATTTAAGTACATATTCACCGCATTCTATATCCACTACTTATTAGAGTTATGGGATTTATAGGGACGAAGAATGGGAGCAATTAATTGATATATACCTTCAGTAATGTAATGATTTTTCATAATTAATTCTATTATTGGCTGGCTAGATCCGTGGGCTTCTCTCAGATATTGACACAACGTTGATCAGTCAAATATACAAGTAGGTAATCAACGACTTAACATATCATTCACAGCGCACGAGAGGAATTTATCGATACGTAACATTATTAATGCAAAGCCAGAAACTCGCGAGGCCTTTGCTCAAGTAATCATTTGCTTGTAACCAATTCACGGTTTCATTGCTCAGATAATCATTTGCATCAGTGGGCGCCGTGTGCCAGCATAATAACGATTGACCTGATTAAATCAACGTTTCAATTACAAGGTCGAAACGACGGTGCTGGTTTGTAAAAAAAAAAACACCCTACAGTATGATTACCATGATTTCTGACGTCATGTTCTCTCATGAAAAACCTCATCATGCATCCATGGGCTACTCTCAGAGAATGACGGATCAGTTTAACAGCGCCTTCGGCCTCCAATATTTCAGCTCGTTGCAGCATGAAAATATCTTCAAATGTGTATTGTCTTAAATGTATGTATTTCATCGTCGTTTTGACTCTAAAACCGAATGAACAAGCGGCTTGCAGCCCTCTCTGCAGCCCTCAGCACTTGATCCCTGTTAATTACTTAACTAAAGGCTATATATATATATATATATATATATATATATAGATATATATATATATATATATATATATATATATATAGATATATATATATATACATAGATACATATATATATATATATCTATATATATATATATATATATATATATATATATATATATATATATATATATATATATACAATATATATATATACATATATATATTTATTTCGTACTCAAGGTACCTGCATAAACAATAATTGTGATACATAACTTTAAACTATAGTGCTACATTCAACGGAAATAGAGATAAAACTGTTACGATACTAAAATATCTTGTATCATCAAATAAATCACTTCATCGTCAAATTCATCAATCATAATTTGATTGTTTTTAACACAAAACAATGTATTTAAGATACAGACCATATATATATATATATATATATATATATATATATATATATATATATATATATATATATATATATATATATATATATATATATATATATATATATATATATATATATAATATATATAATAAATATATATATATATATATATATATATATATATATATTTATATATATATATATACTGAAGATTACAACCATTCATAGACTCCAACCGTTCGTGTAAAAAAAAATATAAGTACAGATTTTACCATAATTAATTTCAATTTCCTAATTCGGGAAACCTTGAATAATATAATAAAAGAAGTTTACTTCAAAAGAAATCTTTTTGCAACTTTATAATCCTGGTATATACTTTTAGTCCTCTAAAGGTCGTCCACGAATGGTCATAATACTAATTTATACGTATACATCCAACCTTTCGTGCCCATATATTTGGGTATATTTGCGGAATACAGATATTTTGAAATATTTTTCTGGCATTATGGATTAGAATTATAATATTTATTGTATATGTGATCATACTGAGCCATTGACAGCGTTTTGCGAACTTGTAGATTGTTGAATAATAAGACAAAATACAGTTTTGCAGTGTTAAAATTAAAACAATTTTTCAATTCTTTAAAACCTTAAAATCCACTTGTTCTACGCTCATTTTTAAACACTATTTTGGCTATTTGGGAAAAAGAATATATGGTTGCAAGAAAGATAGTATCAGGTTATGTCAACGAATGGTTAGTTGTTAAATTGTAACTTCGCTAAAATATTAATAATTAAAAGAAATCATTCCTAAAAGATTATCTTTGTACGTTAAAAAGACTAGACTATCGTGTTAAAATGGCTAAATCAAAATATTTGTAAATATTTTGATAGAAAAAGTGCACTGACTTTATGTGGTGATAGTTGTTTATTCTCTTGTGGACGCAAGTGTACGAAAAGTTGGCGGTTTGTGCACTAAAGGTCGCACACGTGGTAATACACACACACACACACACACACACACACACACACACACACACACACACACACACACACACACACACACACACACACACACACACACATATATATATATATATATATATAAATATTTATATATATATATAGACATATATACATATTTATATATATATATTGATATATATATATATATATATATATATATATATATATATATATATTGACATATATATATATATATATTGATGCACATATATATATATATATGTATATATATACATGTATGTATATATATATATATATAAATATATATATATATATGTTTATATATATAAATAATTATATATATATATATATATGTATATATATATAATATATATATAAATGGAGTTAAGGTGATTCCTCATTGCAAAATCTTTACACCTTTACGCATGCGTAATATGTACCTTTGGTATTAGCCTTTATGCGACCAAGTGCAGTATCTTCGCTTAAAAGGGACGCAAGTGACTCATTTGCCTTGACTGGGGTGATTTTTAACTGTGTTATGCGTAGACTTATTCGCAATTAAACGTGATTAGTAAACGTAAAGCATATATCGGAATAATTGTAACTCTTCTACTTTTGTGGTTGCTCGTGTTTCTTTGACCACCATGTGCGTTTGTGTTTATGGTTGGTGTGATTTTCCAAGAGAGTCTTTATGCGGTATATGCTTTTTGAAAGCCCAAAAGTGCATAAATCAGATTCCGTCAAGGCTTTGAAATAGTCATATTTCGCTCTAACAGAACAACAAACCGTAACTGCCGCAAATAGATACATGGAGAGTTAAAAAAATATTTTTGGAGCCCTCGAAAGGGTCGCATCGGTCACTGCAGTCTATTGCTTGCAGTGATACATTCAGATCGTGTGCTTTGTATTAAGTGACACCTATGCTGGAGTTTTATATATCAAGTAAAGACATAATGAGCATTTTATGCGTCATCCGACCGAATCGGTAGATACGTGCCATGGGACATAGAAAGCAATGGAGTTATTTAATGCAAACCATTAAACACAAATTCAGAGAAATAAGAATTACTATATAATGAAAAAGGTACATGTCCACAGTATCCGTATGATGAGTTTTAACTTGCCATCTTTAACAAATTCCGCTGCTTGACATCAAGCACGAGGTGTAATTATCAACTATTAATAGTTGTTACCCACCAACAGCATATTACTATCGCAGACTTGATTTGAAACGGGGCCTCACTCACACTTATATAAACAAGGAAAGTATAGATATAGAGATATATATATATATAGATAGATATATAGATATATATATATATATATAGATAGAGAGAGATATAGAGATATAGAGAGATATATAGAGAGATATATATATATAGATATAGAGAGATATATATATATATATATGTATATATATATATATACATACATATATATGTACATATATATATATGAATATATAAATATATATATATATGTATGTACATATATCTATATATATTATATATATATCTCTATATATATATATATATATATATATATATATATATATATATATATTTATTTATTTGCATATATTTGCGAACTGCCGAATTATTTTAAGTTATTACGGATTAGAACAATGATATTTGTTTTTGAACCATTGGTAGCGTTTCACAATGTAATTCAATGCTGTAGATAGATGAATGATGACAATACAATTCACAAATCAATCAAATCTTAATACTTTAAATAGGAGGGACAAGCAGGGATGTCGAATCGGCAGTCGTATAACAACATAGTCACGTTCCGCTTGTAGGGTAGCACCACATATGTTGTATAGTGACTGCGGTGAAAATGAAGTGACAAAGAGAGACGAGGCATGATATGGCGTTGAGGTTTCATGACGGCTCTTGTATCAGCACGTCATTAAGCACCCTGAAGAGAGCACCAGTGGTCGTGTAACGTCACTCGCTTGGAACTTCATCGTGAGCATCCTTAGTAAACTAACGTTACTTTTACCAATGTATCATAAGCTTCACCACTCATTATGGTCGCATGTGCGCAGACTCGTACCTAAAGTGTGCTGTAAACAACGTTTCTGTGTAGGCATATGCAGCCTGTTAAAATATACGGGAATATAAAAGAGGTACTTTACAAGAAAATGTGGAATTTACATCACCTCCTGTAAGCTATAAAAGGGACTGGGGTTAATTAGCTACCGACACCGAATGAGATATAAAGTGTGCGATCAGTTTACAATATATATCTGGGCACAATTTCATGTCTTATGCTTTCCACACACTGTTCCACTCTGGCAATACAGCAATATTGATTGTAATACAGCATTTTAAGTAACTTGCACTGAATTTAAATGGTTTAACCAAGTCCATAATTTGTATTGCTACCGCCTCGTTCTCCGGCATTATTTGTATGACATTTATCAGAGTTCCTTATTGGAACAGAGACTGTATTTTAAATATGTTATGCTTTTGGGGGTTGTAAGCTTCTAAGCAAACAATCAGACATTTGCCGCGTCATATCGTTCACCTTTCTTCATTCCATTTTTTCTGCTTATAATGCATTGAAATATATCCTATTGTGACGAACGATTTGCAGACACGACGTGACATTACGGGGCTACTTGTATGTAGCCGGGACCGCGGGATTTTCAGCAAAGATGACTTTGTTATCAGACAATAAAAAACAACATAACAATGGCGCTTACTAATACGCACTTACAAATATCATTTGCATGGATTTGTGAGGATAATATCTGAGGCGGATAAACATGTGACTTATTCTTAATAATTGAGTTTGCAAAAATACTCTGATGCATTTCAAGGCGAACCTGAGGATTTTATTGGATAACCGCAATAAAACCATATAGCTGTTGTAGCTGGCTAAAGGTTGACAGATATTACCACTGCTATTCAGTTCCAACCTTTTACAGAACATCGTTGTTTAAAGGGCTCGCCTGTCCTTGTATGACGGGAGCAGCATCAAGGACACGCCATGATATAATCCTTGTATTTTGTATTACTTGCTGTCTGTTTCAGGGTAAGCTATATTTGTTCATATTTATTATTAGTTGACATATATAAGGCTCGTGATGAACCTAGTGTAAAGGAATACAAATGGAGATGATTTATAATCAGGGAATATTTGATGGGCACTAGCTCCTGGTCATTATTCATCGGTGACGTGCACATTAGGAAGGGGTTATCTGTTAGTGCCATGAAATAAAACCAAGAAAACTGTATATTAACATTAAAAAGCATTCAAAGCTCGATTGTTCTTGTGTTCTGCAGCCAGATACTTCGGGGTGGTTATCGGTGTTTTCCAACACGCAGGAGCAGTTTCTGTCTTGAAGGAGAATTGTCTCAATGATAAATTGCAGAGTCAATGCCCTTAACGAGAACTAATTCAGTTCCAGAGGAGGACACCTTCTTTAAAGGCAAGGCATTAGAAAATCTATTACTTGTGGAAGGTAGTTCCTTTCATGAATCTGAAAGGAAAATTTACGCAGTCAGAAAAACTGAGTATGAAAATGAAAGCCTGTAGAATCAGCGAGTGGGTACGTGGGACATGCGTTAGAGCTGCTCGCCAGTAAAGTAAAAATATAAATATTCTTTGAAATAACTACGGGCAATGAATTTGATCTTCAGAATATATATATATATATATCCTTGAATCGCTACTTGTTTATTGAGCAGTTCTATAGTATGATTGAGGGTCTGAACACGCCTCGTTATCGCTTAAAGGGAGGATCTAGAATAACCAATCGCAAACGCACAAAAGCCACTAAAATGTTAGCCGTATCGGCAACGCAATAATACGTTCCAACAGGTCATTTAATTGTAGGACTGAAAACCGAACCGCATGGCTTCCGAAAATTCTACTAATGCCTCATGTCTCCTTCCGATCGCTCCCAACCTAAACTTCCTAAACCATACAAGGTGAACTTGTATCTGCCACCAACAAAGCAAACAAATGAAGCCGTGAGGATCAGTTATTCGTTGTCTAACTCGCATAACTCTGCAATGTTATGAAAAGTACAACGTGAGGAGACATAATGCTACATGCTGTGTCAGCAATACTCGTTATATCCATCTTTCTCGGCATATCCACCCTAGTTGACATATCCACAATACTACACGACAACATAAAAAACAAAACCACGGTAAACGATAGAGAGCTGCTGCTCAATATTGACACCCCGCTGTTCACATGCTTGCACATGGTTCCGTGTATAGAGACGACCGCACGGCAAAGTATTATAGTTGGGTTGTGCAGGTCTTCACACTTCTTATCCGCATCGGGATAATTCTTTCTGTTACTCACTCCCAAATCATTTGACGCCGTAATGTACACCAGTTTGGTGCACGCATCAGTGAGCAAGAAATATTTTGATTCAGCTGACGCGTAGGTCGAGTGGGCTCCATGATTGTAGCAAATTCGTGCTGCCATGTGCTTTATGGCATGATTAATCAAAAGACGATTGTTAATCAAATAATGTCATTCGCTTGCTCAACCATGATTATTCATTTCCTGTAACTATGATGGGTTGAATTGGTGGCCGATTAGCAAAACAGCCACGTCTCTCTTGTAGAGGGGCGGCACAAATGCTGTGTTGTGATAGCGGTGAACATAATGAAGCTACAATGACAAAAGAGGCATGACATGGCGCTGAGGCGTCGTTACGGCTAATGGATCGACACGTCATTCAGCGCATTGACGACAGCACCAGGAGTCGTGTAGCGTCATCCTCATAGGACATCACTTCCCACATCAATTGTGGGCTAACTGTCCTCCGTGCTACAAATATTATTTATAGCAACAGTGTATATCAGTCGTCAGCGACTCATCAAAGTGGCATCGGCTCATACTTATGTGTACAAGCTGCTATAAACAGCATGTTAACGTAGCTGGAGGTAATATAAAAGTTGGGCTTTATCTGTACAAGCGACTAAGAATTTGAAGAATATATCAGTTAATTGGTTTCTGACAAAAGGAAGATATGTTGTGTCAATTTGTTCACAATGTAACTATGGTCATGTATCCTTTTTATATTATTTTCACAAACCTGATAATTGTAGCAATTACACAATACAACGTAAAGTGGGTCATCTGGACCGTATTTATCTGCCCTCTCGTTTCAGGACGAATATTAATGGGACCCACTAACTATCATGAAGATGCAATGAAGAAACGCCACAAACAGTCGCATATATGTTGTAATATCACATAGATTGCAAATTGGTCAAATGGGCAATATTTATGTGACAGGGCTTCTTTCTTCGTGATATATTTACTACTCCTGTAAATGAATAGTTCCTGCAAAATGAGTGACATAACATTCATGCCCATAAGTAATACATCTAAGCTTATGGCAATTGTTAGCATGCATGATAATTTGGGCCACCTGCATCAGGATCACTGATCCGACCCGTGACGAGGATCGAGAGAGATCGCATCCTGTTTTCACTCACAGTGAGGTATCCATTTTCCTGTTAAATGGTATGACACCTCAGTGGAATAGGCGCGGAATCTAGTCGCTGACAGAGACTAAGTGTGATTGAGCAGTGAAGTACCACTGATTCTTATAACCAAAGTGTTGGATAAATTTCTGGACTTCGGGTCCATCTGATATAGACTAACAATTAAACTCAATAGGGCACAGACGCCTGAGTTAACGATTGCGCCCGCCATACAGTGGCGTCAGACGAGGTAGCTAGACTGATGTCCGATATTACATAACAAAGAGACTAAGCTGATTTGCCGGGATTAGATTTGCAAAGCATTAGTTGATTAATATAAACGCCTTCTTAAGTGTTGCAGATCAATCATTCGATGAGCACACCCGGGTCCACTTTTTACAGATATGTTTATTAGAAAACTGACAACTGTGTAAGATGATATATGTTAGCTATCACTTGGTAAGGTGGCTGAAGGGTGTTAAGTAAAAAAAAGGATTTGATTATCATAGTAACATAATGCTTATTCTGCCTGGTTAGAATGCAGTGCGTTGTAAACAATAAAATTTGTTGTTAGACCACAATTGCACCTTCTTGATTTCTGTAACTGATACAAGCTAACGTGCTGTTACAAGAACCAAATATGGTGTCAGAACGTGGTTAAAACGTGACTGTGCTTTCATCGCCATGTGAAATTGCTCTCATAATGGTCGTACTATGGAGATAAAAAAGATACAATTTATTGTACATTTGTTGACCTACATGCGAGTGACTAGCCCTACTTGACGTTCTAGTAGACGTCTTACTATGTTTGAAAACGACGCAATGTTATAAATTTTTATATCGATTCATACAATTACCCAACACCAAGCATACCGAAATGATTGAATTTTTGAATGCAATAATGTTCGAGGACAATTGCATCCCTTTGTAGCGGGGGATTTCATCCATGGTAATTATTTATAGTCCGATAAATATTGGAAGCGGTAGAAAGTCAGAGACACAGCACCATGTTTGTTATCAAGTTGTAGAACACGTACATCACGCATGCTCAGAATGACGTGACCCATAGGCGACTACTGAGGCGGCGGGAAATCACGGGAAATCACGCCACCCAATATTTTCCAAAATGGCGGTCATCGCATTGCGATATTTTGGAAATGATAGATAGATGGCATTTTGTTAAGAATCGCATCGATCAGTGGTTAGCTTTTGGTGCGATACGACATTTTTTTTCACAGGCTCATAATATATGTTGTGTCTGAGATGCCAAGCCCAGCTATGTAGTCAAACGCATGTTTTAATGTTCGCCCAAAATATCGAGGTATATTTATATTACCGTTCGAACGGAGCTAGCGAGTTACCTGTTCCATGCCAACATTACCCTCGAAGATCATGCAGTAAAAATATTGAAAGCTCCAACACATAAAATATACAAGGACATAACATGTAGGCTTTACCCCATCGAAGCGATATACATTATTGCAATGATTAGTTAGGATGGTAAAAAAAACAATAAACTTGTTATGTTATTAAGTGGAATGGCCTAGCAATGTAATTCCTAAACCCGAAAAAGTAAGCTTTAATATTTCTGTAACTGTTGTTCCCCAATATGATTGAGACGGACCTGAATCACTAGCAACTTGATCATAAAAACTATTGTGCTGTACAACATAACAGTAAATTGACGGAATCAAATGCGTACAAATGTGGTCAAATACACTACCCAGCCATTTTTCAAAACAATTGCGTGTGCTGCAGGTCATTTCCGTTTCTCGATCCTTAACAAGTAGAAGTTGTTGATATTCGACATCATTAACACTCCAGTAAGTGAGTCATGTCTTTGTTAATGGCAGAACAACCAGCTAAGTTCAATGACAGTATGCAAACGTATAAACGATATATAATCACTATGGTAACAACCAGGGTAATGAATGGTAAAATAAGACATGTTAGGTTTCTTACATCCAGTGGCAAAGTGTTTTTCGCCAACCAAAGATGAAAATGACGGTCTAATGTCAATCCATTTCCACCACGCGTTCGCGTAACATAACCAGCTCTAGCTGTTTTATTGGCAATGAAAACTCTTGTTATTGCTCGCCTTGATATGTCCAACCACTGCCAACACAATTGGATCTGACGGCTGTTCAGATGATAATTCCACTGGCAGCAGCTCGTTAGGCCGTTGTTTAGGTGGCATTATGACTGTCAGCATCCCTGTTAACGTCATCAATGTGTGATTTACGACTACGATGCAAAGTGCGAGAGACACTAATTAGGATGGGTACAAAGTAATGTCCCCCTCAACGAAATATCGAAATCACGTTTTTGTGATCTTGGATTTTCCGTTTAATGTAACTGATGAAGGTACACACATAAAGTCGGTTAAAATAAAACTGCCCCTCGGTATTATGCGCTATTTCTGGAAATGACCCACGACAATGTACCGTTAATCTCCCCTGTTGTTGGTATGTATATGTGTCAGTATGTTTATGTACATTATATGTAAGTCGATGTATACACGTACACCGACATGATCTTAACACACACATCGATGTACATCACGTGGATGTCGAGATCCATGCGCACCATTGTGATTCCGGCATGCCCGTACATTGAGGTGACGTCGCTATTCATACATGTGTATTGACCTATATTATGGTGATGTCGACACTAGTACATAAGAGCCTTGTCGGATGAACTCGTTAATCATAGGGATGTTGTTATCTAAGCTTTCATCTTTTGCTAGTCGATATACTTTAATGATGACAGCCTAATGCTATGGCAAACCAAATTATTCACGATTTAAAACGTCGCACATCCTAATGCTCCAATATAACACGCCGAATAATCCAATACAACCCGAAGACTAATCCAATATAATATTTGTCGAATAAATCATTCGCAATCAATCAATATCGCAACGGTTCGACTGTATCAGTGACACTACAGTATGAGCACGACCATCGAAACATTCGATCGGAGCATGTCTATCACTAAGGATTGTCGCAGATAAATTCACTCATACAAATGTCGCAATCACCACTAAAAGCATATGTAAACTTGGTGTTAATAATCGCAAACTAACCTTAATAAATTCTTTAATCATTATCTTTGTTAAGCGTGTGCGAACTACGCTATTTTTTATACGGCGAAGATAGTGCACTTCACAAAGCTTGATTAGTTATCTGCAATAGCGTAATGTCTCCATTACAAATTTCATCTCACTCTTATCATCCCTAGGAAAGCAAAAGTGCCTTTTCTATTTGTGGGATTGCATGCGGACATATTTGCGCTCTATTCGCGATTAACAAGGAACGTAATGAGAGTTTTACCTCTTTACTATGGTAACGAAACATAAGAGTCAATATGTGTAACACACAGGTGGCCTTTAGTGCACCAGACACTATTCTAAACTCAATTTTGACAGTTTTCATGTCAGAGTCAAATATTATCAAGGTTGACAATGTATTGGTTATTCTATTCACGTTGGAGAATCTGTTTAATGTAAAGAACCACATGCGCTCAAATATCCACGGGGAACCACCTATAAAGCATTCGAGGTACGAATGACATGATTTTGAATAACATCGTTCGCTCCCCATACTCCGCTGATAACACCATATATATATATATATATATATATATATATATATATATATATATATATATATATATAGATATATATATATATATATATATATATATATATATATATATATATATATATATATATATATATATATATATATATATATATATATATATATATATATATATATATATATATATATATATATATATATATATATATATATATATATATAGATCAATTTTAGCATAATAGGATATGCTACAAAATCACGGAAATTATTGGTATGAAGGTTCTATTAATCAGCAGAAAACCCACCCTTACAACATTCATAAGAAGGCGTTTACCCCGCAGCCCACTGTGGTTGCTTTTGATATTATGACAAATATGCCTTGCAATATGCGACAATGACTTGCTGACATAATCACATAGTCATAATCGAGCTAAATTAGCAAATACCAACATGACAGGTGCTGCATTTCGCAATGGGAGAATGGCATTTGTGAATTAGCAAGCGATACACGCATACACAGTGAGTTATTTGCGTTTTTATAATAATATCGGCTCTTTCATCTCCGACACATGACCCTGTAGGTAAGCACCCTGTATGAGATCAATTGTAAAAATTTATGTGTGTACGATGGAGCCCCTATAATATCATTGCCAGACAGAGCTTCCATGGGCTTCGTTCGAAATGTTATTTGTCGTGCCGTCTGATTGAATTCGAAGTTACTTGAATGTCATCACCAAAGGTATGAGGTTTATTATATTTACTGCGCAAGACCGTGTGATGAATGTCCGCTACATTTAAGAGTCAACTTAGCAGGTCCCCGGAGTTCAAAAGGATCTTATAGAATCAGGTGTTCGAGTCACACAGGATATTGTTGTATGAGGGTAGCCAGTATAAATGAGAACTCTAATGCGGCAGACTTCATTCTTGAGAATGTTTTGAGCTACCAAGTTGTTTACTCAGTAACCGGAAGTTCGCAAGATGTAAATAATAGTTGCCATTGTGGATTACATAAAGCCGCCTATACGCTGGAGATTTACGCTGGCAAATTATTTCGTAATAAATATCTGGATACGAAATATCCATATTAGTGTGGATGTAAACCAAATCCATTAAATGGCAAGTCGTGTGCTGATTTACCAATATTTTCGGTCAGATTTCTATATTTGCTTCTACGCCTGCCTAACTACCTGGAAAGTTTCAAGTAATGTTTATCGACACATAAGTCGCTCCTCCATTGTCCAAACCAATCATTATATTTTTTACATGAAGTGCGAGGTCAAGTAGCGAGGTCAAAATATGGGGTAAAAACGCATGGTAAGGGGTAATGAGGGATTTACCTATACGTAACTGCAAACAAACACAGAGACTTTGAACTTTCCGATGTCTATATCCAGATAAGGGGTGTCTCGCCTGCGTTCTAGAGGATAACGCCAAGTTTCACAAA
Organism: Urechis unicinctus; assembly: GCA_034190875.2. NCBI lineage: Eukaryota > Metazoa > Annelida > Polychaeta > Xenopneusta > Urechidae > Urechis > Urechis unicinctus. Next base: position 59,135,506 of record CM067345.1, read on the forward strand.
TCAAAAACAGGTGTAGAATTGACGTGAGCAGTTACGCGACAACGTTGAAAACGGATAGCAGTCAGATCAAGTCTCCTTAACTGTCGGGCTTCTCCAGGTACGTAAGAAATAGCATGGAGTAGCTTAGATGTACTATGATCCTGTCAAATACGCTGCTGCTTTCAAAACAAATAATAAATGTTTCCTCCACTATGGTCTGAGTAGCACTATATTGTATTACCATGGATCGCTTCCTGGTTACAATGGCAGCATTCCGTAAATGGCTAACCAGAGGCAAGTGTCTCACTCGTAAGGTTGGCCGACATTCTTTATTCGGTAGGTCAGCGTCCATATCAATAAACAAGGCATTGTGGCGATAACCACCTATGGATTAGAAGAGTAAAGAAGTGGAAGAAGTTCAATGATGTTTATTCTCCACTAAATACAGACTTGACATTAAGCTTAAATCTTACTTACGCCGTACATCACTGAAGCATTGCTTTTGTCATGCAGACAACCTTGTAGCATGAGGTTTTCATGGGAACGTAGTTCATTTTGCGAGGCCGCTGGCCTAGGATGATGACACCGAAAGGAAACTATCTCTCTAGAAATCATAATCACATATTAAATTGAACCTCCGCTCTACTTCCCCACGGAACAGTCAAGACTAAATACGCATAGACGAAACAGCTATCACGTGAAGCAAATTACACCCACATCTTTTGTGCAGCAGAAGTATTAGAGAAAGACGAAGGTTTGAAGGTTTGCAAAGTGATAGAACCTATGTATTTATCAGTAATTCTGCTTTCCGTACATAGACAAGATCTTTGTGGGTGTAATCTGCAAAAGGGGAAACGAATTAAGGTGAGATGGTGAGTTAAGCTGCTATACATAGACAGGATGATGGCGTGGGCTTAAAGGGGTTTTGTTGTGCAGTTCAAAGACGTTAGGTAACCATGAAGAGATCATCAGAATTTGTCTTTGCTGCTCCATCTTGCGAGCCAACGAATGAATTGTTAATGTTGTTTACAAAGCGCAAATTACCATCAGCTCCCCATATTCACTTGACACATGATGATATGGCCGATAATTAGTCATCAGACTTCGCCATTTGACGGTGATGCTGTGAAGAGTCTCAGCTGTATCACCGTGTTGATGTCTTAGGTTTAAATTGACGTCATCGCCCGAATTTTTAACTTGAATGACCATGACGACGTCATCGGTGCTGGAGTGCATATTGACCGGATCACCTCTGCAGTAAATGAACCATTCGTTGTGGGCGACCGTGACACGTGGGCGTCCTTGAGCACAAAAGCAAGCAGAAGAGCTACATCCGTGCCAGGCAATGAATTATTGTCGTCATTCAGCATTGCTGTCATTCTCCAAATTGTAATGCCAACAGCTTCTGCAAATGGACATGGTACTTCATCTCGACAATGAAACCTTGGAGCAGATACATGTGACATTCATTCTTAATAGTGAGCCAATATGCAATCAAGTAACACACCATACCATCGCAGCCGGACATTCTAGCTCAGGCGCCGTTAACAAACGGAATGAAACAGAGATAACGAATATATATCAAGGTCCCATCAAATTGGGCACAGGCTGTAAATGACGAATATAATATAACAAACACTATGCCCACATGTTCGACGACACTATAAAGCCCAATATTATGTTGATGCTTGGCCTTTTGGTAGACTATGATAACGTTAATGTCAAAGTGGCCGATTTAGGCATCCCTTTTTAAAGGGTGGTCAGAAAACTACATGTGGTTTACCTAATATAGATGACACGAACGGGCGGGTGCAAATATCGCGTTTATCAGGACTGAGCACGTAGCTCTAAGGGTCGTATACATTCCTAAGATGTAAAAGTTCATCGCCGGGACGTCGGGATACATTTATGTGACAGCCCTGCTGACATGAATAATCATTCGCGCTCTGGGGAAATTCATTCATAGTTCCCTGTTTAATTAATCTACACGCATAGTCGCAATTAGCTATGCAACGCTTAATCAAGACAACAGCAAAATAACATCAACAAGGACTTGATGTGGATTAGAAGTGTCCTTGATACTGGCGCATTCGATATTAATGGCCCACGAAGCTACGCTTCTTCCTGCTGCACGCTATTGACTGCGTTAGTGGCGAGTGATTAGCCATTTTCATTTCTATACAGCCAGCACCATCTAGCTCCAGTGAAAACCGCTACCTTTAACTGTCCTCTTACTCCAGAAGTAGCCGTCTTTCAGAATAAAGTTAATAATCTCAAAGGCTACTAATACCGTAGCAGCTCATCACTGGACATAAATATACTTACCCTCAAGAAAATGTGTGTTTATTCAATATCAACTGAATCATTTCTTTTGCTGGATCAACATTATGTTGATAGAATATGTGGCTCCCCTTATTTGTCCAGTTTGACTGGAATAAATCTAAACTATGATGTGTTCAGTCCGGTTGGCAATGCTCCATATTTAGCTCAGCTTTGGTACGCTAGTATTGACGTGACGCGTTCACTTTAGTTCGTCTTCCTTCAACCCGGCATCTTTACTCCAACTATTACGTCAATGTACAAATAGGCTGCTTTAATGCTCCATTCAAAGTGATATTGCCATATAAGACCCCTCCTGTTGTCGACGTTGACACCTTATGATGAAAGAGCGTCATGTTTTGTCTAATTAGACAGCACTTGTGGATTGAGATGTATCTATCACTGTCATCGTACAAGGCTTCTGCTTGATAATTACCAGGGTCAGCTGTAGAATAATTTCGTAACTAGCGGTACACAAAAAAGGCACGATTCAATAAGCGATCAGTTTTAACAGAGGTGTTAATAATATATTACTGGACATATTGTGCAGAAGTCAAATTATGCATCGTGAATCACAAGATCTTCTTGGCACTGTCATGGACTTTCTCCGACTTTAGGTTGTGACCAATAATGCTGGGCATATATCTATTAAGAAGAAAAACCATTTCGCTAATAATTTTTCCTGCCACAATATGCTTTTTCTGCATTTACCCCGCCAATATAACGCAAACAGAAATTAACTGTGGCACTAATGTTTGTTTGTTTATGGTTTTATCGACCTTCAACGACTAGTGGAATACCAAAACCGACTTTAATGGAACAAAATACAAAGTGTCCTATTAAGCATTTCTTGTATTGTCATTAAGTTTATCTGTTGCTGTATATAACAGGTGTCCTTGAATTTATGGCTTTCATAATTGGCGTGAATATGTTACGGTTCTCGGACATTATTAAACCACAAGCTCGGAAACCAGTACCAGTTTAACATCGCACGATGCGTGGCCGTTTCAATATGTAAAACTAATTGGCTTATGTGAATTTGGTGATGCACCCGTTTTACTACGCCACTTGGGTTATTCGGATTACTTTGAAACCTGAAAAGGATAACATATATTTGTCTATCTTCTAGTCTGAGGCTTAAATGACAGATATCTCTGTCAAATGCCTCCCAAGGGCATTGATCGTCGGTGTCATGACTGGCCCTATATATATATATATAATAGTTTAGAAGCGGGGTTTTCGTATATTTCGTATATATATATATATATATATATATATATATATATATATATATATATATATATATATATATATATATATATATATATATATTTATATATATTTTAGTGAATACTCATAAATAATAATTAGCTCGTCACACAATTACATTTTGCTATCATATCTCGTGCCCAAGGTTACTTTTCTTCTCCGTGATCGTCTGATAGGGAGGAACATATGATCAAGAGCAGATAGCTGAGAAGATAAGAAGAGTTTTAAAGACGTAGCTTAGTTGTTATCCGGCAAAATGACACAATCACTGACTATCGTCTTTCTTTCAACAAAAGACCATTTTACGACGAAATATTCGAACAATATCTTTGGGTTATTGAAATCGCCAGCAGTGTGGTAAACATAAATAATACACTGAGCAGTAAAATGATGAGTGTTAAATCAGTAAAAGATGTTGTGGACACAAGCAGTACGTGTTATTGAAATATGTGATTCATAATCAAACACAAGTCGTTAAAAGAATAAATCTAGACCCATCAATCATGTAGTCGCATTTCATGTTCCAGTGCAGCAAAAAATATTTCGCATAATTCCATTTATCCAATTACAAGTTATCCTGCCCGACTGCAATTGCCATTGTGCCTTATTGGTAATTGACCTTTGATCTCCACCGGTTTTTTAGCCCACAATATGGGTCACATGTGGTGATGCGGGGACAACTGTTGCATCCGGAGAGCGATATAATTCGGCCTTTTAGCATTAGTTTGCCTTTTCAAATCGTGGGTGTTATGCTTAAGCTGCCTCGATGTGGAGGGATTAATTAAGCCGGGCAATGAGACAACTTTTGAATGGAACCCTATTTAGCATAAACTGGCGCTAGAAATGTTCTTCTCCCTTCCATTTTAAGATACTTGTTCACGTAAATAGTCGGAAGAGAATCTGTGATATGTGTTATTTCTATGGAGTATGAATCCACCTAATAAGTCGCGAGTAAAGGTAAATGTTACCACCATGTGGCCGCGTAGCTCCACATTGCACCATGACAAGGCAGTATATTCGAATATAGCATGCTTTACTGAAAACACAATGGGACACATCACGTACAACCTAACGCATGAGCTATTTTAAGCTAGGTTCGGAGTCGGATAATCGATATGTAAGCGTCAAGAAACGGCTCGATATGTCTTCAACGAAAACGCATGCGATTAATATCATTAAGTTTGAGCCCCCATGGCATAATTGCATTCTAATATACCATACATCGACTTAATGATATATATCTGAGACAAACTGCTCATTGGCCTAGAATACATGCTTGTGGAATGTATAATTAAAAACGTCACTCGTCTGAGAGATCAAATGTTAATGGTAACACCTTTGAAATGTTACTCGGCCATAGCTGCTTATATTAATTTCCCTCTAACATCAAACGATCTGTTAAAAAAATGCATCAAATCCTGCCGCCAAAATATGAGGCTCACGCGAGTATTAGAGTCGTGCTTCATCAACAGATCTGTCAGAAACATATCACATCTAGGAGCTAGTAGCTGAAGCTCACGTAATAGAGTTGATTAATTCCACATAAGCATTTGCCTTTCTTCAGGCTCAGTTTGTATGTTTTTGTCAATAATTGTCCGTTATTCGAATTTTGTTTTGCCTATAAATTATCCTTTTGAACTGATGACTATTCTCCATCAATCAGAATCTCTATTTACCGGACGATCGACAAGGCTCGTTGCATTTAATGCATGTACTGAAAATGCCATTCTCACATTGCGAAATGCAGCACCTGTCATGTTGGTATTTCCTAATTGAGCTCTTCTCAATTTGGGAGAATATTATAACTTTGTAATTATGTCGCATATTGCAAAGCATACTTGTTACAAAAAGCAACCATAGTGCGCGGTGGGGTAAATACTCTGCCTTCTCATCAATGTAGGTAGAGTGTGTTTTCTACTGCTGAATAGAAATTTTATGCTGATAAATTCCATGATTGGTAACATTTTATAGCTCATATTATGCAAAAGAAATTGTCTGAATACCATCTAATGCCAATGATTGAGGTTGGGAATAACAAATGACAATATTTCTCATTAATAGTATACCCATGAAGAACTGATACATTTCAATATCACTTCTGCAATGTTTCAGGCTACACGCTGTATGAGTCAACAATCCTAAGGCATCAGCAGCGATCCATGTTAGACGCTTTAAGCACCACCAACTGATGACGTCAACAGCGACGATCCCATTGAGACACATCCGCAATCACATATCTTGTATAATGGCGACAGCAACCATAAGTATGCATCAATCTCCACTATGATAAGTTATATGAAGCACATGGAATAAAGCTCGAAATAGCTCTTCTCTATCCAGGAGTCATATGATTCTCATATTGCATGTACCTGACCAACTGACTCATGCATAGCAATATATTCGGCGTGTTGACCTATGGAAGTGTACAGTTCGACTTCCGGACGACGATGTGTTAAGAATCGACGCATCCATATATCTGTTGATATTTTTTAATAATAGAAACATGGTTGAACAATAGCTCGCCTTAACATACATTTGCCTCTTGGGTTGGTGAGTACAACTGACGAACTACAATATACCAGGGCATAATTTGTTGGTAGCTTGTCAATATGAATAATGTATCGTTTTCATTGTTTCGGCCAAGGAGTCTATTGATGTCCAGCTTGGTCTTTAAGGTTTATTTGACATATACCGTATGTTTGACATAAAATGGAAAGCCATGTAACTGTGTCACCCTATTGAAGCCATGTGACATGATATGGAGTGCAATGTGAAGATATGCATTACATTGAAGTCGGTTTTGGCCAAGTAGACTTTGGTGGATTACTTTTGTATCGATTGTCATTCACCAAGAAGAATGCGCAGACATTTTCTACTTTACATCTGCAAAACATGGGAAGGAAACCCTATTTTCATGTTTTGTAACGCCAATGCTTCAGAACATACATGCTTCTGCTTACACAAATATACTGATGCAGCCTTATATTTACTGTACATCGAAATAAATGATTCCACACGATCATTGTAATGGCTTAAATCAGTTATCAGAAGCAATCCGTTTTAGATGCATAATATATCTGCCGTTTCCGACAACAATAGAGTCGCTTCTATAGTTATCTGATGATTCTGCCTGAAACATTTTACAGTCTAATAAATGATGATTTGTAGTTATGGTTCATATGAAATGGCAACTAATTTGTTTGCCTGGTTTAATAGAGTGGTTTATTATAAAGGTTATTTTATCAGCTAGCATTTGTAGTTGGGTCAGCAATAATGTCATCCATCACTTGTCGAGGTAGTTCGACGGGCGCGCTGAACAATAATCGTTGTTCTCTCAAAATGGATTCGCTGATGGTCAATGACATTGACGGGTGACAGATGACGAATGACATGGCTTTCTGACATAGCGAATGCTCGTGGATTAACTCACCAATGTACACCCTCGGATACGAGCCATGTAGCATCAGCAGCGCGGTACATCAATGTCCACGTGATGTTCGTCGGTGAGCCGTCACTAACAGTTTTAATAACAAGGTGCCATAGGCGAAAAACTTTCAGTATCGGCTCAGTGTAGTAATTGCCATGTGTAACCAGCAATGTTATCCTGGCGCTTGAGACAATTCATTAATATATCCAGGGATCTAACTTGGCTGTTCTCAGCAAACATTCGAATGTCAATCATCTTCTGTGAGCTAACAAGTCCTCAAAAATCTTCAATTTTCTCCAGTTGTCATTTTTCAAATATTGTACCACTGGGAGCGTTCTAGCAGATCGTCACAAAGCGCCCGGGATAATCGTAACTGACTGATATTAGCCCCAACGAATCGTTGCCTGCCAATAAGCAGAGCCTGGCTAGTGATAATTTAGCTACAATCAAATCAATTAACAGGCTAACCGTGATACGACCAAGTCCTATTAAAGGCACATATACAATATATTCATGCGATCGCAGAAAACAACTGCACTGTGTAAGGTTACATGATACCGACATGACAATAAGTTATTTAATTTTCGGACACTATATTACTAATAACACGAATATAAGCTCATGAAAGACAAATAAATTGCACACGGAGATCTAAAGGTGTCAATAATAATGCGCCACCAATTCTCAATCGTTATCATTCTGTGATGGCGCACAAGTCTATAATGATTATCACGAGAATCCACGCGATAAATGTTATATATGCAAACTGCAGCAGGGTGAACCCGTTGTCATACACTGGAAAACTCATTTTATCTAACATTGGTGTTATAAGCACCATATTTACCAAATGCTGTATAATCGTCATTTACACCACATTCAACCTTTTTCCATCCGTGCAATATTGAACTGCCTTCCCATGTGTTACATGTACACCCCTTAAGATTCATTTATGTCGAACCATATCACCGGCATATTTTAGAGAGCACCTGCGACCTTTTGACAACTGATTGCCTCAATCATATATATATAAATATATATATATATATATATATATATATATATATATATATATATATATATATATATATATATATATATATATATATATACATATATATATATAATATATATATATATATGTATATATATATATATATATATATATATATATATATATATATATATATATATATATATATATATATATCTATATATATATATATATATATATATATCCCTATATATATATATATATATATATATATATATATATGCAGTGTTATCAGAGGAGTATAGTCTGTGGTGCGCTCCAAGCCGTTATTGCATTAAATTTCTTTTATTCATTTTACCATAGTGATGAGGTAAAACTCTCATTATTATTAGACTTACAAAGCACGTAGCCTTTGAGATCCAGTTGCAACGCAGAGTTAATAATTTACTTGTTTATCGCGCAAATAACCTGAATATGTCAGTCATTTTAATGGATGCAATTTACTTCGTCACTTGATTTACGCCATACTAATCCCCTGTTGAAACTTCTCAGATCCATTTGCCACCTCCGCATGCAATCCCATAAGTAGAAAAGGCACTTCTGCTTTCTTCTGAACCGCATCATTTGGCGTGCGCAGAATATACATGATATGACAAACCTAATAAGATTTTTTAAAGGAGGTATGACTTTGTTGCAGAGAACAAATCAAGCTATGTGCACTAACCTAGACGGAAGCTGAACAAATAAATAGTTCAAATGAAATTGAAGACATGCTTGGTGCTCCCACACAAGTTTGACAACAATAATGGTTTAAGAATGTATTTAAAGAGACTGTTCAGCCCCATATAACGAAAAGTGGTTGCCTAGCAAGCTGCTTGGTAACAGCACCTTGGAAACCAAAAATGTTACATTTTCAGACTTTCACTCGCTACGCGGCGCTGCGGTCTTTGAAAGTAGATCCTAACTTCCGCCGTCTGCTGCTTTGTTGTTGTGTGAGAAATTGCGCTTGCGAGCTCGGCGCCGCCATCATTTTTGTGCATTTTGATCATGGATACGAAGACTAATGCACGATACAAACACATCACAGTCTCTGCAAGGGCGTTTATTCGCTGGAGGGGTGTGAAAAAGCTATACAGCTTCAAGACCAACGATAGTTTAGTCGACTACCTGCTGGACACATTCGAGTAAGTTCGGCGTCAGATTCTATTCTTTTTGTTGTAGAATATGTAAAGGTCGCTGTGTTATTTTAGTCTTTATTCTATTGGCACTTGCCATAAGCTTTGAGAATTAATGAGCATGTACACAGACCAGGATGGGGGGGTGGGGGGGTGGCAGGTGAAGTCGAACCATGGACACTTTCAGCCTAAAATTACAACGAATTTGAAAAAAAAATAACTGACAGCCCGGTTTCAGGCAGTGGTTGGGATGGGATGTAACAGTTCAACGCCTGTAGGCTGTACCTGAGTAATGCCGCTGAAATTTTAATGCAACCCCAACAGATTGTGCAAATTATTCCTTCCAAAGCAAGAGAATAATTGTGGGATGACCCTCTGTGCATGGTGTATGTTGGCTTTATTGTGAACCTATAGTTTTTGACTGCCTTCATCAAAGTATTTTCAGAATGCCACATATTCAGTATAATGAGAAAGAAATTGCTGGGAGGCTTTATTTACTATTTATGGATGCATTTCGAATATGCAAGTCCTTGTTGTTAACTACTAGATATGTAAGTGATGTGGGTGGTTCTTTGCAGAGCTACACTGTGTGTGAAAGCTGCCAATGATGACAGTTTACCAGCCCAACAAGACTTTGTGGACAGTGCCTGTGATAGATCTTTGACTGTCTTGCCTGCCAACAAGTATGTTGTCTATGCTGGTAAAATGTCCAACAGCAACACATGAATTAATACTTATACTCCATGTCTTCAGTACTCAATATAGAGTGCCATACAGCTGTTCTAACTGAACATATAAGCAGATGGAATATTATTTCCCTGTGCAGCAATGAAATTCCATGTTCACCATTGTTAACACCAAACCCAGGACTATACCGGCAGAAGACTCCTTGTAGTTCCCCATATGCCAACTCCTCCCTGTGTCTCCCTTCAGCTTCAAAGATAAGGTAAGTTTAGGAGGTGAATAAAACCACTACTGTAAATAGTAAATAGTCTGATAGTGTGACACCTAAAATGTGATGAACTTCTGCGATTTCCAGACTACCATATGCTGCTCCACAAACTCCTATCCCCAGGCACCAATCACCATCAGGAATGAGGCATGTATATTTGTCATGTGTGTATTTATATTTAGTAATCACTGAGCACACTACGGAGAAAATATAATCACATTTGAAATGAGTGTCTTAAAGTCAACAAGACATAATTTGTTTTGCAGTAGGCAACTTCCAGAGACACCTACCTTGGAACATTCATTTCTTGCATCAATATGTGGCCCCAGACATCCACCCCAATCAACCAACCTTCGCGCAAGCGTCTATTCGTGGTGCTTCAGGAGGATGAAGAAAATGTAAACGACAATGACCACGTGGGATGTGATGCACCGGGCGAGTTTGATGATGATGATGGTGATGATCAAGAAGATGATGGGTATGTTACCTAAACTTCCTTCTCTATCATGTTACATTGTCTAAGTCTCTTGGATCATGTACATTGACAATCACATCACTGAGTGATAGTATTAATCCCCCTTGTACTGGGTTGGGTGGGACATAGTAAAAGATTATTACCTTACCCTACTTTTAGAGCACAGCCACCATTTTGAATTAGCCAACTGGTTTCATAAACACTGAAAAATCATTTGTGTGCATATATATATATATATATATATATATATATATATATATATATATATATATATATATATATATATATATATATATATATATATATATATATATATATATATATATATATATATGTTGGATGACCCTCTGTATATGATATATATATACTTATATTACGGAACATAACATTTTACTCCTGCCGCCTTCTTAAGTTGTGCAGATCTAGAGGTCATGGCAAGAGAAGAGCCTGACAACAGCTTCACTGAGCTCGGTTGTACCGCCCTCCAAGATGACCATTCAGAATCTGCACAGACCACAGAAAACTTTGTAACAGAGAGCAGTGAGTTGCTGCTGGATGAGTCACCTGGCAAAAGAAGATTATTGGTGGAAGGGTGGCATGAGAAAGTTCTCAGAGAGACATTTAGTATGGACAGTGGTAATCACTTGTACAAGCAGGCCAACGAGGAGAGATTTATCGTTGACGCAGCAAGCCTTCTTCAACTTGCACCACTGTTAAGTAATAACTGTGGTGAAAGCCTTGAGAGACTGGTGAGGCAGAATGGGGCAGTATGTGAGTTATACTCCAAGTGTGCGCACTGTGGCTTTGACAGTAAGTGGGCCAGCAGCTCTACAGTGGGTTCCACATACACCACGAACATACTTGTGCCAGCCGCCATCCTTTTGTCTGGAAATCAGTATGCAAAAGTTAGGCATTTTTTCCGGTGTCTAGGCTTGAGGTGTGTTGGGAGGACCACAAATCACCAAGTGTGTAAGTTATACACAGAACCGACCATCCAGCAGTGGTACCAGGCAACCCAAGATCTCATAATAAATGAACTGGGGAATGAGCCAGCTGTTTTAGCAGGGGATGGCCGTAGTGATTCACCTAGCTACAGCGCCCAGTACTGCAGCTATTCTTTTATGCTGCTACATTACGGCTATGCACTCCATACCGGACTGGTTGACAAGCGGGAGGTGGGTGGAAAGAGTCCCAACATGGAAGTTGAGGGCTGCAAAAGGGCACTCAAAGACCTCAAGGATAGGATCCTCATACAGGAAGTAGTTACAGATGCCCATCCACAAATCATTGCCTTACTAGGTAAATATTGCATGCGAATTGACTGAAGACTGCTAGGATGTCTCCATATTGTCATGATTTCAATTAGTCTATTATATAATTTACATGTCATTTGTACTGCTCTCCAGCGTCAGAAGATTTCAGAAGTGAAGTTGGCAATTTTGAGCACCAGCTTGATGTATGGCACAAGTCCCATAAAGTAGCGAAAATGGTGTCAGAGGTTTGTGTAGTCTTTTCTTATATTTGTTCTATGATGGTGGAGTTTTCATTCGGGTCAACTATGGTGTTTTGTAGTTCTGACTTTACCTTATAATCATTTTCTTTTGTAAATTACTTTATTGGTAGTCTATTTAATTGTTGCACATCACTACTGGTAAATTGCAGGCTGCGAAAAAGAAAGGGATGGACATTCTTTATGATTGGGTGAGGAGTGTCCGCAACCATTTCTGATTCTGTTGCGAAACTGCAGAAGGCGACCTCAACAAATTACAGGTGCAGACAGCAATGATATTGACAACAGTTGAATAATTGTAGGAAAGCAAGTAAATGAAATGTTTTATTTGATGTAACTTGAACTTTGCCATTTGTTAAATTGGAAATACCTAATGGTTCTTCTTCTTACATCAATGATTTGTATGTCACAGGACAATTGGCAGCGTTTGCTATGGCATGTCCATGGGGTCCATGACTTCTGTAACCATCCAGTAACAGACAGCTCTGAGGCTTCCAATACCATACCAATGGACCACGCAGCCTTTGGTGCCCTAAGAGACATTGTCTTTGACAAACGGCTCAACCATTCTCTTACCTACAACACTAAGTTCCGGTGAATTACCCTATATATTTATTTACACTTATCATGAATATCTACCTGGCAGTGTTTATTTATTGTAATATAATATCTTTTTCGGTCAATGTAATACTGAAACAATATGAATTAACAATTTTATTTACATCACATGAATCAATAGGAATAAAAAAATTAACTTATATGAAATCATCTGTTACATGCAGTCACACTGGCTTGCTGGAGAATTTCAACAACCTGATCCTGATGTATGCCCCTAAGCGGTCATCCTATGGGTATGCCTATAACTTTATATGGCTGTCACTATCAATAACTTGTGAGGGATAGAGAAAGAGTATGTCATGAGTATATATAATAGTTAAAGTGTATACTTTGCAATGTTCAGTTAGACTAATCAAACATCTACTCTTATCTAAAACACCTAATGGTGCCACATAGTATACATTCATTCTACATTGATCTGTACAGGTTCCAGCAGATGGACATGCGAGTCAAACTGGCTGTGATAGACCACAACCACCACCTGCACCGCCCAGCGCTCATTGGTTCAGATGGAAAAGCTAAATGGAAAAGGCAGTTTGGCAACAAGTCAAGACGTTGGACTGTTGTCAAAGAAAAGTCTGCAAAAAACTATGAATACACCAAGGGTATTTTGGGATCGATTCTCAAAACAAAACTTGATGACAGAGAATGGCAAAAGCGTTCTGTGGAAATGGATGCCACAGACCCGCGGAACATTGCCCCAACTATTGCACCAGTCCTACCTCTCCCCACAGAGCATCTTGCACAGAATCACCTCAGCCGGTACGGCCAAGATGGACCGTCCAAATTTTGGGCAACAGGTGACAGCAACAACAAGAGATGATCAAGTTCATTTGGCCCACAAGAAGCCAACATACTCGCCATCGCTAGAGGGCCACTTGTCCCGGATCGCCCACACCATGCAGGATGGAACAACTCTTCTGTTTTTGCTGCCTAAGTGTCCATACCGATGTAAGGTATATTGGCGATAAGCTGCCAATCTGAAAGCTCGGTTAGTTTCCTCATACTGCCGGACTGTCTCCCTTGTGTAACAGAGGAGGGCTGTCTTCACTACATCTGCATTTAGGCATAGGAGCCGATAGTCATGGTTGCTAGTGTGGCACTTGTTTGTTCTCTGCTTGCAGCATATTCTTTCTGTTTGTGTTGGCATTGGCCGACATTTCTGACACACACACCAAGACATGTCATCTTGGAAATTGTGTGTCCAATCTGGATTTCTTGCCAGTGGGGCCAACCTGTTAGATACAAACACTTCAAATGATTTCTTCATTTCGTGGTTTTTTTCGATTTCCTCAGCAAGAAAATCCTTGACGATGTGTTCGGGAGTAGAATTCAAAGCCTATCACAGTCAGAAAGTTGAAATCCATTTAGTAAAGTCTATAAGGGAATTAAACATCATGATTACATGTACCTCGGGACATTATATGGTGTAGTTCAGGAGGCTTATGTTATCTGTGATAGTAAACTTACACATGTTTATGAATAGTGTATTGAGCATTATCCCAACTGGTGTTTAAATATTTTGTTTATATCTGATTGATGTTCTTATGTTCTTGTATTTTAATGTATAATAAGATCCCTAACCTGCTGTACAGACGACACTTCTTCGGGTTCCACAGATGGGGTATCTGATGTTCCCATAGGGGTATGTCCAGCTAAAATTATGCTGGTGTCCTGTAGGGGGAAAAAATTAAGTTCATTTACTGACAGAAAATGTTCATTGCTACAGCATTTATATTGTTCTTAAACTTTATCTTGTTGTATTGCCAATACAATAAAATATTCAATTCACCATGAATAGTCTTGTATCAGTCAATTAGAGAAATGATGTCAATTGCTCAAGGGGATTTAAAAGATGTATTTGAGAGGTCATCAAACTGTTTTCGAAAATAATACTGTAGCAACATCTTACCCGGTTTCTGCAGAATTTGACCTTGCAGAAGCATCTGGTGGAACAGTTTGTGCCATTCTTGTTACACGGGCACCGTCGAACGCATTGTCCTTTGCAGCGGCAATATGAACTATCAGATTCCAAAACAGTGTCAATGATTGGTTCAGGAGACGGGGGTATCTCTTGTAGTACTTTACTTCCACTGGCCAGTCCCTCCAATATCACCGCAGCGGGTAAATGGGTTGTGGAAGTGGAACCGCTTGGGGTCTCAGGTCTCTCGTAATCTGCAGCATCCTCCGCAGACTGAATGGGCAATGGTTCACTAAGTACCTCCCGAGTACAATATGGAACGCTCGACGTTTCGAACGCCGGATTTATTAATGTGGCAAACGTGTTGGATCCATTTTGATCGGCAGGGCTAACGGTGACCGGACCTCCCTTCAATGAAAACTTCATAAACATCGCAGCTGGGTTGTGGTTGCGGACGGACAACAGTGAGGTTTCAGTTTCAATCTCCAGCGAGCGTCAGCGGGAAATTTTTCGGTGTTAGGTGATGACGAATACTGTGTGCTTAATTCCATTGTATGATAAAAGGTACCATATGGTGGGACAAAAGTTGCTATTTATCGTGTTGGTGTTGCCCACAACCTTGATTTGAAGAAAACTACATTTTGAAACTTGAGCGGAAATATACACATCCGTAGCGAGGTAGTTATAAGGTGCGCGTAGTGATTTACAGCCGACAAACGAGCATCTGATGGTTTTAGGGAGGTATCGTTATCGATGGACTGACACAGCTAAATGAATTAAATGGGATTTCCAGTGAAACAAATATGTTTAAAAATTACCAGCATAATTTTGGATGAAGTAAAATTTGACGCACCAAATAAACGAAGGCATTATTTCGTAATCGCATCGAGCGTAGTAATGTATTTACCAAATGATCCCTGATTGCCTTATATGAGGCTGAACAGCCTCTTTAAGTTAGTTTGCGACATTTGTGCGGAAGGATTAATCTGCTTTTGTGATAATGACATTCTTAAGTGACTGACATGCTCCGTCAAAAAGTGCGATCTGCTATTCGGATTGTCTTGCTCATGATGTTATGCCACTGAGACAACATTTATTTTATGTTATATTTGTTAAGCTGCTCAGTCCATGGTACGAACAAAACAGTTTTTTTTCGAACAATACAGCACTCCATATCACACAAAAATGGGGTCTAAACAGAGAACGTAAGAAAATTGCATGACTTTCTCACGCAGGTGTTCATGATATACAATATAAGCAGGGTCTACTTGCTAAACATCTAGTAATGGATTTATCAGCAGCTTACGTCACTCTTTGAGAAAACACTGCGTTGTGTATTTAACATCATTTGTATGCATATGATGCCGTCATTCCACTTGAATTTATCTGATATTTTGTTTAAAAACCTATTAAAATATATTTTGTTGTACTGAACGGATGAATCTTAGTTGGGTAACAACATTTTTAAAAATATTGAAGCTTACTTTTTCGTGTTTAAGAGATAAATTGCTTTGTCATTCCATGCGATAATGCATTACTGTTTTTTGTACCATCCTTCCTTACTCATCACTGCCATAATTTATGTAACTGTTATGGCGTAATTTCTATACACTATAATAAATTGTTTTTCGGGGCAATGTTGAATGGCAGATGTCTTCACCACTTGCGGTTAGTTCTTACTATCTTTGGCTAACGACAATGCATATCAACAGCAATTCATCAACCTAAATAGCTTTAAGTAGAGTGCGACTTAACTGTCAATGCAGTGCTTGTACGAAAAGTTTATCCATATCATATAATTTGTAAAGTGCCCAAATAAGCTCCATAAATCAATCTAGTTTAAAACTAGTCGCATAAAAGTGGCGCCAAGTAGCCGTACATGGTTGTATAGTACCTCTATATTTCCTTAGATAATTTCCGCAACAACGTGATTGACTGAGCCGCATGTATTTGTCTCTACAATTACCTTCAGTGTATTGGAGGCATGCTACAGAGGCTACACTTGACAGAAAATATGACATTAATGAGAATTGCAAGCGAAATAACTTTAATGTGATACATGAGACATCATATAGAATAGGTTTACGTATAATTTACTTCCATAGCACAGATAACTTTAATGGCTGGTTTGTGCATTTCATACGAGTAGCGTTGTCAATCTGGTCACGTGATATACGTTTTAGCTACTCAAGAAATGTTTCTATTAATGACTTCATTTAAGCTGATTGGCGTTATGGTGATTTCTGGCTCAATAATTTCCACGGCAAGCAAAAGCCATTATACGGCTGGTATGACCGTCCCGAAGGATTCAAAGTGCAACTCACACCCGTCACTTATTAGAATAATAATGATTTCTTAATCTCTACATATCCATTTTTGACAACGTCCGAGTCCCCCATGGATTTGATGTACTTTTTGCACAGATCGTTTGATGTTTGAGGGAAATTTATATAAGCAGCGATTGTGAAGTTCATTTTCTAAGTTGTTACCTTTAACATTTGATCTATAGGACGAGTAACGCATTTGATTATTCATTGCAGAAGTCTGCATTCGGGGCCTATGAGCAATTTGTCTCTGAGGCAATGTTAAATAGCTATGTATTGTATATTTATATGTAATTAATCCCTTGGGTTTTAATAGAGTACTTTCTAAATGATTACAAATCGATTGTCCGGACATACAATAGATGGTACGTGACGCAATATTCTGCATTTGTACCACAGTTAAGGATATATAGGCATACATGTGCGACGGGAAGGCCGCACCAAACATTGAATGCGATGGGATAAAGTCGTACATTGCTTATAAAGTCCAAATAGATTTTGTCTTAACTCCTCGATTTAAATCTCACTGTGACGCGCAGATGGTGCAGTATTTGACACGGCGGTTAAATTTGTTTGTCGAGATATATGACATCAGATGTGTCCCGATGTGTCTTCAGCAATGCTTACTCTATCCGAATAAACTGTCTGTCATGGTGCAATGTTGAACTACCTGCTTCATGGTGGTAAGATTTGCCTAAACTCGGGCCCAATGAGGTTTGTCACTGAAAATGGAAATAACACATATAACAGATGCGCTACCGACTTTTAACGTGACCAAGAACCTTAAAAATGGAAGGAGGGGGATATTTTTCCAGCACCAGCTCATGCCAGATACGAAAGATATGATGACTCTTCCGCCAATCTGCATCGCAAAATACTGGTAAGTGAAATTACGTTCCATTCAAAAGGTTGTCTAATTGACAGTTTTTATTACGCAATCTCAGCACATTCGTTGCAAGATTTATCGCTTTAACGCCTTGTGTTTTATTATGAATCTCATATTTCAATAGCGCATGCTACTTGTGTTGACAATATCATTTCTTGATTTAACAATCATCATTCTATTGCCTAGTGCATTGTTTATGTTCACCACACATCTGGCAATTTCAATAACCCACATACATTGTTCGTGTATTGCGTCGTAAAATGTGCTTTTGTTGAATGAAAGACAATAGTCAGTGATTGTGTCATCTGCGGATCACATCTCTGCTGTGTCTTTAAAGCTCTCCTTATCTTCTCTGCTATCTCTTCTTGATCGCATGTTCCTCTCGCTCAGACGATCACGGAGAAGAAAAGTAACGTAGCGCACGATAGCAAAACATAATTCTGTAACGAGCTCATTATGCTTTAAGAAGCTTTCAGGTTATTCAGTAATAATTCGCATGATAAAGATAGCAATTGATGCATTATTAGCAACGGCATTTTTTCCTCTCTTCCTCAGAGCAGCGGTCCACGTTCACAGAGTAGCGCCAAGCGTGGTTTCAGCAGCATCAGGTAGAACGTTCCCAAGCTCCGTCATGAAAAACCTTAACAACCCTGAAGTAAGACATCCATATAGATATATATGTTGAAACCTTAAATATGACTGCAATTAACCGTGTGACTCATATCTTTGGATATCCTTGACACCACACCTCACGAGCCCAACATATGAGAGAGCAGTACACGTGCTTGTTTGCTTAGGATTGTCTACAACAATGACTTTCTTGGTACGAAACTTGACGTACGTTCATTAACCTTATATCAATGGCCTGCACTCAATACCACACGTCACGGTACTGAGCTTTTGTAATATCATAACAGATTACATTCGATGTCAAGTTAGTCATATTGCGTAATTGAGCCTCTATTCTTTGTATCATTAACCGAACCAAAGAACGCCATCTATTATACACTGTTTTTCTCGGTTATGAATATATCGGAAGTGCGAACGCGATCCTAAATTATTTCGCGAGGATATTTCTAAGCAATTCTAACAATCTAGTGCCGCGTGTTCGGCATATATCATTTGTCCAAAATTGCCTCAGCTGAACCTACCTTGTACGCGATGCATCCCAATATTGCATAATGTCACACAGACTGTGAGACACGGGGTGACATTTTTAGGTAACTTGTCTTAACTGAGTCGCATGTTTGCTTCAACAAAATTGCAAGATCGCGCCAGGACAAGCGCCGCCAAATAGTAAGCCAGACCGGAGGTGTTTTTTGGAGCAACCCGGAGATCGTGATAAGATAATTAGCACGATCAACCAGATCTAAGTCACGTTTCCCAGCCTCACATGAGCCATGTTGACTGGATGATAAGGCTAGCACGCCACATAATGGTTATTTCTGGCGTCGCAAAATGTACTATTGTTGGAAAAAAACAATGGTATCTATAAAATCTCCAACTCTATCTATTGTTTGAGACGACCGCATCACCATGAAGCACAATCGACGGTATA
>CM067345.1:59162409-59193018 GCA_034190875.2 Urechis unicinctus
CAGCTGAGACCGCCAGCTCAAGGCTGGCAAACAGCCAAAAACGATTAGTGGCTATAGTTTCACTCATGTTCCTTCGCGATCATAGTTTGTCTCTGTGTTCATTAGACAGAAAATGGAATAAAGTGGCAAAGAATGGTCGATTTAGACGGAGGAATGGAAGTGGTCTAGTCTGACTATTTTATATAATAAAGTAGTCTACTGTCGTTATCAACTTATCGTTTATCAAACAAAGTAAAAAAGGAATAGCCTTTAAACCGGTTGTTTATGAATATGTCACTCACCTTTATTCAATCCGACTGTACAATATTTTATGGTATTAAGTATAATATACGGTGATATCAGGTATAATATACGAATTTCAATATATTCTCAGCAATCTACGGCACTGTAAATGTAATGATTGTTATCCATGATTCCATGAACATGACCACAACGCCAGCGGCACGATGAACCATTGTTTCTTATGGAGACGATTTGCAAACTGGCTAGCTCTTATAATCGGCAATATAATCACGGCTAATCCACACGATTGGGAAATAATTCCATCGACCATGCTTGCACTAATAACATTATAATTCCGCGATGAATACAAACAATCCTTGTTGAGTTTTGTTGTTTGACAGTCCGTTGGAATTCGCGCGTTACTGGGTCACTGCGCGTCATTAGACTATGACGTGTCGTTGTATTTGACGTATAAAACGGAGGTTTTTTTATCGCAAAATAACCCTTGTCGTTGGTGTGCTTTGGGGGCACTTTCATCATCTGCTATGTTATCATGAAGTGGATTCACAGACTTGTAGGCTTGGTGCCTGCTTTCCTAATATTCAATAACACTAAATGTGAATCTTGGCGCCGTTGTTCTTATTGTGAAGTTAAAAAAAATTACTGTAACATGACCAATCGTGAATAATTGCGCTATTGATATAAAAACTCCCACCCACTATGATCATTCCACAAACCATTCCTAATTCAAATCTACTGTAAGCAAACTCGCTCTTTGGTAGACCCACAAAACACTGTCCGAAGCGTTTGCGAAGAATTCCCCGCTTCGTTTTGTACGAAAACAGCTTGCGGCGTGAATAATTTAAATATCACGATAAAAATTGGTGTGTCATTAATAACGAACGGCTGATTATGTTTTGGTTCATTTTAGGAACATACATGTTCTTATTCATATCTGTGAAAGCATTTTCCTGGAAATATTAACGTTGGACCGCCATTGTTAAGTTTGAGCTAGCGAACTTAAGTCAGCTACCTAGCTGACTCAGAGTTGAGCACGCTAGGAGACTTGAGATTCTTTATGGATACGGTTAAGACGGCCAGCTCAGCTTGCCGTCTCAAAAACCTGAGTTTGCGGACTTAAGTTTCTTTATGGATACGGCCCCAGGACATTGGACGATAATCAAAGGATACCAAGTGAGAGGATCAAGCATTCGAACATGGAGACGAATAAGAAGAGAAATAAATAGGTGCGTTTAAGGTGGCAGAACGTGCATCAGAAAAAAATCGGACATTTTCCACGATCTGTCTGTGATCTTGAACATTGATGACAATCGCAAATGTGTCGGCATAGTACATTAGATGCGTTAAAAGCTAGGCCAACTATTCGTCAGTTCAGGACTCACAAATAATAGTATTCAATGCATTGACTAACTTAAACGGCCTGGACAAATGGAACCACGCTTTATCTAACTGCATTTGATCGTATACTGGGATGCGGTGCATGCATTGTAAGACCTTACAGCCTCGAGCAAAAGTTGGTTGATTAGATTATCTAAAGTGTTTGTCATCTACTCTTTTTTAATGTGTTTTTTAATCTTGATTGTTTACATTCTAGAGCTGGTCGTTACAAAGAACGCAGATAACTTATGCAATAACTTTGACCTTACAAATAACATTAATATACCAACTGTTACTACCAACAATACTAGTTCGTTCCGTCACTTCTTAAACCCTACATGGCCTCATGAAATTCTTCATGGTTACTAAAAGATACTTGACTGGCCGTTTCCTCACAAAATTGTATACCGTTTAAGCCTTCACTTACACGTGAAATATCTGCATGGAAAGTAGGACGAATTACACCAATCATAAAAAAGAATTATTACACAAGAGTTTTGCAAGTAGGCCGAGTATGATGAATGTTTTACCGTGTAAAGCGGTATATAGCATCCGTTGATTGTCCAATTTGCTCTTCGTACAAGAGCAGCCTCGTGTGAGTTAGATGATTGATGATGCCTCCCTGCTGCTGTTTGTGAACGATCTGTGTTAACACTTGTTCTCAGAAAATAATCATCATCGACTTGTTTGTCGTCGGCAGTCCGGACAAATACGGCCCATAAGCCTTCATCCCTCTTATGCTTGTAATTGCGAACGAATGAGGCAATGTTTCAAACAAAAGCCTGGAAGGTTAAGGAGATAAGGCCTATCTGTTAATCGGCTATTAATGCAAGTTTGTTTGGCATTGGATGTCACCGTTGGGGTACACAGAAGCTAGTCAAATCGGCTTTCGTCTCATTCTAAAATTCACTTGTAATATTGTTATGTTAACAGTGAGCATGTTTCGGCAGTTCATGTTCAGAGTCGTTTGGGGCAATAAGACTCTCGGATTATTGAAGCATGTCCGTAACAACTATCCGACAATTGCTTGGATATTGCTTGATGTGTTGGGCCAAGAATGTTGTAATACTAGCGATGATTTAATTGCCGTGGCGTCACTCTAATATTACACGTTAGTTAAGCAGTGCTGCTTCTTGGTTCAATGAGTCTCGCATGAAGTTGAACAATGTGAGCGCAATAAAACTAATGACAGCGGAATAAAATCCGGAAAAGGTAAGAGGCTGCTTTGTGTTTATTCTGACGTAGCTTGCAATGGCACGTAAACAGAGTAATCCTTAGACTGTCATAACTTTGAAAAGAATTAGTGATTACAGTTTTGCTATGTCATTGTGTGCCTAAATCTGATACATCAATCATAATAATTATTGTAGATATGGAACAAAAACCTAAATTCAAGTGATACGGAGTAGTCTGCTTGTCTAACGGAATTGAGTGCTGTGCTCCAACATGAGTTTGACAACGTTTAATATAAGCATTTAAATATAAGTATTTCTATAAAAACATTTATTATTAAAACCATATCTGATAGAAAATCAAAGCAAATAGTGGGCATGATGGCGATGTCTTTTATGCATTAGTTTACTAAAGGGCTTCTCAACGATGGGTCCGCAATCAGCTATTTAATCACTGCACCGTGCCACAAATACAAACAATGACTTATCCTCACTTTAGATATTATTACATTACCGGCGGTTTAAGGCATAACTAAGCACAGATGATATCTGATGTGACGGATCGATATCTTTCTCTATCTTGGGAGCAGATTGTGTCTCTTTACATAGACACAATTATTTACATAAGGAGGTTTAACCACTTTTGAAGCATGCGATACAAGTATATACCATCGCAACAATTTCATTTAGATACCATGTCAGTCTGTCCTAGGTGTAGTTAGCAACTCGCAAAGCAATTATGGGGACTGCATCGCCGAACACAGATGTTAGGGGACTTTGCATCACTCAATGCCGATATTTGATGAGCGTTTTTATATCGCCTTGATGGCTCTTTGAGTGCAAGTGAAACCTGATAACAAGGATGGAGTAGCTTTTTAGCGCCGTATTTCTTGTTTAACGAGCAAGTTCCGAAGCTGTCCGAAATTTTAAGTCATTTCTGCCTAGCGTTATGTGTCCTATAATTGCATTAAGTCGTCTATTTGTGAATTGGAATTTATCTCAACTATGACAATACAACAGTACTACTGCACGACCTTACTGATAATCTGCTCTACTATCTGAAACCGGCCCAATGGGTTATTTAGTTGACTGTTATTGTACATAAGTCTCACCATTAACTGTTTTCGAACACTTTAAGAAAACATTCAGATACTCTCTCCGCTTCTGTCTATCTGCCAACGATCCACCCATTTAGCGAGGATACTATGTAAGATACTAGATGTGACATGTGACGCGTCAATACATAGCTCACACCGGCAGGCATATTCAATACCCCCGATACACGGACCAATATCCAGTCACTAAAAAATGGAAGGCTAGCATGTGAAGCATCTTCAATTCTGGGTATTGCAAAGTTTGCAGCCGTACGCATCGGCGCTATACGGGTTGGAGAGGACAGATCAGTCTATGCTAATTGGCATAGCAAACAGCGTCAAACGTTAAATTCATTCTAACGCTTTAACTGTAGGGTAGATGACAGTTGCGAGTTTTTGTCTGTAATGATTCATTGTTCAGGTATATGAAATAGTGATTTATTCGCTGGGAAAGAAGGCAATGATCAATCATCCACACATCTGAATCGGCGTTGCATGACGGCGACAGCATAGCTTAGGTCAAAAATTGTTATATGGGAGAGCCAATTTAATTACTGCATTAATTCACTGCAATAACAACCTCTGAAAGAGATTGGTTTTCCATTGTTCGAAAGGGTCACGTAGTCCATTGCATTGCTTTGTATCATACCTCACTGATAAGTCACGTCGCCGCGTTGTTTACAATTAAGCAAAGGTTAGTGCAGCAATTATGATGGCCACATTTACTATAATAAACACAACAGCCCGGAATGTTATGTAAATCAGTACCCTGCTAAGAAGCTATAATTCCTATATAATACATTTTGGAGAATACTGCTCTTTTTATTGGTTGACAGCTTGTTCAGCGTGATCTCAGTTTGGTGGCTGTTATTGTTTCGTGCTTATTTAATTTATCGCCATCGCCTCACATTCATTCATGTATGCCATTCATTAGTATCGCAGCTTGTGATCCTGCTACTGACTCATTTGATACACATAATGCAAGAACAATAAAACAAACACAATAACAACACTATGTGTCGTGTCACACAAACGTACACTGCTCAGTGCAGTTGTAGTTAAGGCTTCTTTGTTTTGTAGCTGCAAAATGCAACACAATATCAGTTTATGCGATAATCTCATGGACAACAATTGGCAGATAACATCATTATAAATGTTATTGGGTCCCGGCAAACCAGATAATTACAGGAAAGGGGTCATCGACGTTGTAGCTGTTCTCGTTTATTTGCTCATGAATATACATTTTACGTTGATGGCTATACTGAAAAGCATTACGACAGTTATGCCTTAGTTTACAATGTGAAATCATAAAAACACTGCTGCTTGTGATATCTCATATAAGTCGCACAGCATTTTAACAAAACCGTAATCAGTTAAGTTGATTTGGAACGATAGTTTCATTATGACGAATACTAGTGGTACAATGTTGTAGATACCAGGTGCAAGACCCCATTAGAGTATATGAGTGTTATATCACCAATATCAGGTACCGGACACGCCAATATTATGTGTCACATGCATAGGGCATAAATATGAATTACGTGTGGTGGATGAGTGTTGAGTGGATTGCAGAAGTATTAGGATATGGAGAAGCTATTAACATGCCCTAACTGACAGATCGATCGTCACAAATGCCACTGCCACACTGCGGGGAGGGATGAGCTGTTTGTCACAGCTGTACAACTCAACTTGTTGCCACAGCAGCTACCTTGGGTTCAAAGTCCAATGTCACCAGTCGTCTGAGACACTGGAACATGTAAGCGTGAATGTTTCTCTCAGTCAGGTGTATTCCTTTTGATTTTGTATTATAATATCACAAATTGTATATTTACAACATCAGTTTGTGGGGAGAATCAAAAGCCTCGATCAGTCTCAGCCGTCCTATTTGACATCTCCACTTTGGGGGAAAATATCAATTAATCAACATGAGTCAAACTAAAACTTTACTCACGTGGCCTGGTTGAGAGGTGTCGACAGCCGCAACATAGATGCTTGTGAAACAATTCCTGGAACTGGTAACTCATCATGTACATTGCCATGGGATTCATACAAGAGTGGAAGAAGCTAAGACAAAAACCAGTAGTTTTAAAGACAAGCCAGAAGTCAGTGAAATCCAACGGGTCGTAATACCACCACAGGTGGTAGATATGACACGGAAACCAACACACAATGAATATTAGGACAAACGAGATAACCAATTTAGCTGTTTTCTGCCTTATCGCCAAGTTTCTAGCGACTGGCCCAGTCTGCATACTGTTGCTACTTATCCACAGACTGCGCGCTATCAGGCCATATAATACACCGATGACGACAACTGGAATAGCAAAGAATATCGCGAAGTGGAACATTGAGTAAAACTGCCCATAGGCTCTTCCCCATGCTTCAGGTGTAGGAGAACAGTCGAGAGCAGCTAGAGAATTGATGTCCGAGGCGAGTGCATCCCATGTGGCCAATGCGATAGATAGAAGCCAGATACCAGCGGTTATCATAAATATACGCTTCACATGAAAGTCTCGCATTATCTTAAAGGGGTAAGCAATCGCAACATATCTCTCCCAGCTGAGGGCTGTTAGGGTGAAGATCGATATACTTTTGGACAACGTTTAGAAAACTCGGCCATCTTACAGATTCGTAACCCATATGGCCAGTCGACGAATGTATAAACCGTCTCAATGAACGGCACGCAAAATACAATGAGAAGCAAATCACCCAGAGCCAGAGACACTATCATGACGTTGGCAGCGGTGTGGAATTTCCTGTAGCGTGCAATAATGTACACCGAAGTTCCGTTACCGAGCAATCCTTAGATAAACGTTATAACAAAGATTACTGGTACAAAAATAGCAGCAACAATGTTGGAACTGATGGTCCAAGGGTCACGCCTAGTTTCGTTGGCAGACATATTCATGATGGTGATGTCATATAACGCATCCGGGGGTCAATCCGTTCTTTCTTTCTACGTATTAGGAAGGTCTTGGCCCTGTGAACATGGCAAAGCACTAACATTAACCTGCGATATAATAAAACAGAGATATAAAACACCGGTAAGTTTGCTTCCTGCTTGCGCCATTAATGATACTCTGAGAGAATGTGTGACGCATGACATGCGTGGTTAATGGCCGACCCAGCGCATGTTATGCTTTCCCAACAGGACATGGTTATCTCATCACAT
This sequence comes from Urechis unicinctus, assembly GCA_034190875.2. Lineage (NCBI taxonomy): Eukaryota > Metazoa > Annelida > Polychaeta > Xenopneusta > Urechidae > Urechis > Urechis unicinctus. The sequence continues at coordinate 59,169,468 of CM067345.1, forward strand.
CATCGACAACTGGGCCACAGTCATAAATGACAGGCTGTGAACCTCATATAAATTTATTGGTGCTGCATCTATTGTTTAAAGCTCGTTATATAGATTCACCCCGGCCCAGGTTTTTGCGTTTGTGGCGCAGAGGGTTCGCTGCGTCAATGCTTTATATCAAACATAACGAATGAAAAACTCTGATATCGTCCCCCATTCTTATCACATTTAACTTTATATTTCGACAAAGAAGACCACACCTTTCGAAATTGCCTGTTTATTAAACATAACTCAACATAGACATGATTATTGGCATCGCGCGAGTTCGGGCGTGCGTTCTCGGGTGTTGTGTGTTTGGTATTTACATAAGTGGTCCTGCACGCAACTGGTAGATACCTAATAAGTCCCTAGTGAGTCGTTACTGTCTGTGGACATTGATCACTGTTTCAGTGCTGCAATACAAACTGCATTACAAGCGAAGTTTTTGATAGAACAACTATTTGGCAAACGTTATGTACATACATGGTAGATTACTCTGCGTAATATATGATATCAATCAGAATGAAAGTTAAAGGTATTGTTCCATGGAGAAAGAAATAAATGAACTCGAACGAACAAAGCAATATTTTTCCTTAGAGGATAATGTCAATGAAGACACGCACACACACACGCACACACACACACACACACACACACACACACACACACACACACACACGAACACACAAACACACTAACACACACACACCCTCGCACACACACCCACACACACAAACACCTGACACACACACACACACACACACATATATATATATATATATATATATATAGATATATAGAGAAGATATATATATATAGATATATATACACATATAGAGAGAAAAATGTATGGATATATATAGGAGAGAGAGAGGAGATATATAGAGAAAGAGAGGAGAGAGAGGAGAGAGAGAGGGGAGAGAGAGAGAGAGAGAGATATATAGAGGAGGAGAATATATGTATTATCATATATAAAATATATAAGATAGATATATAGATAGATGATTTATATATATAAATATATATATATATATATATATATATATATATATATAATATATATATATATATATATATATATATATATATATATATATATATATATATATATATATATATAGATATATATATATATATACATATACTATATATATATATATATATATATTATATATAATATATATAATATATATATATGAGATATATAGTAGTATATATATATATTAATTCATATATAAATATATATTAATATACATATATATATATATAAATATATATATATATGTATATATATATATATCATATAAATATATATATATATATATCATATATATATCTCTATATATATATGTCTCTATATATATCTCTCTTATATATCTATCTCTATATATATATATATCTATCTATATATATATATCTATATCTATCTCTATATATATATATATATATCTCTATATATCTATATATATATATATATATATATATATATATATATGCATGCAGGACATACATACATACATACATGAAGAGGGACGTATATTGGAATCAAAAACTGAAAATATTCTTGTTGATAGACAAACATGAGGACGGACGATCTCGCAGAATGGCGTTAGTTGAAGTATATTACTGAATACCAACGTACCTGATTGACGATAGATTTACATGTGAAAAGATGAGAATGGTATTGGGCAAAGATGGAAATACAATTAAGTATATACTGACATATAAGGATTCATATATGCGGAAAGACAGACGAATTTTAAGGGGACATGGAGACACGTATAAATGAAGATAGATATACATGGGATGAAATAAGGAACGACGTACTTGTCAAAACGTGAAAAAAAAACATGTTAAAATAAACGTACACAGAAACACACGAAATGTGCGTACAGATAGACTAACTTGTAGACAGACATGTATGAAGATTGACATATTTCACCATGGACGGATAAAGAGACATAATGAAATAGATATTCATACCAGGCAGCAGACGAAGATGACGTTTGTCGCATGTTTAGATATAAATGGTTCTAGACGCACATGGTTAAAGACGTGATGTTGCTAGAAGTACATGACTCACGACATATATCTTCGTCCTTCACATGTGAAGAGGACCATCTTTCAGTCATCATTCATCCTAGCCAGGACGGAGATGTCCTGGTTTTATCCTGCGATAGCATTGAGGTTGGGGATCGCTGCATGTCTTGATTTCCGGGCTTCCCTTTTTGCAACTGCAGACACGATTCGGTCAGCCTCATATGCCTCAGCTCCTTTAATGGTTTTGGAACGCCATACTTGTCTGTCCTGAGCTATTGTCTCCCAGCTTGTGTGGTTGATGTTACAATCCTTTAAAGACACCTTTAGGGAGTCTTTGAACCTTTTCTTCTGGCCACCACAAGATCTCTTTCCAGTGGTGAGTTCGCCATATAAGAGCTGTTTTGGTATTCTTTCGTCCGACATTCTGAGGACATGGCCAGCCCCGCGGAGTTGGATCCTCTTGAGCATTGCAAAGATGCTTTGCATTTTGGCTCTGGCAAGTACTTCAGTGTCAGGAATCATATCTTGCGTTTTGATGTTTAAGAGTTTTCTCAGGCAAGTAAGGTGAAGACGGTTAATCTTCCTGGCATGGCGTTGGTAAACAGTCCAAGACTCGGCACCATAAAGGAGAGAGGTAAGAACTACAGCCCGATAGACCTGGAGTTTGGTTTCTAGGAGGAGTCCTTTCCTATTCCATACTGAGTGTCTAAGTCTGCCAAAAGCTTGGCTAGCCTTGGATATCCTGGAGAGCACTTCGTCATCTATATGGATTGTGTTAGAGAGTGTGCTGCCAAGGTATGTGAATTTAGCAGTGTTTGATAGCATTTGGTTGTTTACATTTATTTCTGGTGCAGAACATATTTTTCCTGGTGCTGGTTGGTAAAGCACTTCAGTCTTTTTTGTACTAATGGTTAGACCAAAATTGTCACAGGATGTTGCAAAACTGTCCATGCAATGTTGCATTGCATTCTCATTTGGTGCAGCAAGGGCACAGTCATCGGCAAACAGGAAGTCTCTTACTTTAGTGATGTTGACCTTTGTTTTAGCTTTGAGACGTTGAAGATTGAGGAGATCTCCATCAGTTCCATATCTGATTTCAAAACCCGTATCTTCTGGTTTGAGAGCTAGGCTTAGCATTGCCGAGAAGATCATGCTGAAGAGTGTAGGTGCAAGTACACACCCTTGTTTCACACCGTTTGAAACATCGAAAGGGTCGGAAAATTCGCCACTATCAAGTACTCTTGCCTGCATGCCATCATAAAACTCCCTAATAATGGAGACAAATTTGTCTGGGCAACCAAATTTGGACATTATCTTCCAAAGACCTTCTCTGCACACTGTATCGAAGGCCTTTGTGAGGTCGATAAATGTGAAGTACAGATCAGCATTTTGTTCCTGACATTTTTCCTGAAGGTGTCTGGCTACAAATATCATGTCGATTGTCCCACGGGCTTTCCTAAATCCGCATTGGCTTTCTGGTAAGAGCCCTAGCTATAGGTGTTTAATGAGCCTGTTTTGATATAAATGGTTCTAGACGCACATGGTTAAAGACGTGATGTTGCTAGAAGTACATGACACTAAGTGTAGATGGTGCCAGACGTACATGACTCACGACATAGATGCTGCGAGACGTACGTGACTCTCGACTTAGAGCGTGCGTTAACACAAATGGCGGCGTAAGACGTCGATAGCAAAATACGTAGATGTTGGTAGACCTATTTGATACAATACGCATATTATGCAAGACGAACGTGACATAATGCTTAGATGACGCAAGACGTACGCGACACAAGACGCATATGGTGCTAGACGTAAATGACATAAGACATAAATGGTGTCAGACGAACAAGACACAAGACGTAGATAATGCTAGACGTACGCGACACGAGACGTAGATTATGTACGACGTACACGACACAAGACGTGGAGGGTGCTAGATGACCTCGACACAAGACGTAGATGGTACTAGACGAACATGACACAAGACATACAGATGCAATGAGAAATTCATAGACATCACCTTTCTGATATCATTCTGCATACACCAGTGAGCCGACGCAAATGCTACCTCACAAACCTTGGTGGGTTTAATGTGTGTAACCATTATACGTGTGCGATATGAATATGACAAAGGTAGGCGTCCGACGTCCCTTAACACGTATTAGCGCGGGGACCAGTCTGATTGTCTTAATATCATAGCATGTCATCCACACCAATAGCACCCATCTGTGAAACATTGAAATGCATCAATTGTTTCCAAAAAACAATTAACAAACGTACGTCTTCTCGCCAATGTGCTCGACAGCAATTATCAATACTTCAAAATGCCGCAGACTATTAGCGGATTATTCAACCGCCAATATGTGTAGTGTACAAACATTAACGCAATTTTCGCGTTGTAGGATGAAATTTGAAAATGAACGCTTTGAGAATATCAGAAAAATCTGTAAAATCCAAACACTAGTTGGTTAAGAACGCAAAAAAATACGGAAATGCAATCGCAAGATAGTTGTTAACTTACATGCGTGGTACAGTTTGATAAAGAAGTGTCGTTGAACTACCTCATAATTATGACAATACACACTTGAAACAGCCTCACGATACTTAATGTTGACTGTCGATCCACTGGCCAAACACCAACTACCCAGCTAAACCATCTGATCATTTTGTCTCCCTATGTTGTTCTTGGACTAAGCGTATAATGCTGCGACCTGGTGAGTCACTCTAAGCCACACTGGTGGCATTGATTCGCTCGGCAAAGCACTGTCGCTGCTGGACTTCACAAGGGAACCCCTCGCCCATTTCATGGTTTTCTGTGGCATCAGTATCGGGATGTATTCCCTCATAGCTACCCGTATCCGTCAGACGTATTGCCAATGCAGTTGCGTTTGTGGTTGAAATGTAAATAAGTCCGCTTAGTACATGGGTCAGCTCGATATGAATGACCGCAGTGTGCACAAATCTGCTTCTTAGAGATGACTTCCAAATACAGGAAACCTCTATGCAATACACAGCTGGCCGTTATATAGAAATCTGCAGAAAACATGTTAGCGCAAAGCGGGAGTCCACTTTTTGCTATTTCATTTATATGGTTCTGTTACTATCATTATATTGTCTACCTTAAGCTCAATTGGCATCAATCCATTATTACTGGCAACAAATATGCATCGTCTTATTTAGTTTTATGCACTATCTATGTAATTAGCCCGTGTAATTAAATAGCAAGTGCCAAACTAGTTTATAATAGGTATTGTTTTGTCATTTAATTATGTTTAATCTTGACCAACAATACAGAATATGGTATGTTTTGTATCTTCCATCGCATATTATTAATCAAACATATTCGTTTTGCGTTTTTTATCACAAAGACAGTAATAACCCAGCATTGAGCATCGCTAATGGTACACAGTGATTACGTTAAGAGGTCTCGGTAAACAGGACAATTTTTGCACTAAGATTGGTTAAAAAGATGTATGAATAGTACTTTTTAACCACTGCAACCATCCATTAAGTACAACAGGTTTTGATACTAGTTCTAGTCTAGAATTGTGTAACGATGATCACTGTTGTTTGTGCACTTCCCATTCTTATTTCTAGCATTATGATTCACGCAATCACCGACGGTGCAGGCACTTGGGACAGCCTATCTTTGTACCATAATATCATGATTTCTAAGACATAAATGTAAATAGGGTTGATGTAAAATAAATCCTACTTCCATGAACACCTATAATCCCACAAAGATATTCAGTTCATTGGATATCGTTTAGTTTACTATAGCTGTGGGAGCATCCTTATAATGTTCAGCCACGAGATCATTACGTTTTCATTGTAAGTCTTATTTACCACGGTGCCCAAATAAGACAATCAAGGATTTTACATAGTTAACTAGGGGGAAGGTCACGTGGCGTAGGGTACACACTGACATTTGCATGTTGGTCAGGGACATGTATGTCAGCTGTTGGGCCATGTTAAAAGTAATCTGTACAAGCGGGTAAGTTAATTTGTATTGCGCATCGAGAGTCTTGTGCCGAGTAAACCACCAAGGCCAGGTGTATAATGAGGTAAATGCAGTGTCATAATTGGTGTCTCTGTAAAAAATTATTCCTTACATGACATGATTTTCACTTGTAATGTTTAAATCATTTGGGCGTGGAAAGTTTGTTTAACTGCTTGTACCTTAGACCTAGTTGTAGACGGGTTACACTTTCAAAAGACTTCTCATGATCAACTAACAAGGTGCAACTGATTCCAGCACTCCATACCCCACCCCACACAATATCGCCTTCGTCAATATGGCCATTTGTCGACTATAGCATATTGATGATAATGCCAATCCTAGCCTTCGTCCTCTTGTGTCGAAGAACCTGCCAAACGTTTTATCAAGCAAGCTTCGATAAGTATACGCTCACGCCGATTGGACGCCGATAATGAATTCCTGATTGGATATCATGATTTTGATTTTCTTCCATGGAAGTTCGTGGTTTTTGGGGCGCGATCGGCTTATTTTTGCAAGCAATCTTTTCAGCATAAGACAATGTATATTGTCCTTTAATCAACAGATTGTGCTAAATGCTGTTTGTCAATGCAACTACAGATTAGTTTTGTCAGCGTAATGTCCGCCTCCCTCCATTTGCTAAGACACAAGAGACGAAATAAAGAAGAGAAATTGTTTATAGTCGCAGAAAATAGGACCCTAGGTAATGAAACGATACATCGAAACGCATGGCATTCGAAAGGTGTCCCTGAAAGTTTGTATTTGCAAATCGTATCTCAAATAATCAAACACAAGGGCATTGGTGCTTACTTGCGTCGACAACAATCGATTGAAGCCTAGAATATAATGCCTTATTGTACCACGCCTAAGAGAGCCATTTGAACCAATAATGTTTGTTTAATTATATAATTGGGATACATGTTTGAAATTTGTGACAGCTAGGTTTACTTGCTGGTTTTACTCTGTGATACTGATACGGTAGGGAATAAATATCATTGAAATATGAACACACGTTAAAGTATTCGTTGGATTTGATTAGCTGAGATTGTTGTATGTGTCACTGGATACAGTTTCCATGGTCCGACTGAGATTAATAGCATTAGAATTATTCAGCGAATTTGAGAATATCATAAAATGTTTATTGCAAATATTAATATACGGGATACATCAACTATAGATGAACCGGCGCGTCGCTCGCCTGACATGGGTGGAAGGTGACGACTGAGGAAACACAGATGCTTGTGCCACCATTCACGAAGATAGTAACTCGTCATGTTTATTGTCGTCGGGTGCATACACGCATTGGTGAAGCATAAACAGAAACATGCGGTTTAAATGACGAACAATGCGCTCTTTACACGTCTACGAGTACACCGATAACGACACCTGAAAACTATTGCAGAGTGGAATAACGGATTCACTCCTTGATTCCGGCGTGAAAGAGTTGTCGAGAGCATCTACGTTATTGACGTCCGCGTCCAGTGTACCCCATACACATTGCTACAGGTTAGATCCAGATACAAGTGCGTATCATGACTGGACGCTATACATTACAGCATCGCAACATCTCGCACATTCATCTTTACATTGGGTGAAGATGAATGTGCCCCATGATATCATTCCGACACAATTAGCCCATTTCATACTATTTATGCATGCAAACAATATGCCCTAACATATCCCATTAGCTATCTAATAGGTCCTGATGGCATCGTCCATTATGTTGGTGCATATTCAACGCTGCTTGAGTTCATCAACTAAGATAAATTCGGATAGAACGGTGAGGCAAGCATGGCGTTCGGTACATATATGATTACTTAATGTAATGATTGCCTGATGGGCCAACTGCACAGGTGTTAACTTTCAACAGCTGGTTAGGAATGTACAGGTCGTTTATAAATGTAACCGCCAGGATGTTAGCGAATGTTTGCTTTCACATTGCATGTCATTTATTCTCAGATATATTCAGAATATTAGAAATGGAGCGTCGTTGGAGCTGCAAAGATATTGTAGCTATCGTGTGATTTTAAGAAACACAGTGGTATCAGAGTCGCCGGAAGTATCTATATTACGTCACGGTATATTTGTAAGCAGCATAAGAACGTAAAAATAGGGCAGAAGCTGTAATGTGGTTAGGTCCGATGGTATTGTATCGTTTAGAATGCAAGCGCTTGAAAGGGGGCGCTCGTCCGACAAGATGATCATGTGATGTAAACATATCCAAGCTGTTATAGCAACAGTAGTAGTGTTCATATAATGCCATTTAGCTAAACTTTATGATGATATATAACATAACAAAGAAATATCGCGGCGTATTTCAATGAGTAAATACGTTATATAAGAATACTCAGTTTTTAACATAGATCAAGCTCTGATGTTATCGGGGATGACTCCAATTCCAAAATACTTGGATGAACACTCCGTGAAAACTGTCACTGACCGGTTTCAGATAACATGCCAGTTTCAGGTTAGCCATAAATAATGTATGAAGTAGGAACAGTTTGAACATGTCTAAGAGAAACACCCGTGCAGGATATGTAGTATCTCCAGTTATGTGTGATACGGATTGTCCATATGGCTGATGTTACATTAAGTTGAGTTGTATAAAGCATCATCGTTATGGTTAAGACAAACCCGATGTAATTATACGTCTTTGATGATACAAACAAGGCGGATATGATTTTTATCACAATGTGATTTGACAAGATGACTTACGAACCAGCAGGGGCAACAAATTTGATCGTGGCTCCACTCATCGACTTATAGATCATCTTTTCCAGTAGATAATTAATCAGCTGGAATACTGGTCATGTGTCTTTACACAAGTCAGCCATTCTAGAGTTGATTATTTATATTAGATTTAAAATGGTAAGTGATAACAAATTGCAAAAGGCAATAGATAGGAAACAATTGGCAGTCAAAGTTGGTCGTGATATCGTAAACAAGATAATTGATAACTACGCAGAAATATCAGTGTAATCTGTCGTGAGATTAGGCTCGTCATACTTCTTGCATCCTTCAGCATAGCGTTTTGGCCGACAAACTGAACGCTTTAATGATGGCAATCTATTTCCATGAATCGATCATGGTGTTTTTGTAAATATCAAAGAGCCTTTGCAAATGCAATCGTGTACATGGTTATGCAACTTAGAAGCAGTGGATACGTGGTAGATAAGCAGAGTGGTGCGCCTTAATGAATCATACTAAGACTGCTTCATGCAGATATGTTTTGGATTAATGCAGCCTGCCTTCTGTGATGCCCGTCCACTTTAACCGGCAATCAAATATACAACGGCGTTGTTTTAAGTAATTTAATGGTAGTGCCCCTTACAACTAATCATCATGCTAAATCTCATTTGGCTATTATAAGTTATATCAATCGGAGTGTTAATGACAACCGCTGGACTAATTCAATAGAACGGTTAGATAATTCCTGTGTTAGTGTGCCTGCCAGGGTGATAATTGAATAAATACAAAATCGACATTCAAAGTCACGCACTGACAACAGCGCCACTGTAAAAATTCTCTCAGCGTAACCGCATTAAGAATTAATCTATATGCTGGTGTTGCCTGGCTAATGATTTGGCTATCTGTGTCGTGGCACCATCACCTTGCGCCTTTGACATATTTGTGGTGCAGCCTGGCGAAAAGCGAATATTATCAGATAGCATGGTAAAAGTTAACACTGCAATGTGGTGATTCAATAAATGTGAAGCGATAAAACATTCGTATTTACCCAAAACGCTTCATTCGGAACTGTTGCGTTCCGAGCAAGACTAGTCGCTTGCACATGCACCAATTATGCAAATGCTGCTACCACGCCACACCATCAGAAGACTTGCAAATGAATAAAAAATTTGCAACACTTCACAGACATTTGTGCATTTGCAATTTGAAATGCCATACTGGGACCCATCGCGTCACAACTAAATGACTCCGGTTAAAAACAGGTTCGATTACCGCTGCTTAATGGATTTGGCTATGCGACACCGGAAGTAGCAGATCAATCAAGACTTCAGCAGTCGTTGATAATGATGATCGGGCTAACTGATTTGTGATTGCAACTTAAGAGTACAAGCAACAGGTAAATATCAATGCTTGCCAGCATTACTTTGCTTCCATCACATTGGTGGCATTATCAGATGCTGGGTGAGGAATTGAATCGGTTCTGTCTTGCCACCTAATATCATAGCTAAATAAAAACGTAGCAAATTCCTTGCTGTCTCAACAACACGCCGTTTTCATCAGTGGCTCGGATCAATACACTCGATTGCCGTTCTAAGAAACTATATATAAGCTTACAAATGTACTTATTTTAACTAATGCAGTTCAGATTGTAAAGATGAAAAATGAAGACTACCAACAAACCGTGTGAATTGGCTGGCGCCAACAAGGTAACCGCCCTTGGATAAGAAACAGACGCCAGCACACTTTAGTATACACTTAGCTGAGTTGTATATGTGGAACAAAGTGAAAGCTGGAAAATGTAATATACTACAACGTTCCGAATTAAGTGTAGGATAATTGTGAAAAAAACTCATGTCATGCATATAAACAATTCAAATATTTAAAAACCTATTTTCTTGATGTTTATATGGAATCCGGTACCTTATCAGGAATTTTGTCTAGCAATTGAATAGCTAAAAATCGCAATCCTGCACCTCCTGCATGATGCTTTGCCAGCTGTTTTAGATGGGATGGGCAAGCGGGAAAGCGGAAAATGCAGTTGTGCAAGACGGGTGCGTCTCTGACGATCAAACATCCTGCATGGCAAAAGAAGCACAGGTTGTTTTCTGAAATGACACTTCTGATTTGCGAGCATCGGACGTATGAAAAACCAAAACTGAAGGCCTGGATTCCTACAGCAAACCTTATGCACTGGCACAGTTAGTACGACTTGTCTGTTTTTTGTTTGTTAATGTCAACATCATGTGTTGTTGCGACATCATAACATGACCTCGCCTCTAAATACAAGCATGCAAACATCACGAACACCAATGATTGACGCAGCCCAGTAAGATTGTTGCGCTCTCTCCAAACTCGTTGCTTGTACAGGTAGCTTTTAAAGAGGGAAGATCGTGGTTGTTGAATACGTCGGATTGGTTGGGGTGTTTTTTTTTAGCGCGACTATGTTGGCAAATGTACACAAAACTGCCCTTTTAATACAATCGTATACTACACTGCTGCCTAGATGCTAAGCAAATTTGATTCTCAGCCGGATCAGTAATTTGTACGACTATATCGTGAGGAAAGATACCATTCGTAACCTAACTCTGGCTGCAGATATTTCCTCCATGATAGTCAGCGACCGATATCGTTGTCTGCCGAGAGTGTCTATATCAATGAGGCGCAGGTCAACACAAATGAGGCATTAGTCTATGACGTCATTTGAAAATAGTCTTTCTCCATATCATCCGCGTGACCACAGGGTGTTCGGATAAACATGTGGACGCAGGGTAGGAAAGATTATAGAGCTCCGTTCAGATTAATCCCCTATGCCTCCCTACAATACCACCAGTATTGCAGGTAACACGTTCCTAGCTATGCAGATTAGAAGCCATTGTAAATGTATCGGTAAAATGCATTGAACAAACGGTTATCCCTACACGCGGCGGGCAGATACAATATTATCTTAAGTATAGACCTATGTATTATTCTGCTCCATATAGATAGACTGTATTAATGTTGGTGTCACCTACGGTAGGGATACTGTGGATCATGGTGAAAATGGAGATGAGCTTCAAGTAGAGATAATATGAAGGTGCGGAAAAAACTAAGGATGTTCATCATCATCATCATCATCATAGTTATCATCATCATTGTCATCACCATCATTATCAATATCATCATGATCATGATCATGATCATCATTATCATCGATTATATTACCATAGTCAGCATCATTATAACAACATTTATCATCATTTGTTTACTCACAACTAATACTGTAGGATCATTATCACATTCATTATGGTCATTATTATCTTCCTTATTGTCATTGTCATAATAACTACTAACATCATTACGCATTCCTTTTTTTTACATTGCAATAGAAGAGTTCCAATTTAGCTTTTGCTTGCGTCCAGGAAACAAATCTTGGTCCCTCAACTTTTAAACAACCTTTTTGCAAACACGAATCATTCATCAAACTTACTATACTATGTCCTAACTACAAAGCGTATGTTCATGAGACCGTTGACATTAGGCCGGTGATGGTAATGTTTGGTCCGAATAATATGTTTCCACAGTTCTTGGCTACTGCTTTTAAGGCGATATCGATGACCTATTATTGCCAGCATCGTCTTTGTGTTGGACATGTGTGCCAACACCCCGCCATTGATTCCGGCTGTTTGAACTTCCGTCCATGTGCATAAGTAGTGTATCACATATAATGGAAATTTCAAAACCAGATCATCACAGGGATTGCATCTTGTACATTGAAGCTACAAAAGTTGGATATATTCCATTTAGAAATCTTCGCCTGTAGGAGCAAATTAACTACGAGTTAGCCTCTTACGATCTTATATTGTACATTGAGCTTGTAGAGGAGTAGAAGCATTACTGATAGGCGATGCTCACTGACCGTATTGCCAATTGTGTCGGCGTCTTGCCATTAACCTTTGTGAGAACTGCTCACGCGATAAGGAAACACAAACGTGTATTTCGTGAGCAACCTACGTTATGCTGGCTGCTGATGCTGTGGATTGAATCAACGACTTGAAGGTGATCAAAGTTAGTGACGTAAGTAATGAAAAGCTTTTTAGCGCCTAATATGAAATCGTTTTGCATAATAGCCGGGATTGTATTATATATATATGATTGGCAATGGGAGTCGAATTAAGTGGATGTACTTATGGGATTAGCACCGATAATGCTCGGACCTAATACCAGCTCTACTCTTTGCAATACTATAGAACGAGTCTATCTGACACCTAACTGCCCCGCACATTCACACTCATTACATTACTACAACGAAGTATCAATGAGACAGGTCCCGGCAAAGGGTATTTTTGGGCTGCCTTCAAGGTGCTATGTGTCATTGTCACATCGTTACTGGCAACTCTGGGTATTTTGCTAGCATTTCGTGAATGTACTGTATAATTGTTTTGTGAATTAACCAACCAGCGAAAACCAAAATCGATTTACGACTATTGAGATTATTCATCTACAGCTACACATTACACATGTTTACATTTTCAAAAACAAATGTGAATTATCTTTTTTTGAATAAGTTATATGCCACCAGAGCAGCATTCTACTCAATATCAATAAGTTGCAAGTGTGAGAGCTTGAAAACAGAACAACTATAGCCTATATTTTGCAGATGCCACAACCCAGAAGGGCTCAGTAAGAATGTAATAAACGATGTTTATGATTGCTATTAACCGTATCATCACGGAAACAGACTTTGATAAAGTATATTGTTGTTTTCGTCAGTTGCCAGTTGATGAGAATGAAGTGGCTATTTATGCGCCATTGACCTTGCTTACCAGCTTACAGAGCAGGTTCCGCAGCTGCCTCAATAAAAAACGACATAACATCGCACGTGTTATGACTTGTGCCGTCATCATGTGCACATATCGTGCGATTTCATGCTGCTCATAGTGGATGACGGAATCTCGTTTACAGCGAATACTGCAACATGGTTTGAGAGTGTCACGTGACTACATGATGTCACAGCAAAACAAAATATTGTCATTCAACGTCCGATTTGCATTCGGCTAATTTGACATTAAACTCATCAATGGTCGATGTCACATTCAAAGAGCATATAGTTTTGCACACAATACTAGAAGGGTGTGATCAGGTGTCCAAAAAGTGCTGTCCAATCGTCCAAGTTGTGATTACTATGTTGAATTTGTTAGAAAATATGTAAGCAGCAGGGCTATTTACGCATGGCACAGGATCATATATTTATTATTGTCAACCAACCACGTCCTCAGTTGGCGATGCTGTAGAACATCTCAGCTGCTACCCCTGTTGACGTCATAGATTGGTGGTGTTGCAAAGAGTGATACGGTGATAAATCAGTTCCTCGTGGGTGACAATGATACGTGTTCGCTCTTCTACCCATAAACAAGCAGAAGAGCATTAGCCGTGACAGACGGCGTGTTCTTGTTGTCATTCACTTATCTACTGCAGCTCTTGGATAAGGAGAGTCAGGCAAAAGCATCATTGGTGGACGATAATTTGTATGATGTTTAGCTAATTTACCTTAATCAGTGACATTTGCATAGCAACAAAGACTGGGCTTGGGACATTTTGTGGCAATACAGTGCCTTACAATTGCTTACGTCGAACAATTTGCTGAAAAAATGCATTATTTGGGTTACATCTATACTCAGTAAATGCAAAAACCGACAAGCAACTGCAGAGGATAAAAAGAGTTGATGTTAGGTACAGATTATATGAAAGACGATCTGGAGTGCAAACTGAGTGATATGGAAACTAAGTATGATAACCTAGTGGAACTCCTGAAAGAGATGGTGAGAGATCTGGAGTTTAAAAACTATGATCTTATGGAGCGAGTGGAGCGTCTAGATGGCCTCGTTAGCAGGTTGTAATGGGCACACTAGATCGACAACAAACTAACCCCTCGGTCCCGTTTGGGGGTCGGGTCCGAGGGGCCCTTTGGGTGAGCAAAAATCATGTATAAGCTGCCAAAGGGTCAGAAGTATTTATGTAGTAGGGGTACTGCGCCAGTACCGAACACAAATCTTGTATAAGCTACAAAAAGGCCTGAAACTCTTGTAAAAGGTAACTGCTCAAGTACCGCTGTTATATGTACTACTTAAGCGTTGAATATGCACCGACACAATGAACGACGCCATCTGGACTTATAAGGCCGCTAATGGGATATGATAGGAGATATTGTTTGCATGCATAATTAGTTTGTTATGGGTTGATTTTGTCGGAACATTGTCACAAGGCACATTCATCATAGGTACTCGGTGGTGTGTGATCCTTCCATGTAAAACGTACAGTCATAATAAACACTGGCACCTATTGCAATATCTACACTGCTCTCCACCTTTCTTTCACACCGAAATCAAGGAGTAAATCCGTTCGGCTATTGGACACAATATCTCACTCTGCAATATTTATGTGTCGTTATCGGTGTACTCGTAGACGTATTAGGAGCGACGTGCCAGTGCATCTGCAGCTGATGTACCCAACATATTGATATTCACAATAAATATTGGATGATATTCTCAACTGCAGTTTCTGTGGGTTGCCTACCTGCAGTTGAGTACATTAAGGTGAACGTAGAAAATGTGCTTTCAGCATTTTTAAATGTTCCTTATCTGTCGTATAAATTATTATTTGACATGATATTTGACGACTGCTCTTGCCGTTCTACAAATGCATCATAGAAACTCTCGCACATAGCTAAAATCCAGTAAACATTACAACCGTCTTGAGCGAGTTATATAGAATAGCAACCCCAGAACGATGAGGTTACTTAGGTAATTACATCGTCTAACGGCCTTTGAAGGCTCTTAACTCAAACCAATTATCGACGAACATTATGATTGACCTATAAATTAATCGTTGAAAGCCCCATCTTTGCACGTTAGGCAAGTATGTTTTAAGTGAATAATACTTGCTGATCCTATCAGGATATTGGTTAGGGGCAAGATGTTAGTGGACATGACGCATATGAGTGTCAATGTGACCATTTACTGGTTGTATGCGGATATTCATCACATTTCTACAACATTGCTGACAGAGTGTTGCTAAGCACTGATCTCGTATAAATTAAGAGTTTGACCATCAAAAGCTTAATGTCTGCCGTTCATCGAATGGGTTTACAGATGTGTTACTTTATCAGGCAGCGCGTTGAATTCCAAGTCTGTTGAATTGCCTTCTGAAACCTTTCAATTCATTCATACCGATATATCTGCTCTAGCCACATACGAGCTGATCAGAACTACTCGATTTAAAGCGAACTGCGTCTCGCAAATGGTGCAGTGTTAGATTCGGCGGTTAAATTTTCTTGTCAAATGTGATTTGTCATCAAATTCGAATACACTGTCTTGTCATGGTGTAACTCGCCACAAATGAGGTTTGTCCCTGCGGGTTGAGGCGCTCTTCTTGGAAATAACACATACTATAGTATTTACGATTTTTTACGTAACTAAGTACCTTAGGATCGGAAGGATAAAATATTTACTGATTCTATCTCATTCTTAATAAGAAAAATAATAGGCTCTTCTGCGAATCGGCATCGAATAATGCTGGCAAGGGAAATTAGGTTCAATTCATAAAATTTTCCTATTGTAAGTTTTTTAATTTCTCAGGATAACTTGTAGCCGTTACTAAACGAGCTAAGCGATATGTATGAGTTCCCTGCACTTGAATATGTTTCAATTCAAATTGCTTTATCTACCGTGTACACTCTCATTGACGATTCATTATCCCGTTCGTTTTTTTATGCGATGCATAAAAATATTGCATAGTATCACTAAACCTGTTAGACACGACGTAACATTATTAGGTCGCTCGTCGTAATTGGGTCGCATATTCTCATCAAATAAACGGTGAGACCGCGCCAGGACAACCGCCGCCAAATAGCAAGCTAGGCCCAAAGTATTTCCGATATCCGTTTTTGGGCAACGCCGAGATCACGATAAGACTCCACCTGCGGAATAATTACCGGGATCATCTACATCAAAGTCACGTTTCCTTACCTTGCATCATCCATGATGAGCGGGTGATAAGGCAGGCGCTCTCCATAATAATTGTTTCTGAAGTAAAACATATATAACACTGTCAAATATCAACGCCAGATTTGTGAACAACATGAGTAGTTGATGGGTATACATTTTATAGATAGTATTTGCCTGTCACAAGCTGTTTCCCTCATATTTCTGACGAAAGACGAACACTGTTTGCTCATAGACTACACTCCTAACACGTCTACGAGTACACCGATAACGACACCTGAAAAGGCCAATATATTGCAGATTGGAATATTGAGTTCATTCGCCTGACGAATTTACTCCTTGATTCCGGTGTGAAAGAGAGGTTGGGAGCACCTAAGGTATTGACGTTCGAGTCCAGAAAGCTAAGGGAAAATAACGATTGATTCCATTAGAAATTTCGGTTAATGATTAAGTTATTTGCGTACTGCACAGGTGGTAGCCTTCAGCAACTAGGAATGTCCAACATTATATATGAAACCGCCAGGGTGTTAGCAAATGTTTGCTTTAAGGTTGTATGCCATATTTTCTCAGGTATATTCACAATATCAGAAATTCAGCGTCGTTGAGGTTGCAAAAAGCTATCGTGTAATTTTATGAAGCCAAGTGGTATCAGAGTCGATGGGAGCATCTACATTACGTCACGTTATGCTTTTAAGCAGCATTAGACAGACAGCGAATGTCTGGTATTGACCTAGCCCAGAAGCAGATATTTGGTTTGGTCCAAGAATATAGCTTCGTTTATAATGCGAGGATTTGTAAAGGGGCGCTTTTGCAGACATGATGATCAGATGATGTAAACATGTGGAAGCTGTTTGAGCCCCTGCAAGAATTTTCATTTAATGTCATTTAGCTCAGTTTTATGGTGACATATAAGATAATGAGGAAAAATGTATTGTCTCCTGTTACGCGTGATAGTGATTGTTCCTGTTTCTGATTTTACATCATGCTGAGTTGAATATAGCATCACCGTTATGGTTCAGAAAAGCCCGTTGTAATTATAAGTCCCTTATGATACAAACACCACCGTTATGATTGTGGCGAAGATGACTTCCGAACCAGACCTCATCTCATTAACCTATATTGTATCTTTTCAAGAAGACCATTACTCGACTGGACAGCTGGTTACGCGTCACAAGTCAGCGATTCTAGAGTTGACTATTTATATTACTTTTATGTGGTAAGTGACAACATGATGCAATGCGTAACAGATGGGGGGAAAGGGGCAGCCGAAGTTGGTCTTAACTTGGTTAAAACGTTATTAGGTAACCGAGCGGAACTGTCTGTGTAATCTATCGTGAAATTAGGCTCGTCATACATCTTGCAATCTTCAGCATATCGTTTTGGCCGACAAACTCAAGCGTATGAGGCAATATTGAAGGCAATTGATTTCCATGAATCCATCGTGCAGTTTTGGTAAATAGCGATGAGCCTTCGCAAATGCAATCGTGGATATTGTTATGCGACTAAGAAGCAGTGGATATGTGGCCGACAAGATGGTATGCCTAAATGAACCAACTCAGGCTGCGTAATGCTGTAATGTTGCGGATTAACGCAGACTGCCTTCTTCGATGCCCGGTCATTTGGACCAGCATCTTGATGTAGCGGCGTTGTTTTAAGCAATTCAATGGTAGCGCCGCTTAGAACGAATTAACACGCTAAATCTCATTTGGCTCAAATACGTTATATTAATTAGACTGTAAATGATAACCACTGAACCCATTTAATAGAACTTGAAGGGTATTGATGCGTAATTGTACCAGCCAGGGTGATAATTGAATTAAGACAAAATCGACACTCATGGTTACGCAACAGCGCCACTGTAAATATTCTCTCAACGTAACTGAATTTAAAATGAATTGGTATGCTGGTGATGCTTGCATATGATTTTGCGAATCGTGTCGTGGCAACATCACCTTGCTTCTTTGACATGTTTGTGGTACCGCTTGCTAAAAAGCAAATACAACCAGAGATCACAGTAAAATCGAGCACTGCAATGTGGTGATTCAAGGAATGTGAAGTAACAAATCATTGATATTTAACAAGAGCCCTTCACCAAGTAAAACAAGTTGTTGCTCTCGTAGCACAGCTAGCTAGTCGCTTGCACTTAAACCATTTAAGCAAATGCTGCTACCACGCCACACCATCAGAAGAAGTGCATATGAATAAAAGTATTATTACACTACACAGACATTTGTGCATTGCAATTGAATACCGCAGGTAAAATGGGTTTGGCTCGGAGACACCCAGAGTAGCATATCAATTAAGAGGCAAACAGCACTGGAGGATGACGATCGGGCCGATTGAATTTTGACTGCAACGTAAGAGCAGAAGCAACAGGTAAACTGCAACGCATGTCAGCATTACTTTGCTTCAATCACATCATATATTATTATATGTTGGACTTGGAAGTGAATTTGCAACGCCTCGGCAAATAATAACATAGCTAAGTCTTCTTCAGAGGCCAAGATACATTTGTTTCAATTAAAACAAAAACAAAGACCACTACCAAGCCGTGTAAATTGGCTGGCGCTCAATGATCCATGGCAGTTACTTGAACCAACCGCGCATTTGAAGAGGCTTGTCGCAAAATCCTCACAAAACTGTCGTTTAAAGATGACCAATTCGTAGAGCAAGTTGGCTGCAATATTTACTATGTGTGCAAAAAAGGCAAATAAATGAGTGGTATTGGTTTTGATAAATATAATTATTACCAGTTAATATTGCAGTAATTAACTTATTTACATAAGTGACTCGAGCAGAGTACTGCCTTGCATCTGTTCATCGATCGGTGCTGCCGTTTGCGTATCACGCTGACAAGAACTACGCGGCAACGTACTTTAGTCCCATGTAAAACATGCAATGATGTTTAGCGCTCATGTCATATACCATCAACAACATCGAGCTTTTCATGAATGCGACAACTGCTAGAGACATACCTGTTATATGAAAAGGGTGCATAGAGAGGAACGTATTTGACTGTTTTCGGTTACCTCTCCTGTAAACTAATAGCAAACAGCGAACATGGATCTTACTGGCGTCTCGCATATAACGCTGAAAGCGAATGATGAATGGTCCCCACCCCTGAGCCTAGGCTATTATTACCCCTGTGATTGTTTGAAGAATACATGAACGACCATTTCTTCCACCACGACATTGAGCAGCGTACAACTACAAGAGTGAAAAGTACTGAGTAAGCAATATCACCACCATTGTCGTCTTTGTCAATATCATTACAAGTGCCATGATGTTTATCTTGGCGAATGTCAAGGTTCCGGTGAGGATGTAATTACATATGTTGACATGAACGGGATTGAGAATAATAAGGTCACTGCGGAAATTCAAGCATATGATGACTAGCTAATACCCCTGAGCCAAGGCTATTTCAATAATCAGAATAGTATTGAGGTCTGACGGGTCCAAATAAAAATAATTATTAACGAATAAGAGTACTGCATTATTGGCTCAGGTTTCGTTACATTATGCCTCTTAAGACAAAGCAGAAGTATTACTAACACCACCCACCCCCCTGTGGCAGACCCTACCATGGTTCACAAAGGTTCCTGGAACTGTCAATCGACCATCCCCGCCTCATGACCTGTCTACACTACCTCATCCTTCCACTTCAACCGACCACGAGTCATCCAAGTGAGTCTAAAGCTGATTGCCTTCAGACCCTCAGGCTCGCCCTCATTTACCTGACAGCAAAAATCGTCTTACAATCATGGAGAGAATCTGCCATTAAGCAATATGGAGGTTATATTAGACGATGGTTACTCTTTTGTGTTGAAAAGGGACGAACATTCTTTTAATCCGACTATAAATGACGTTTAATTTACTTTACAGCGTTATACGAAAGTGATAGCCTAGGGAAAACATTGCTCGTACGCCGCTTCCTTAAAGGTGTTTTCACTGCCAGACGAGTTTTGCTGAAACTTTCCGGCATTTAGGATGTAAATCAGCCACTCGACTTCAAAGGTAATGGACCGCAACTCTATCAATTGACAGTTCTTCAACTGACTCGTCACCTCGCTAGACTGCTTGCGCTTTGATCTCGGACACGAGGACAATCCATTCACTCCATTCGGGTGTATAATATTCAAATCAAACTTGATTTTTTATGCGTCAGTTTTGGAAGTCTATTCAAAAACAGCAAGCCGGGTACCCACTTGCATGAAATGTCGCTCCATGTATACCATAAGAACGCTCGCTTGTGCCCTTTGCGTATGATGCGAGTATATATGATGATCAGAACTAAAGAACGACCGAAAGAGGAAAAGAGATTATTCCTCGCCCCTACCGTGCAATATCCAAGGATCCTCTCTGTAAATGAATAAAAGCTACCTTAAGTGAAGCTGGGATTAACACAGACTAGTTGAGCGCTCACAGCACTGGAGCAGCATCAGTTAGCGCGTTTTAGGTGCCAATCAACACCATTCTTAAGACGGCTTGGTGGAGCTAAGTTTCGACGTACAGGAAGATTTATAACTCGCATACATTTACAGACGGTATTCAAAAGCAGTTATATTAATCTTAACATTACTTCACTACATGTATAGTCAAGTTGTTCTTGGTCCGTTTTATTTCTTTTCTTTTATTGTCACTCACATGTTTTGGTCTACTATAGCATTGATAATAGGATTTATGGTATTATCCTAATTTTCAGTTTCTCTGTGAGTGACATGTAGGTATTAGCAAATGAACCATTTTTGGTTCTGGACATCGTGTTGGTAATCATTGGCTACAATATTGTTTAAACCTAAGAGAATTTCCGTTGTGGCCAAGTGGTACAATTACAATCCAGTCTATCGTTTAATTAATAAATTGTCCGGCTCCGAGACAAGCTCAAAATAGCTCATGTGTTAGGTTGTACGTGGTGCAGTTCTTTGCATATGTATCACAGATTAGGACATGCGACAGGAAAGCCACACAGAACCCGTCGCATTGAATGCGATGAGATAAGGTCATACATTGCTTTTCATGCCAAAAAAGAGCTTGCCAGAAGAACTCAATTTAAAGCTTATTGCAACGCGCAGATAGTGCAGCGTTTGATACGGCAAATGAAATGTGTCAATCGACGTGTCCCGTTATGTCTCCAGTAATGTCTACTATATCCGACTACGTGGCTACATGGTGGTAAGATTTGCTTGAACTCGAGACTAATGAGGATTGTCACTGTAGATTGAGTCGTTCTCCTTAGCAATAACACATATAACAGATGCACTTCCGACAATTTACGTGACTAAGTACCTTAGAAATGGACGGGAGAAAACAGTTTTCTAGCACCAGTTCATGCAAAATGAGAAAGATATATGGACTCTTCTGCAACGCAAAATGCTGGCAAAAGGTTGTCTCATTGCCTGCCTTCATTTTACCACCCAACACCCCCCCCCCCCCTCCTCCTCTCCTCCCTCGCGACATTAACGTTTGTTTTAAATGCTGTTGTATGTTTAGTTACTTAGTTCCTTGATAGCCTTCTTTGGCAGATGCTCAAGGACTATTCTATCAATCCACACCAGTATATAGGACTTCTGCACCTTAGATTGTAGTGGTTGGGGGAGCTTGTCGCACAAAGGTGTCCCTGGATAATGGTTATTTGCATGGAACTCCAAACAGATGTGTATGTCAGATGGGGCAGAACTATGTGTGGCTGATTTGGTGTGTTTAATGGCATAAGACAGGGAGGCATATTATTTACCAATCTGTTCAGTGTTTACATGTATGAATTGAGCTCTGGTTTTAAATAATTGTTGTGTTCAGTGTATTTTTGGTGTGCGTGACGTTAATCTTCTAATGTATGCTGATGATCTCATTTCATTTCTGGTTGTTCTGAGTAAGCTATTAACTAAGAGCTTTAGATGTAATGACATTAGTATATATATATATATATATATATATATATATATATATATATATATATATATATATATATATATATATATATATATATATATATATATATATATATATATATATATATATACACATAAATATACATATATATATGTATATATATATATTAATGTATATATATATGTATTTATATATATATATATATATATATTGAGAGAGAGAGAGAGAGAGGGAGAGAGAGAGATACAGTGAGACAGAGAGAGAGACTGAGAGAGACTGAGAGATAGGCAGAAATACAGAGAGAGAGATATAATGAGAGAGCTAATGATGATTAAATTCATGCGGCATCAATGTTTTTAGTATATGTCCTGAAATAACACTACATAATAAAATCATACGTCTGCACAGGGCACCCCATCAACCGCCAATGCAGCTTGTTGATTCGGTGGAGGTTCGGGTGAGAAATCAAATATCATTCAATCGGAAAATCATGAGCATGTATTTAAATCAGTTTCTTATATTCCGCCGCAAATATGTCCACACTAATGACAAAGCCAATATGATCCAGATTAATCCTTTAACATGAAAAAATGGTAGACTAGACGTCCGGCTGCGTCTTCAAAGGGGGTAAATTCTACAAGACTTCTGAGTAAGTATGTATTTAACCGTCCGATAGGGGCTAGACCTGGGGTAGATACTGATATATGCGACTTAGTTCAAACGTTCATAAAAAAGTATTGTAGTTAATAATTCGTCACACAAATTGATAAAATGGTGTCAGTAGTAATTGGCTTTGTTTTTATGTATTGGCTCTATCAAAAAGTAGTAAATTCTTTTTGAAATACAGCGGAATTTTTGAGTACATACCATCGCCGATCGATCTTTTACCATTGAGCCACGCGCTTTTGTTTACATTTAAGCTTCCACGAAACCAGGTGGT